>JAECWP010000142.1:0-321987 GCA_018150745.1 Drosophila sucinea | reverse complement strand
AATTAATCGATTATTATTGGATTTCCAATTTTTTTCGTGATGTTGAAAGTGTTCTGTATAATAATTAAGTTTTATAGTTCAAGCTACATTTTTATACTAAGAGGACAGTGAAGGCAATGTAATTGCCCTCTCTTAGTTGCGTGTTAAATTAATTCGTGTTACTATCTTTTTAAACTCATTTTATGTAAATTGTTCATGGACATGACATAGTTAGCATATTGACCATTACCTCATGTGGGTCGTGTACTAGGAGCCCAAGAGAGTTGGTTTAACTACTTCCCACTTGACGTACTATTTAACAAGTTCACACCAAAAACTACAAAAAGTTCAAAGGTAAAGATTTTTTTAGTTGAAGTTAGGCAAGGTCAAACGCACCTCGGATTATTGAACCTTGGCCTCATTCCCCACTTATCATGTTTGATTGGGTAAAAATACCAAATAGACTTGTTTGAAAGCGATTTTATTCTTTGATTTTCATATACATATATTCCCATTAAATGTACTGCAGAATTGTTAAGTTCTTCTCTTCATTGACCAACTGTGGGATAGAAGTGTGAATTGATGATGATGAGGTCTAGTTCTCCTTTTCAATGTATTGATCGCCTTCTGGATAGATTTGCTGCTTCTTATGCTTGCGCCTATCTCGACAGCTGCCACAAATGCGCATACAGAAGAAATAGAGAAACTCGAGGAAACTCAAACAAGAGATTCCCATAAAGAGACCACAAATGCCGCCACAATTGGAAATCAAAGTGGAGACACCGAATAGAATGGTTCGTTTAATGGCCGTAAATTGATTTTCCTTAAAGTAGACCGAGAGACGCGCTCCAATGGCACTGCAAGAATAGTTTAAGAATAATTATAACATTAAATGGAATTGAATTGTACATAGCAAACTCACTCGGTATGCTCATAAACTTCACGGAAGGCTCGTATGGTTTTGGCCAAGTCATAGCGAGCACGGGATATTTCGAAATTGTAGTCCAACGAAGTGCAAGAGGGCATGCAATTGCAACTGACTTGGGCAAGGGGATCAGCCGACTGTTGTTGTGTTTCATTTTGCAATAGGGCACTAAGTTCATCCTGGGCGGCAACATAGCAAGATATATCATCCAACCCACACACCGGAGTACCCAGAGGCTCTTGAAATTTGCAAGCAAAACGATTAAATTCCAAGTGACTTGGGAAGAACATCAATTGACTCACTGGGCATCCAGAATTTAGCGCATTTGCATTTCGCTATTGTATAATTGGCCAGACATTCAGTTTGGCAATTACTTTGCGAGTAAGAGCGGAAAAAGGTCAAACTGCGTTCATCATCAAAGAAACATTGACGCCTAAAAAAAAGAAGAATCTGGTTGGGGGAAAATTGATTTCCTAATTCCATTTCACACTCACTTCTCAGGACTAATTTCATGCAAATTATCCGTTGACATGACATAGTTGGGTAAGACACTGACCATCACCTCATCGCCATGAGGGACAAGTATATAATTACCCGAAGTGAGTGGCACGCTCTCGGGAGAATTGAGAAACACCTGCAAAAAACGTACTTGACTTGCCAGTTACCGATAGTTTCTATGCTAACAGAACTCTAACCTTATAACCCTGTCGATAGCTGCGACAATCGTAATCGAAATTATGCTCGAGACCCTGCAAGAAGGCAAAGAAACCATTTCGCACCGACGAGAAGACCGTACGCTGCGGATATGCATTCTGCAGCTGATCCACATAACCCGAATCCAGGGACCAACTGCCTGTGATATTATTCCATTTTGGGAGTTCAACATCGAAATAGTTATCGAAATCAACCACATCGGGATCTTTGTAGCTAATGAAATTCTCATCTCGATAAATATCTTTCGGACGTAGGCCATTAAATTGATAGCAAATTCCCTCATCGGTAGCCACAAAATCGAGAAGCTTATCGCAGAAATAGAATCGACCATTCCATTTGCAAAACGGCGCAGTGACATTTTTCGATATGCTCAGTTCGATAAGAGTATCGGTAATATCGACTGGAGGCGGTTGCATCTTCGATATTAACGGCATGAAACGTTGAACGACATTTGCGTCACAAATATGCATGACAGTGGCCATGCGGATCAAACTAAAGGGATCAAATTTCTATAGTGTCTAGGTGAAAATATTATAGAATTTTACTCAACTCTTCATTGTCGATTTCCGATACATCGCCATTCTTATATTGTTCCCACATGAGACGCGAAACGTTTGTGAAATCGAACATATTTCGCTCCATCTTGATCTCGGGACAAATGGTGATGGTTGGGAAGGGAATTTGATGCACTGGCACCAGAGTCTCATCAAAGCCCAAAATCACCGGTGAATCCTGCCACTTGAGATATGTATCCCAAATAAGGGATATGGCAAAATAAACCGATATCGAAGTGAATATCAGCCAATATAATCTGTATAGAAATTGAGAAATTACTTCACCACAATTGGAAGTGTCTTTTCTCCCACTGCACTCACTTCTCATAGATGGGTCTATGGACCTCAAATATATATCGGATGCCATGGATAGTTGTGCTCTTCGAGTACTCCAAGAGCAAACCCTTGCAGGCTGACAACAGATTGCCATATCGTATTCTAGACTTGATTATCACATCACTGGGCACATCACTCAAGGCAGCCGAAGCAATGCTGGCACGCTGATCCATGCCAGGAATGGTTAGCAATTCTGGTCCTGGCAGTATACTGCACAGTTTCTCCTGCCCCGGTTCACCTTTAGTTTCGGCCATATTCCTGCTGCACGAATAGCAAGTGACCAACTAACCCAACATGCACGCAATTCCATCCTTTTATAGCTGACGTGACACTAGAATTGTACACAAAATTACACAATACACAAGACAAACACTAACACAAAACTAGGTGCGTCTTGTGGCGCCCCTGGGATGTGCAACAGTGAGCTTTGGGATATTATTTCATGCGTAGCTCCTCATGTACTTTCATTTAATTATAAATTATGGTCAAATGAATGGTCATAAATGTGCTTAAAGCAGCTACTAACGTGTCTTTAAAATGGCTGAAATTTATATTTATTTACTTGCTTTAAATTTCACAAATTAATCGCCAATTCTACATGTCGATTGGGAAGCTCAAGGTAAGGTATTCATATTTCTTCGAATATTTCAAATTCTTCCTATAAGAAATAGGGTAATTTACTGGGATATGCTATCCATGTTTTTGAGAATTGCTGATAGGAAGTGATTCAATGTGAAATGTTGTCATTTTCTCCTCGGCGTGATATTTCTTTTTAAATACGAACATTTCACCCAATACTTACTCTGCTCACAAACAAGCAATTCGGTTAAATAAAACAAACCTGCCATTACTTTTAAGTACTACACTACTTGAATGGAATGTGTTACATTGTCCTGTGGCTAAACCGTTTACATACATTTCTCTTGTACCATTTTGTATGGCAATGTCATTGGGGAGAGTCGGTTCACCACGCATTTATTACCGTAAAAGTCAGACGATTACAATGACATATAACTCCGTTGTGGAATTTTGTGGGATCACAACTAAAACTCCACCTAAACATAAAAAAGACGTTCACAAAACATATAAAAAAGATTAAATCGAATAACTTAAATTCACAAGAACAATTTGACTAGTTGGGCAATTATTTATATTAGAATTTAAAGTGCATTCCTTCAAGTTCAAAATGCATGCTTAAGAATTTAATTTGGAACGCTTAAGCTGACGTCTGATCACTTTGAATCTGAAGTTTGATGTGTAAAAATCTTACTGAACGCTGCAGCTATGCGAAAATGAACACGTTTTTGTGATTTCAATGCTATTTTTAGAAAGTACCGTTGAAAATCCTGGAAAACCCGGTTTGCCATTAAGAAGTATGTATATTTACGAGACAATTTGTGTGCATTTTGTCAACATAGTTAAAAATGGACTTTTCGACTTTTGGCCTATGGGCGCAACCACTGTGACCTGTGGTCTAATCCATGACTGATCTATGCTGACTAACACATTGATTTTCGGGTCGTGTGGGCTCAACCGCATGGTCTATACACTACAAATTTACAAAATCAAAAATATTTAGTAGGCTCCGAGGTAATTAACGGTATGCTGGTTAGGCAATAGTTATTCAATCTTCCACAAGTGTAGAAATGATTGGAATACTGTTTTTATTTAACAACGTTTATGTAAGATAGCAATAGGGAATCCGATTCCGAGAAATTTACTCGGAATTGAGACTTCTTCGCTCTTTCGATTCCTAGCCAAATCCTTCGGTTTCAAATCGTTTGAATTTTAGTCAGTGAAATAAAACGTAATTGGCCATTTTCTCATGAATATATCAAAGTTTCACATTCTAAACACTTTTCTAATAACCTTTAAGTTTTTGACAATAATCAACTTTAAAAACTAACAAACAGCAGTCGAAATGAAATCAACGAAATGGTTGTAGAAAATTTTGGGTTTGCCAGTAAGCGACAATTTAAATCGATTTAATCGATTTATGTTCAAAATAAGTTAGAAATTAATTTGATTTGTTAAGATTAGAATCAAATTATTTTAAAAACCATTCACAAATTTGATCAAGGTTATTTTTGTTGCTAAGAATTGCATAGAAAATACAACTCGATAAGTTGATACATAAGTTTGTTTGAATGCAAAAACGAAAACATTTCAAATTTAACTTCAAAAAATAAAACGATAGACATTTTGAATTGAGAACAGCAAGTTCAAAAACTATGCGGAAATGATGTCAATTTTCGGAAACGAGAACAGACTTGAATGTTAACGTGCCTAGTAGAAAATACGAGGGAATAAGTTTGTGTCCTTTTGAATTTTACGCCTTCAAGCAGGAATGTCAATATTGCATTTGTCAGTTTTGAATATTTTGTGTTGGACCTTCATAATTTTTGATTGCAACCCACATTTACCATTCAAAAAGTTCCACCACTTATTTGGCCTTAAAAAAAGTCTTTACCTTCTGACATTTTCATAAATTGTTCTGCTAATTTTTTCATGAATCGACCAATTCTGTAGAATTATCAATTAGTAATTATTTCTCTTTTTCAAAACTAAAGAAAACGCTCGGAAACCAACTTGAGTCAAACAAATATATATTAGAGACAAGTTATTTTTTTTGGAAAGGATACAACAATTGGAGAATTGTTGAAGAAAGTGTAAAAAGGTTGTATAGAGAAAAAGAATGTAAGAAACAGACCCGTTCTCGTATCAATATCTTTTCTTACCGTGAAAAATCTTGCAAAGAAATGACGTGATTTTAGTAGTTAATCTAAGATGTGTTAATACTTATATACACACATATATAAATTAAAGGTATACATGATCAACCAAAGCAAAAACCAAAATTCTATTATACAAAGCCCTTCTCAGTTTACGCATTTTCTGAGACCTTCCAAAAGAGGGGACTATTCATTTTGTCGGTATTAAATATCTTCTCATACATACTTAATAGGTATTAGTAACCGATTCAATCAATTTTTGAGTTACCTGCTAAAAATATTTCCTATGATTTCTGGGTTAATACAACAAAAAGCGTAAAATGGAAAAATATTGTTGTCACCCGAAGCGTATGATATGGCATGGCATGGCATTGCTTACATTGCTCTTTCACTCGAATGCTCGACATGGTTTAAACATGTTCCTGGAATTTGGTGGCTAACTTGCGCCTTTTATGCTGGAGCGACTTTTGGCCAGGCCTGGCCTGCCCCGAGCCAAGCAACCCAAATGGTGGTCACATCATCGACATCATCGGCAGCATCGTCTGCATTCGTGCGTGGTTTGGTTTTGGTTTGATTTTGTCTGCGTACTAGTTTGCTTTGCTTTTGGTGCGGTCTGGTTATGTATGGTTGTTGTTTTTGTTGTTGTTGTGCGAGCCTCTGATTCTGTGAGCCAGCGAGTTGTTTGGCACTTATTTGGCGACATTGTCATCGATATAAAACGCTCGTACGTTTTGTTTTTGCGTTTATTTTTTTTATCTGTTTGGTTTTGTCCATTGGTCAAGAAGGCATCCGTTGCGCATTTTTCGAATAGTCAGCCAACTCTTCATCTCCCCCCCTTCAAAAACCATGCCCCTTTCGAGTGTGTGTGTGTGTGTGAGTGTGTGCATATACGGATCTGGACTTTAGCATTATCGGAGTGTGTGCATCAGCATTTGGTTTCGCGTGAAATTCACTCACGACTTGTAATTATTTAATTTTATTGTCTTTGTTTTTTTGTGTGTCGACAACGCCCTGTTTAGCTGCCGGGCTGTGGAAGAGAGAGGGGGAGAGGGGAAGAGAGTGCCTACTGTTTAACAAGATTCTCAATATCAGATCAAAAGTGTGTTTCTCTTGCAGAAAAAAAACTGCACTAAATTACTATGTACGTTCTGATATACGGATATACTTGAAAGTGGTTTGGGGCGTTCGTTCTCTTTTTTTTATATATGGTTATTAATCATTAGGCTTGTAGAGATAATTATCGTTCGCTGGTGGGTTTTACATACCCTTAAATGTATTGATAAATGAGCTTAATGAGTATGGGACTTATTATTGAGCCAGACATTGACGTAAATGCAAAAGTCGTAAAAAAATATTCCTATACCTATAACTAGATAAGGTTCTTGTTGTTGTTCTCGTTTTTTTGTATAAAACAATTTATTTATCAATTTGCAACTTTAGTTGTTTCTTTTTGCTTACATTTCACATTTAAATTATTCACATTTTAATGGGCTTTATAACGAAATTCTCTGAAAAGTTTTCTTCATTTATTTGCAATCGGATGCGCTGCATAAACAGGAGCGGTTTAATGTGTCTTGTGGGTTGCAAGGGCTCCTTTTTTTGTATTTGACAA
Source organism: Drosophila sucinea (assembly GCA_018150745.1). NCBI lineage: Eukaryota > Metazoa > Arthropoda > Insecta > Diptera > Drosophilidae > Drosophila > Drosophila sucinea. Next base: position 315,135 of record JAECWP010000142.1, on the reverse strand, counting down.
ACTGCTATCTGAGCAATGAAATATTGGTTCAAACTTCAAAATAATTAATTCATTTATTTCAATCTCTAACTTATGACAAAATATAATTATGTCCGCATATAACATTCTGAACTTTTTTATCGTAATCTTTAATTTATTTTATTCTCTAAGTTGTGCTGAAATAATTTAATTATTTAAGTATAATATTTTGAAAAAGTATGTTGTCTTATTTACTAAATATTTTGAACTATTCCGTCATAGTCTCGTTTTCTCTTTGATTAAAGATAAAAAGTAAGGAAATCGAAATGTCTATTTGAGTCTATTAAACTAAGCAAATAACTTCCAATTCAAATAATATTAAAAAAATTATACGATTTAAAAGCCTTAACAATTAAATTATAGTTCAATTGATCTGGAATGAAGTTCAGATCGAATGAAAATTCCTAAAGTTGTTCCGAATATTCTTGTTCACGGTGTTTTTCCTTTTACTTATACATAAATATATATATATAAGTACATATATTATTGTTTCAAATAGATTTCAGTATATTTATATCATTTAATGTTTTGATTCTTCAAATATCAAGTGAACCCTAAAAGTCCTATCAAATCCCTTTTTGCAGGCTCACCCTGAAAGTCCGCACCTGTGTAGAGCTGACATCAAATTGACGAATGTATGCAACACATCATGACAGTCTGGCATATACGGAGAAATACATACACATATAGATATGCTATAGTATATGGATACATTTTAGCAATTCTTTTTGAATAATTGACGCAGTGTCCTTATGGATAGCAGATATTTTTTATTTTATGTTGTAAAATATGAGAATGTTTGCAAAAATTAAAAATTGAATATGAAACAGTTTGTCGAGAATTCCTCCCCTCATAGTTATTTGTTATAATAGGCAAAAAAAAGCGAGTGATATTAGATTGATAAATAACTAAATAGAATATTGGGCATTTTTATTTATAAATAACTTTGACAAAAAATACATTTATTCGATTGTCTGAATGAACTTTAACTGCCTTTTGCAGATGTTTTATGCTAACTAATTAAATTTCAATGAACTAGTTCTTGACCAAATGCATAATTTCTAAATATTTGCATTCCATTTTGATGGCTATTTGCATTCCATTTATATATTAAATGTAATTACATTATATTTGTTACGGATTAAGATTATAAAAAAGAGCGAGCAGGTTGTCTGAATATCTCTTTTACGAACCACCAAGTTCTATTATTAGCAGACTTTGCTAAAGACTCTAGAATTCTAGTATCTTTAACGCTAAAACTAGCTGAGAATTACAACCAAAAGGAGCGAAGAGAAGCAAAGCTTACAATACTATACTTGATTTATTATTATTGTAGTTAGATAACCTCAGTTAGGCTCAGTCACAGATCATTGATTCAAAAAACGGACAGACTTTGAACAAAGAAATACATTTTTGTTTAGCCATTAACTTTTAGTTTTCCGATTCTTTACTTTGCAATAAAGACACGAACCTATTCATTGGCTTTAAGAAGAAGTTACTACAGATATAATAGTCCAACTTCTTTATAGTGAACTTCTATTTAATAAAGTTCTCTGTATAGTAAATTGATTTAAAAGACACAGATTTCTTATTTTATTCCGAATATGGTAATTTCTATATAATGAAGTTTCTACTTATTTTTGGTCCCATGCAAACTCATTATAGGCAAGAACGACGAAAAAATTTTTAGTGATGTTTGTCTAGTAAAATTATTTTGATGCTTTAAATTTAGCTGATCAATGATTAGTTTTTGCATCTTATGAAGGATTATGGGTTATTGTCTCAAGCTTGATTGGGTAAAACAAAAATCCAATCATTTCTAGTCAATAATTTTTTATATATCTAATATTAGAAGTATCAGTTCAGAATCAACTTGCAGTTTTTAGTCAAAATCAAAGAATTATTTCAAAATTTATTAAGCTGCAGTCTATTTACATAATGGAACTTATGTTTGTACTTGCGCATAAATGAATATAATTTATAGTTCAACTAGTTCATGTAAATTTTGGTCTGTTTTGTAATATACAAATTTTGTGTCATTATTGATTCTTCAATTACGTGTGGCAATATTTCACTCGAAGAACTCTTGGGTATACGAAATGGGTAAGTGTCCTGGCAATCACATGCATATGCATGGACGTAATGATCCCATCAATTCATAACAACGAGTACCTACATTTACAATATACCTACAATTCATAAGGCTAAAAACGCTGGCAACTCTGTGATGAATAACTGTTATTCGCTTCTGGCCATCATTTTCTCTCTCTCTCTGCTCCCCTCTCCCTCGCGCATCCCTCTTACATTTGTTTATAAATTATGAGGCAATGCCAAAAGCTGACTGCATCTGCTGATGAGTTGCCTGCCTTTCACTGACTCCTTGTACGCCTGAGCTCCTAGTGCTCCTTCCCATGTTTCATCCTGGGCTCTCGTCTCCGTAGTCGTCTCCTGTAATAAATCAAAAGCAGTTTCGTCTGCAATTGTCTGTCTTTGAGTTGGACTGGTTACTGTCTTTATGTCTGTCTGTTGGTCTCTTAGTCTTTCTCTGTCTTACCTGTCTTTGTGTGTGTGTGTGTGTGTTGCAGTTGCAGTATCTTTTGCACTTGTAAGCCAAGAAAATTTATGCTTGGTTTCACATTTCTTCGAGTTATCATTTGTTACGTAAATTATGCATGTTGAGCTCAAGTCGAAGTTGTTTTTGCTTTTGTGTTGAATTTACGATTAGCCCTGGGTAAAAGTGGTCGGTCATCTTGTCAGTTACCAATTACAAGTTCAGTCATAAGGTAAATACCTGGTAAGATTACAAAATGAATTATAATTATACATATAATACGCACAAACACATTCTACTGCAGATATCAATGGCAGGTTAATTTTCTATTTTGTTGAGGCTCGATTACGCAAAATTTCAATTATGAAAATTAACTACATAAAGGAATGTCTAAGAAAAAAAAAAAACAATTTTTAACAACGATAACATACAATTATGTTTATAATTTTCGAAAATCGACATGATTTATAACAATTTTAATTGTATTGTTACATTACACAGTTTAGTTGAATATAAAATATGTAAAGTTCTTACATGATGGTGTAATTTATTTTTTTATTACTGAAATTTTCTTTAAGTTTATTTTCATTATAGATTAAAACGCGAAAGAACTCATTCGATTTTCTTCAAAGGCAACCGAGGGGGACTCAAAAAATGCTAAAGAACTGGTTCGATTTTCTTCATGTCTGACAAGCGATTCGCGATCTCGAGATCATTAAAGTGAGTAGTGATCACTAACTAACTAAATTATTACCATTAGACCATTAGAATTCATGTAATCAAAGAAAACAATGAGCAAAAACCTTGACATTTGGGGATTTTTCAGGTTTTTAACCATTTCGCTGGCTTCGTTAAGATATTTTTATTTTGGTATTGACGTCAAAGTCCATATACCCATAATTCGATGCCAGTTATCACATTTTTAAACAAATCAGTATTATCATTGACGTCACACAACAGCTTCTAAACGATGTTGATGCGATAGCATAAATAAAAAAACAAATTTAACCTTTATATCTGTCAAAAATATAGTTAAAACTCCAAAAATATAATCAGGCAATTTGTAAAAAAAAAAAAAAAAACCATACGGAGAAAAGATATGTCAATGGAGATTCAAATAAATTCTGCGAAATAAGTAGAAAATTTGTTTTTATTCGTTGACATACAATGACAACAAAAATAATTTGAGAATCGAATAGTCTTGCCTAAATATTTGTGGGTAAAATTTCTAAAACACTTGTTAGTTTAAAGGCACCCTATTTTTTCTATATATTTTGTGTCAAAATTATGGATAATTTTTTTTTTGTTTTAATTAATATTTAGCACTTTTATATTTTTTCAAAACACTAAGCAAAGTCTCACAAAACAATTTTTTATGTATCTACTATTTAATATCTATCGAGTTTCTCAATAACTTTTTCCAGTCAGTTCAGTAATTTCGCTATGTTAATATGCGTGGTTTTTAAGAAAAGATATATTTTGATTTTAGATATTGTCTTATCAGATATCTTTATATAGATAGATGAGTTAGGATTGTACATATTCATAGCTTAATTACCTACAAAAATTTTATTGTTAGACAATCAAATATGTATATAATTAATCGCAAAGTCTACACCACCCACTTTTATATCGTCTGTTTTTGGCATATTTTTTGCGAAATTTGTGGAAATTTTAATTTAATTTAAAAAAATTAGGCATAATTTTTAACTAAATCTATATAAGGATTTCGTGTGCATAAAAATAGGCTTCTGAAAATATTCTTCACAAATCGATACAAATATTTTGTTTGCGAATAATATAGTCTAAATGTTTTTTTTTCTATCAGAGTGGGTTACATTTTTTATGCCATTAAATTTATAGCAATAAATTTGACCGCCAAGTTGTGTATGTACATACTGAAATCGAATGCCTAATCAATATTAGTATTTCAGGAAAAAAAGGCAACTTTGCATTGGATTTAGCTAAGCCAGATTATATCCGCTGATTAATCTTGTTAAATTTATGTGGTAATTTATAAATATTTATTGACAAGAGCCATTTAAATTACCTTTCACAAAACTGGTTGATATAACGAATAATACCCACAACTGAGAAATACTCGAACAGACGTAAGTAGCAACACAACTTTATTAATAAATTGTTGCGATTTATTTAATAACCACTATTTATTTAGAACAGTTGTTGAACAATTTATGAAGCATCTTGACTCTTAGCAATTTCAACGACAGTTATGACTCGAACAGTATATAATAATTAAGAGTCAACTACTTACTTGGTTAGATACTAAGTCAGGGCATACAAATAACTAACTAACTATTGTCTGTCTGTGTGTGTGTGTGTGTCAACTATATCTATCATGAGCTTACACTGTCATTAATAATGCCGCCAAGTTGGGCGATAGAATTGTGTCGGTGAATCGCCGTTTTTGTGCCCGAGCTGGAAACGCTCTCTCGCATTGCGAATGAAGTGTACAAATTGCAATTTCTATGCAAATTTATAACAAATAATTACTGACAGCAATATTTCATTAATAATTGCAACGTTCGCTCTCGCTCACTGTAAGTAAAACACACTCGTACAACACAATATTTTTCGAAGATAAAATTGCAAATGCAGCCCAACTGGAACGCTGCCATGCGAGGCATGGAAGGAGTACATAACGAGTGCAGACTGTAGAGTGGGGAACAAGTGGCACAGTGAGGCAATTAAGCTGATGACGTTGATAAAAATCAACAGCATTCGACGTTGCCATAGCCCATAATTTATAGCCTACAGGCAGCCGCAATAGCAGCAGCCGACTTGCTGCCAGTGGACAGTGAGGAAATTATCTATATATGAATATGTGGCGACACATTATTAAAAGGTTGCGAGTCTGACACTGTCTGTATAACATGTCCCATATCTTGTGTACAAGTGATATACGGATAGGCTAACAGGTGCGACGAGGTTTGTACATATTTACCCAACTATTTATTTATAATTAATAGTTGTATTAAAACAAATAACTAAATGCTCGATGACCTAGTCAGTAGAACCGCACGTTGATAAGATTACAACCAGCCAAACAAACTCCATGAATTCTTGGACAGACTCTCTCGATCGAAATTAACTGATATATAAGACTATTTATCTATTTATTTACTTACATACGTATTGTAATATTACTAAATTCCTTCAAGTGACTAGTATTGGAATTTCTAATTTTTAAAGAATTTATTAACTTTCAAATATTTGAATTTTGGGTATGATTCGTCATCTTTATAACTTAAAGTATAATTAGAATTAGTGAGTTAAGATCCTCTCTCCAAATTTTGCACCAATAATATGAGAAACTTATGTCATAAAAGTTCGATTTGAACTTAATTCGAGGGGCATGAAAAAACCTAGACATAAGTAATCAAAGCAAGCTATCTAAAATGGTAGTCGTTTAAAAAATAATGCAGTTATTGATACATATATCCATTCTTTGACATTTATTTGGTCCTTTGGTAGTCGGCCTATACAGCTGAATCGGAGATGTACAATGCTCCGTATATACATATACAATATGATAAAATTTGATACTAAAGAATTATAGATTTACCAACTAAGCTGTTCAAATACTTTTTATATGACACTAATCTTAAATATACTTTGTATATAAAATATCTTGATTTAAATATACTTTGGAGTTCGCTTTGTTGACATCGGATCATATAAGCTTTTTGTTTGCGCCAGCAATTTGCGAAACATATGTTATAGATATCCGATCTGAACAAAATTGGAGTGGTAGAAAAAAACCTAGACATATATTATCAATGGAAGCAATCTGATTAGGTAGATGCTTGAAAAATAATGCAGTTATTGATCTAAAATTCTAATTTTAACAGCTGTTTCTTACGGATATATGACATAGTCGAGCGATACGGCTGAGTCGGAATTGTAAAACGCTAGTAAGATGGGACTCTGCTTCTCGACCCACACAAGAATTGTAATAGTCGAGAATTGCATTGCCTCACGCCATTATGATAACATCATTCATTTTCAGCATGCTGGACACTTCGATTATGGCAGAAAAAAAACTGTTGAACAAATGCCGATTGATTTGCCAGTACGATCGCCACCCAGAATTGAGGAATACAAATGCCAAAAGGCAGAGTCCAACCAAGCAGAATAGATTATTCGAATCGAAAACGCACAAGAAGAGTGAAGTGTATGCCAAGATATAATTTTGTTGGACACTGAATTCTGACTGAGCATACACTGCGCGTCTTCAGGATAGCACACTTCTGTATTTAATAGTTTTCACTCATTTATTTCAAAACTAAAAGAGTTAAAATTACAAAAAAATTTTGTAATTGCTGAAAAACTAATGGACAACCAAATTATACAAAAATTTATGTTTTTGTATATTCCAATTTTTTTTAATAATTTTTTTCCAAATCAACTGAAAAATTGACTACCAAAATTAAGTCATCAGGTTAGCACACTTTGCGATATTTATTTTTTTTACTTTTCCTAAAGACGCTCACACACGATGCAAACAATTTGCAGCAAGTTGATTGCTGCAATCAAATTTGCACGTTTGAACACGACTGCAAACATTTTGCCGCAAATAAAAAATTTGCAATAACTGTTTGCGGCAACTATTTTCTACATTTTCATGCAATATTTGCATTCGTGTGAACATTTGTGCAAAATTTTGCTGCAAATTATTTTTAACTTGCTGCAAATTGTTTGCATCGTGTATACCTAGCTTTACAACAATTAAATTTTTTAAGTAATGTATTAGTAAATTTAAGTAATATTTTTTAATTTTAATAATGAGTTGACCCTCCTTTATTGTATATGCAGGAGGTATCTGGTATCTGCAGCGATATTATAAAAGTTGTCCTAAGGTGTCTTCTTTCAAGTTCGGTCAAATTGTCTATTTGCTTACTGGTAGCGTTGGCTGAGCAAATTTCAAATGCGGCTAAAAATAGGGTGATATTTCATTTGTCGTTCCACTGTTTTGTAACTGTTTTTACCAAAACACTTTAGACGGTTTACAAAATGTTCATAGTAATTTGGGAAAAATAAATAAACTTATGAGCGCATAAGTATCCGATTTTGATTTAGACGTTTTTGAATGCAATGTTTATTTCAGTTAATTTATATTTACATCTTGATTATTAAGCACTAAAATTTGTATTTATTTGTTTAGTATAGGATAAAGTTGTAAACTATCAAACCTAAAAATTTTTGCAAGCACTATTATAGCAAATACGACCATCGGGTTAGACGATAAATATGTATGTACATTCACTAGCCTGGGATTCGAACCTTATGACAGGGCCATTTAGACAACTCATCTACAGAGGACAAGCAGTAAAATTTTATTTTTATTAAATACTGAAATTTAAAACTGACCATCAAACTAACTAAACAACTCCAACTTAATAAGTATATTCAGATACTTACAAATATTAAGTTGGAATTGGTTAAGTCCTAATTGGTTAAGTTTTAAAAATGAAATGTGAGTACTTAGTTTAAAGTGAAAGTTTAAAAGGAGCTCAAGTACTTCTATTGAAACTAATAATGAACTTTGGTATACCCTGCAGCAAGTGGAAAAGTTACTTAAAAAACACATGGACTGGTTGATAAGTGCATTTTAGTGCATTGAAACTAGCAGAATAGATCATTCGATGTGCTAAATAAATAAACTGTGGAACAAGTTTAAGTTTTTGAAATTACAGAAGTTTTGAAATGGTAAAAATTTGAATAAACGAGTCTATTGATTAAATTTGATAGCGCTAGTTCTTACAGTCTCCGAGATCTCGATGTTTATGCAAAAGGATATAATTTTCTATGGAAAAAGGGACTAAAAAGATTCCAAAAATAATTATATTTTTACTATTACAAAAATGAAATTCTCACTGGTTTAGTCGAAGACTGCGAGTACACATTAGCTATAGAAAAGCCACAAAATAAATATTATTCCGGGCATTCCAGATTCAATAGCAAATATGTATGTATATATGTATATACGACAATGTTGCAATCATCATACCATGGGCTTTAAAAATTTCTTTTGACAATCGCGCGTGCTAAGTGGTTGCCATTAAATCGTGGCATATATATTCTCGTTATATATAAAATTAACATGCAACACGACAACAACTGATGACAGGAGCCGGAACGGGACAGGGCAGACAGTGGGAGAGGACAGAAGAAGAGGAGCAGTGCCTACTACTACGTGGAGTGTCAAACTGCCAGCGAAAATTCTTGACAACATTGCAGAACGTCGGGAACATTGCGCTCATATTTAAAATGGCCAACGATGTTGACCACAATGGGTCTGGTTTGGTTTGGTTTGGTTTGGTTCGGTTGGGTTTGACTGGTTCGAGGAGGGCAATTGGAACTGCACTTCACTAGCAACCAACTCTTGCGGCAGGCAGTGTATTTCATGCATGGTGGAGTCCCACATTGGTTCTGCCCCTATCCCTATCCCTGCTACTGCTCCTGCTCCTGCTCCCCTGCCCCTTCCCTGATGGCCTGTCAAATGCGTTTGGCGTTTCATGGCGGTCCCGGAGCTTGGGCCCATTCATTGCGTGCCTGCCTGGCTGGATGGCTGGCTGGTTGGCTGCCTGGCTCTTTGGGCATCGTCGTGGTTGTCGTGGACGCAAGTTTAACACCTTCAAACGGGCATCATCATTACCATCATCATCGATAAATGCATTTGCAAGCGCGCTGCATACAAACTGCTTGCTAAATTTATTTATATGTAATGTTCTCTCATGCATATTTAATGTCCACGCATTTTCGTTGAACAACAACAACAAAAAAATAAGAGAATAAATAAACAAAAACAAAAAAAAAAGAAGGAAAAAGAGATAAAATGCAGTTACCGTGGCGACCTCAACCTCCACGACTGTGTGTAGCTTCCAGTGTGCCCCAACTCCATCTGCCCGACTCTGCATCCTTGCATCTCCACCAACAAGTAGCGTCTGCTATGGCCTCAGCATTGGCTTCAGCTTCTGCTTCTGCATCTGCCTGAGCTGTGTATCTGCTTCTGGTTTCCAGGTTCGAATTTTGCCGGCTACTCGGTAAGTAGCTGTCTTTTGCCTTGTTGTTTGTCTTGTACCGATTGGCAGTGGACGATGTTGGGTGTTGGGTTCTCTCTCTCTCCGGTTGGAGGTTTATATGGTGTCCATTGGTGTGTCTGAAATAGCCTAAACGGTTTTTTTTTGTGATTATGATATCAGAGAATATGTTGAATGAACTAGTTCCGGCTTAGACAAGACTCTTTAAGCACTGCGGTGGCTGGAATGTGGTCGAATTAAGTGCTTGAATAAAATATATTCTAATCTGATTGATAATTAGCAGCTTCTTTATTTTTACACTCAATCTATTTGTGGAAACTAGATCCAGATGCTATATTAATAAATTTTTTTAGTTCTCCATGTCATTGCATGGAGTTCATTAAACTAGTTCTTAATTGGGCTTGCTAATAACAATTTCCAACATGATCTGACGTGTCTATGAAATTTATATGAACTAGTTCTATGAACGTGTTTGTTTCTTTGGAAAGTTGTTTATGACATGTTTCTCAAAAAACATTACAATAATATTCGTAATTGATCGAAAATATTTTTATAAAAATTTTTTAATTAGAACCATATTTGATCCCGTTATCTTAGTGAACTAGTTCGTAATTCTTAAGTGTTTACAAACTGAAAACTTCCTCAGATAGCAATTGGCACGAAACTATTAAAATGTGACCGAAAATTATTCACCATGAATGAATAATCAAATACAAATCTTTCTATTACTTCGATTTAGTTATTTTCCCACAATCGACAGCTGTAACTAATTCCCAGATTAATGTTTATTTCGTACATTTATTGATCCGTCAAAATGTTGAGTTGATAAATTGCCAAATCACAGTTACAATATCAATATTTGTATTAAAGCAATGGTTTAACAATTCTCAAACACAAAGTGTCACACTGCCAGTCCGTCTTGTCAGTCTGCCTGTCCATTTGGTTCCATTTTTTTTTTCTTCCCATATTCCGCATACACATATTCACTGCTATGTGCGAGGCATAACGACTTGTACTTTCAACATCTCAATGCTTATGTGCCCTCATGCAGGTCTCGCCTCACCCATACAAGAGACTCATAAATCAAAGTGACATGACCAACTCTCGGTCCCGGCATTAATATTTCAACACCATAAATGCGGCATCAATTCGCACACGGATGGATTGTGGTTGTTGCAGGCGAAGGAGAGACGTTGACAGGAACACACACTCGACGCGAAACTGATGATGTCTTGCAGAAATTTTGTTGTGTTCTCTGTGTGTGTGTGTGTGTGTGTGTGAGTGTGTGCATAATAAATAATAAATATGAAAAGCCTTACCAGCTGCCATATGGGGACAACCAACACTGCACCCAACACTACACGACAAACAAAAATCGAAAAAAATAACAACCGTAAAATTATAAAACCGTAAGCTTAACATCAAGGCAAAGACTGTGCAATACCCTGCAACAAAAAGGGGCACAATACAACTTCTTTAACTTCTTAGTAACTTCTGTTTTCCTCTTTGAAGTTGATTAATTGTGACATCTTGTAACGATCCTTTTTGCCCTTAGAGTCATCGATGCGACTTTTTAGGGCTAGGTTTGTTGGTTGGCACAGGCCTTTGAATTTTTATTAGATATTTCTTAGATTAGATATTGTAATTAAATATTATATCGGTGAATTATTTGAAATACATTTTTTAGCCAAATATTTTAAGTTAAATGAGATCAGAGTTACCTAAAAATGAATTTGTTCAAGTGTCGTATTCGTAATTGTTTGAAGTTTCAACCGGCACCGTTTTCTCATTTTGAAAAAAATATATTCATATAATGGGTAATAAAATATGCACCTTAAAAGGTTTCATATTCAAATGGGGAGGACTGTAAGTTCTGTGTTTAGAATTATTAAATTTAAGCTTAATGAGCTATCGATTTTAGGTTTACTTGCATATATTTGTATGTACATATATACATATTTGGAATTTTTAGAATATCCGTAGTGACAAATAGGAAGGAGTAAAATTTCATGCATATGTAAATTTGGAATATTTGAAATATCTGAACTGAGAAGACGTGAAATCCCTTCTATATTTTAAAATTAAAACTAAAGTGAAAGAAAGTTCAATTTCATAAAGGAATTTCCAACTGATTATAGAAACAGATATACCCAATTATACATATAACTTAGCTTTTGAACGTGTCGAAGATCTCTAAAAGTGATATCAATAAAATTTTCGAAAAATACAATTATGGATATTTGATTTATATGCAGAAGAACTTCACTATAGTGAATTTCCATATAATGAAGTTCACAGCAACTGAACGAATTAATTCTAAGGACACAGCTTTCTCATTCTATTAATGATATACAAAGTTCTATATAATAAAGTCTTTTTCTGGTCCCCGGTGATTTTTTTATTCGACTTTATATACAGAGTTTAATATTAAAGCGATTGTCTTGGGCTCAAAAAACTATGTATAGAGATGTTTAACATTAGGACACAAAGAGAGATATGTAAAATATTCATCCTTTAATGTGCTTATATTATGCGCTACAGGGTATAAGAAAAACCAAGATACTTTGGTTTAATGGTTTAATGTCCATAACGAAGTGCAGCACTTTGGGCATCAAATCAAATCAAGGCAAGCGTTGAAACATGCAACGATGAAGGAAAAAGACAAGAACCAAGACACGCTCGACTAATTATGGAAATGTCATCAGGGGGGAAACGGGGCTCAGTGGATTTCTCTGTGAGGTCTATGCCGAAAAGGCAAAAATGCATGCAGAACCAACAACAACACCAACACCAACAACAACAACCGAACAGGAAAGAAAAATAATACATATAGTCCGCATAATTTGCTTGCAATGCGTCAACACATGCGATAATTTCAGTTGGCACTCGTTGGGTAATTTATTAAACAATTTTTATGCTTCTCTTTCTTTGGGTTTTGAGAAAAATTAAAAATCACCATGTAAGAAGGGAGTCTTAGCAATGGAAGGGAGAAAGGGGGGAGTGGGGCTTAGGTGACGACAGACATTGGTTAAGACAGCCAAGCGACGCCTTTTAAGTGACAAAAGTTCAGCTCGTGGGTGGTAAAGTCAGACAAGAAGCCTCGACTCTCTTTACCCCCGCCCCCGACCGAGCCCCTGCCCCTCCCTCTTTCCTATCACCGTCATACACACAATGATATATGGTTTTGTCGGCTGTCATTTGGTTTTGAAAATTATTGTTGTGGCTTGGCACATTGGGTTTTTGGTTGGCTTTGCTTTGCTTTCTGTTCAGCATGCTTTGGGTGCCTCTCACATTCTCGAAGGGAGCCGGGGAGGTTATTGGGGGGAGACTTTGAGAGTATACTCTGCAGAGTACTATAGTAAATGAATATTATTCTGAAGAGTTTTGAACAATTCCAAATGCATAATAAAGTAACTGCTTTGTTTTGATGCATTCAAAAGGGGGGGCACTTAGTTAAGAGTGCATTTATTTGGGGAGCCATTGTGAAGAGTGTGAAATAATTAGTTATTTTGCTGTCCCCAAGTTCAAAATAAACTTATGGTAAAATATTGTATTTTAAAGACAGTTGCTTATACTTATTAAATTGCACTTTAATGCAATGGGTGTTCGCTTTACTTAACTTTAAAAAAAATTTCTCTTGAAATATTATTTTAAAAATTAAGCCGATTAAACATAAGACTTTCTAAGACTCTTCAAAAAAGTTAGTTCCTAAAAAGGGCTGTCAATATAGAATATATTCAATGCCTTCTATTTCATTTTGTATAACTATTTTTCATTAAAGCCATTTTTAATCTATTTGAAATGCTTAATTTAGACATGGCCCTATATCGTTGTCTTTATAACTAGCTTTCAATTAGTTTCTTATTGGAAAAAAATATTAGAATGGCGTTGGGTTATTTAATTGAACTTTTTTCATTGTTTTTTCTTTAGACTATTGCGCAGTTTGCTTTCCTCTTGCTAAATCAGAATAAAAAGAGTTTGGAAATTCTATCAAAATTTACAATTATTCTACAGAGAACTTTAGGATCTATAGAATACTTGAAATTTCAGCTAAAATACGTTAGTTTATGGTATATATAAGTTAAAGATTCATGTCAATAAAAATAAATCTTGGACAACATGACGTATGAGTGATATCATATTGTCGTCATATTATTTAAAATTTGTTCTTGGAACAGTCATTAAATTTTATGTATGTATTTCTTGGCAATAAATTATATACTACTAATATACAATTATAGTTTTCTCTAAAGATTAAATATGACTAACAATAAAAGGTGGTAAAAGGTGTTTTAACTTGTATTGGGGAAGGTCAAGTTGAGTTTTATTAGGGATCAGATATTATACAGTAAGTAATAAAATATTTGATAGTGAATTCATCAAGTTATTTGTCCTATAATTTTAGATATTTTTAAACACTTTTGAACACTGATTTTTATACCATGCATCCATAGGATGAAATGGTATATTAAAGTCGCCAAAATGTATGTAACAGGGAGAAGGAAGCTTTTCCGACCCTATAAAGTATATATATTCTTGATCAGCATGAGAAGAGAAATTGATATAGCCATGTCCGTCTGTCCGTCCGTCCGTCCGTCCGTAAGAGTGCAGAGATCTCAGCAACTATAAATGATAGAGCTACCAAATTTAGAATGTGGACTCGTGTAGTATAGACGCAGACCAAGTTTATGTTTTTTTTTTGCCACGCCCCCTTCCGCCCTTCAATAAAAAGTGATTTTCTCCCGCAATACTTATCGTATCGGAATTTAGTTTGGCACACTCATATATGTTATGGACATCTATTATTCCACCGAATTTGACAAAAATCGGAATAAAAATGGCGGAGTTATACATTGAAACGTTTTGCACTCAAAGCAGTGCAAGGCGAATTTGGCCGGTGGAGCGCTAAAGCGCACAGACATAAGGGTGAGCGAGATAGCATATGTTAGAAATAGCGCATACGAAAGAAATTTAATACATTTATGAATTTAGTTTTATAAAGTCGATGTAGTTTTTTTCCCCTGATGCATGGTATATCCAAGTCGGCCCGGCGACTTACTTACTTTATTAAAGTTCGCTTTAATATAATTGAAGATCTTTTCTAACACTAACTTTAGTGGATTTTAAAGTTAATCGAAATCGAATTGTATCCCTCAAAGTTACATATGTAAGTTGCGGATGACTTCGAGGAATATTTATAGGCCAATAGGGAGAGCTGGATAAGCTAAATCTGTGACATAATTTATTGATTTCAAAAGAAGGTTAAAGTGGTTCATATTCTGGGATTTTCTTACAGGCAAATGATTGACCCAAGAGAAAGCGTCGTGGCTCTCCAAAAAGTGATTGGTAGTCACAGTAAGGGTATTCAGATTTCATTGTGCTGCCATTGAAATGCAAGTCCTATCATTGTGTGGTTTTTCTTTTGTTTAGCTCTCGTTGCAGTTGTTGTTGCTGCTGTTGTTGCTGCTGCAATCGTAAATTTCAATGAATTACGATTTTACCTGTTTTGCACTATGTCTGCATTTTAAATATATGCAGTCCCGCACACTTATCACGAAGGCACCAAGAAACAACGACAACAACAACAACAACTGCAACAACAACAACAAATCGTTGTCGTATTTCGTTTCTCTTAATGGCTTACACAGTAAACTTCTTTCTTGGCAATTGGCTTCTTTAAAATTTACATGCCAAACCAAATGGATGGGGTCATATATTATTTTTCATTTTCTTTTTTATAGTTTTTTTTGTTTCTTTGCATTTTTGTATGTAGTATTTTTTCTTTCCTTATCTTCATCTTTTTCTTGTTTTTTTTTTTTTTTTGCTGTGCCGATTTTTCATCTCCATTATTTTACAGGAAAAATATAAATTTGCAAACGGGTAGAGAGAAAGAAAAATATTTTTTATTTTCCACAAAAATCTCGGAACGATAAATTTTTCCATACGCCCCAACCGACCCACGCTTTCTGGGTGACAAGTCCAGCTTGGTGGGCCCCCCAAATGGTGGGGGGAATGCACTCGATGATAAATGGGTACGGAGGAGGCGGTGGCTTTCACCTGGTAGCAGCACACACACACACACACTCATCCATAGAAAAGAAAAAAAAAACTGAAATTGCAGAGGGAGATCTTCCTCTTTCTCTGCTTGTCAAAAGCATTGAACGTGAACATCAGTCTCTCTCTCGGCTCGACCCTACAGGCCTCCCCTCACCCTCCCCACACCCCCGCTTTGTCACCATCATCCTAGCATTTTGACCCGTTCTTTACACTGGAAACGATTCTCGACTATATGTGGCGAAATGGACATTTATGAAAGAATTATTGATGCCAATGCCATATTTTTTATGATGGCGACCAGAGAGTGAGAGGGGGAGGGGGGGAAGGGGATTGGGAGAGGTCAGGACACGGTGTGGGTTGCCAAATGCCAAACTGTATAATACAATAAATTGTCAGGTAGGGCGGCTAGCTGTCAAAATGCTAGGGCATAACTCTCTTTCGCCCATGCCCTCCCCCCTTTCCACTCACCCTCTCTCTCTCTCTTCCTTGTCCCCGTTCTATTGCCAAAAAAAAGAAGGAAGGAAAATTTTAATTTATCGACACCATATGTGGGCAGTAGAACTATTGCTATTGCCTCTGCTTTTGGTCTTGCTCTGGACTGTAACTTCTTTACCGAATGGTTCGGTGGGTATTTGGGGAGGGTGAGGGGAGAAATATAAAATTTGATTTACAGCCTTTTTGCCTGGGCACGGGTAAATGGGGAAGCAAACGGTAGTAGCTTCTAGTCTTTGTTGGCTTCGGGTATAATTTAGCTAGCCAAACGTAACCGTAGCCCGAATGTTATGATTTGTGTGCCCAATGGATATTCTATGGGGCTTGGTTTTCTCCTCTCTGAGTGTGGATGTGTGTGCAGCTGTGTGTGTGTGTGTGTGAGTATCGGCTTTAAGCCATTGGGAGATACGGTTTTGCCGGTTTGCCATTGCTGGGGACAGTTAACACAATATGACCCAGGCAAATGCATGAAAGGTAATACGGAAATTAAGAAATTACAAACTGAATACATTTTTCAAGCTACGGGAAGCATTTTAATTCTGTAAAAAGACTCTAATAGAGGTCTGCATGAATGTCAAAAAAAAAAACAAAATATTGGAATAAACATTTTTTAAACTGAAATGAATGTCGAACTATTTCAATATGAATGAGTGAGCCTACGTAAGACTCAGTCACACAATACTCAAACGAAGCAAAACTGAATGGAGTGAATGTGAATAAAAGTGTTTAGAATACATTCAAATGTCTAATTAAAAATTGAGAAAAACGAAAGTCAATGTAAAATGTTTTCGAATTTATATATTTAATAGATATTCATTCATTTCACAAACTAACAAACACTCATATTCATACACATTCATTTCATTGTATGCTTGACACTCACTGAATTCAACTTAATTTGAACTATAAAATGAATACATAGTTTGTTGTGAGTAGAGTCATGCAAATAATATTATTTTCGATTTTACGAATACAAATTCATGACAATTTTGTTCAATAAACTTTCTTCAAAAAATAAAACTTTCAAAAAGTAAACAACTAAAAAAATTAACTCATTTACTAATGCTGCTATAACTTTTGAGTCACAATCAGTCAAAACTTTTATCGGTTTAAATGAATATTTTAAAAATTATTACCCGATTCGTGACAGCCATTTCTGAGTTGTTGTACTCATATAATTATAGAAATGATTTCTCTGATCTTAAATTTTCCCATGATCAGCTAGACGTAATACATCGAGGTGAAAGGTGCAAAAAATACTAAAAAATTTACACGTCTCCGTGACCAATTATCATTATTTGTCTTGATAAATTGGTAAACATGATTAATAACAAGTTTATAAATAAATATCTATCTAACTAGCTCTTTTATTTGCTTAGACCCATTCATTGTGAAAGAAAGATCGAAATTTTAATCATTTCTATATCCCTTTCACTTAAATTGGACTAAAATTCGCTGAGGACAAGAAACAACTTTGGGCTATGAAAGTTTTTTTTTTGATTAGCTTGTTTATTTGTTTCCTTCGTTTTAAAACTTATCTACTCGCCTTTAAATGCGAACTAGATATTGCCACTTTTTCACAATTGTTAAAAACTCCATAGTAATTTACGATTATCAAAGATTAATTGTTAGTTGTATTAACCTGATGCAGAATATCTCTGTGGAGCCTTAGTAGTTTATATAATATAATGTTTTTCATAGAGACTTCATATTTTAAGAAAAAGCACTCCATGTAATGTGGAATAATAAGGTGGAATATTATTTTTCGATGACTTAGTCCTTATGATGATAAGTTGGTGATCGGACCATCTCTGATAGTTAGAGCTGCGAAATCCATCGATGGCTTCATCGATAGTATCGATGGAAATTAAAAAGTGCGATAGATCAATGGAAATTTTCGATGGCGATCTAGATCTGAAGATCTTAATGAAGTTTGTTTTTGTTTGAAATAAAGTTTTTGTTTGAAGTTGAAGTTTTTGTTTTTTTTTGTTTCAAATGTTAAGTAAATAAATTTAAAAACATAAATAACCATTTTGTATTTTATTTGAATAATAATTCGAATAACCCTTTTAAATTTCCGATGGAAAAATACTAAACCATCGATATTATCGATTTTTTTTCCATCGCTGGTATTGTAAGGTAGGGTTTACTTTAGGCGGAATTATGGCCCTCCAATTGAAAGCAGTAGACAAAAAAATTATAGTCTTTCATACACCAATTTCTTTATTATATGTAAGAACTTGGTTGCAGATATGATTTATTGGATTGCCCTTAGTTTTCCGAAACTTATCCGTCAAATATGTTTCAGAGGCTGAAATATTTCCAAAACTTAGGAGTTCCAATTTTCGAGTCTTCAAATTCTTTATTTTAAATTCTGAAATATCACTTATATTTTGAAAATTCTGAAATTGAATATATTTGAGCTCAAGTTTTAAACAAATCAATTCATAGGGTGACTTGTTTAGTTTCTTACACCAACATGAATTGGTCATTTAAGATCCTTTCTTGATCCCTTTTCTTTTTCTTGTAAGTGTCGTCTTCTTTTTAAAACTTTTGGACTTACCTTCAAACTCTTGACTGATACTATAATCTACTACTCATATATTCCTCAATCGCACTCCATACTTCCATTTGAGGTTGTGTTTGCAATATTTCAGTCCTTATCTTTGATGCTCAAAGGATGTCAAATCTATCTGGAAATGTCCCAGTTTAATTCTCAAAAAAATTCTTTCCTAATATTTTCAGTTTTTCTTTTTCAAAGCTAACTCTATGAAGGAATGGATAAAAACTGCACATTTGGCATGGGTATATATAAGGTTTTTCTTTGATTTATTGATTTTTGTTGTAGTGACTTAATTGAACATTAAAATGGTGTTCATAATACACATATACATATACATACACATAAGTTATTCATAGTTAATTATTTATATTGTACAAGAATTTTACAACTTTAAGTTTTTTGGACAATCTTTTCATTTCATAATTGGTTTTTCTTCTTTTCTTACTTTTCTTATCGCTTTTCTTTTCTTTATCTCTCTCTCTTTTGTTTCTCCTTGATTTTTGTGTATTTTTTGTTTTTTGTTTTTTTCGTATTTCAATGTAATAAATAATATTAAAATTACCTTTAAGCAATTAATTACAAACACTCACACAGAAAATTGATGCAATTATGCATTGCATTTAGCCTTGGAATCGAACCATGTATTCCGATTTAGATATATATATTCATATATATATATTTAGTATGTAGATAGTACAGATCTAAAAGCTAAACTGTAAACATTTGTATGTAACTAAAGTACATTAGATCACTAGCTTTTCGTTTCACGAGTGAGAAATTACAATTTTCATGTATTTTTTTTTTTTATTCTGTTTTGTTTGCTGTTCTTGCTGTTTGTTTTTGTTTTTTGACTGAAATGTGCTTAAACTCACTACTTCGACTACCACTACTATGGATGGGATGAGCCCATCCGCGGGCCGTATAACGAATACGGCGCAAAATATTGAGCCAAAGCAGGATGCGGCGGCAGTCCGGGTATGCCCGGCGGAGCCAAAGATGGCGGCAACATCGATGGCTTGCCATACGGATGATATCGCGCCGCCGCCGACAAGGGACTCAGCGGAGGTGTGGGATATGTACGCTGGAATAGCGGATGATTGGGTGGTATGCCACCAGCGGCCGCAGCACTTAGCACTGCATCGGGCACCGAGGCTGTGTGTGTGCGCAGATGTTGGAATAGATCATCGGAGGTACCGAAACGTTTGCCACAATAGGCCGCATCGCTGCCAATCCATGAGCAAACATAGGGCATTTGGGATGCAGCCGCCAGAGCTGCCAATTGGGCATGATATGAGGCAGCAGCCGCTGCCGCAGCAGCATTGCTCGATGAGGAGCCGCCACCGCCACCTGCTGAGCCTTGTGAACCCTGGGATTTGCCATCGCCTCCTCCACCACGTCCACCACCGCCGCCGCCAGACATTTCACACTGCGGACAACCAGCTGGACACGGTTGGCCCGATGCCTTGTTTATATAGTGCGGACTGGCCGGACAACCGGTGCAATATGGGTCACGGCATATATTCGGTGCTGCTGCCATCATCGATTGATCCGTCAGGCCCTTGAGGCGGGCATAATTCAGATATGGATTCATGGCCGAGGCTTTGAACATGGCATGGTGTGGCGACATCAGCGAACTGGCTGTCATCAGATCCATGGGGTAAGGGCTACCATAACCTAGAAGAAGACACGCAGAAAGCAAATATTGTAATTAAGGTAAAAACATTAATTGATCTTTCTTATTTATGAATTTAAGCAACTGAAATTCCTTCTATTCTATTCTAATTCTGTTCGCAATTCATTAAGTCGGCGGAGACTTCGATTAATATTTTACAATATTTTTGCAATTCCAAAATTATTAGGTAGATATTTCCGGCACTTTTAAACATTTTTAAGCGCGGATTCAACGATTTGTTTGATTTTTAGGAAAACTTTTCTTCTTGGAGTTGTTAATGTTACAGATTAGATTTTTTTTTCTGTTTTACGGATTGATTTGTAAATAATTCTTTGAAAAACTCAAAGAGTAAATTAGTTTGGTTTAGTTTAGTTTAATTTAAATGATTGAACAGTTTGAATGGACCTTTGACATATTGGTGGGTAAACTTGAAAAATTTGTAAAAAGACAAGTAGAATTTGGAATTCGAATCCTGATGTTTCTTAAAAATTGTCTAAACCGATTTACTCTATAGTTTATATAAAATTTAAACACCTAAACTTAATGACAGCATTTTGAATGGCAGATTAAATGGTTTTATATTGAATACAACTGACAAAGTGCCTTAAATTAGAAATAACCCTATTTATTGCCTTGTACATTTGGTGGTAGATTAGTGTTGGAGAACGTCAGTAGGCGTTTGGTAATTTGCTGACACAAAATTTCTTAACAGTTTTCTAAACTTTAACCGAATAACCCAATTAGTTATCTGTTATTTAAAATCAAACTTATGTCCTTAATCAGTCAGTGTTGAAAAACGTCAACCGGCTTTTGGTAGATTGATGATACTAAATTTCTTTACTTTTATCTAAACGTTAACCGAATCACTCAATTGGTTATTTGAAATATTAAAACCCACTTATTTCCCAATAAAGTTTATATTAGACTAGTGTTGGAAAACGAAAAGAGGTAATGTCAACCGTCAATTAAGTATCCATAAAATTTACTGGATTTAATTGTTTCCATAAAACTCAATATAGCGTCAGAAAAAGATGTAAAGATTTTAACTATCAAAAATGTTGGAAATATCGATTACGTAACAGTTTTCCATCATGATAGAAGAAGGGTAAACGGTTATTCTATATTTTATACAAAAATTCAATGGTAATGATGCTTTTGATAATATAGAAATTCGATGTTATACGATAAATAAAAATCATTACTTGTGAGGGTAATTTTATTTTCTCTACTATTGATTCATTTATTCGTTATTCCGTAACGGTTGTTAAAAGTAAAAAAAAAAAAAGGATAAATCGATTTTAGATTTCAATTTGGGGTCAAATTTACGATGGCTTTAAAAATTAAGTTAAAGGAGTGAAACCATTTTTAAACACTAAAAATTATCAACGCAGTTTCGTTTAAACAAATAAAGATGTTAATGAATATTTTTTAATGCCGCTTCTCACCTGGCGGATAATAGGATGCCGCTGCAGCCGAGGGGGGTCCTTGTTGGCTGGCCGCATGCAAAGCCTTCACATAGCTAGCCTCCTTGGCCGCTTGCAGCGCGGCGGCCTCCTGCAGGCGATTTGAACTGACTGCAGCTGCGGCTGCGGCGGCGGCAGCTGCTGCTGCTGCACTGGGACTATGCATTGCAGCTGACTCTTTGGAATTGCTGCGTCCTGGTGTGGACGCCGAGGGCAGGCCAGGACTGCCATTAAGTTGAGCAGATCCACCCATTGCTCCTGCTCCTGCTCCTCCTGCTACTGCTGCTGATGTGGATGTGGATATCGATGAGGTGGGTGTGCGTCTGGGTGATTCGCGCTGTGAGCTGGCACTTTGGTTCGAATCGCAGCGTTGTCCATTCGATTTTGGAGTCTTTACCCGTTGGTTGCTATTGCTCGTGAGATTTGTGGCGCCGCAATCGATGTTGTTGTTGCTGTTGCTGTTGCTGATGTTGTTATTGGGTTCGTATGGCTTAAAGGTGCTGGGTGTTTTACTGTGCGCCGGCGGCAATTGTTGTTGTTCCACCGAACCAGTGCTAACGCTGGATGAATGACTACTAACCGGTGAGGATTTATCGCGTCCGTTTTCTGCTGCCGATGCCACCAGGCCGAAAGCCATGTTGCTGTTGCTGTTGCTGTTGCTGCTGTTGTTGTTGTTGCTGCCGCCGCCCTTGGGCTGCATTTGCTTTGTGGCCTTTTCAATGTTTGCCGCCAGCAATTTGGGATTTGCAGTGTCCGCACCAATAGCGCTGCATGTTTGCGCCAATAGCGCCAATGGACTGCTTTTGTTGTCCAGCTGCAAGGAGAGGAGCAGAAAGCAGAAAGAAGAAAACGAATGAATACCCATGGATGTTTGTATGTAAAAGTTATTTTCTGTGTTGGCAGACTTGTATTCAATATCAATGATAAGATCTCATCTCATTTATTGTCTTTTCTTTGTTCCTTAAACACTTTACCCAAGCCCGTGACCAAAATGTTGCTTTTGTCTGATCTTAATCGCAACCGACACAACCCAAAAAAAAAAAAAAAACCAAAGACGATCTTGAAATGCTCTAGAGAATTTCCATGCCTCCCTTCTTTACTTTTTTTTTTTTTTTGTGTGTGTTATTATAAATCAGTATTTATAATCCTAGCCCCCTGACCCTGCCGACGCCCCCCACGCACCCACAAAATAAAAACCAATATAAAAACGTATTAAGAGGGAGGCCATTAAATAAAATAAGCCGAATAAAACGTTGGAAAATATACATAAATATTATTATGCTGTGCCAATGTGGTGCTAAAGACATCCCAACATGGGGGAAGAAAATCTGCCAAGTTAGCCTAGGGCCCAGGGGGGGGTGGAAAAAAACTTGTAATAAAATATGTGCTACCAGACAGGGGATGAGAGTTTGGAGGTTAAAGGGGGATATAATATTTTAAGTGCCTGTAAACATGATTTTATGAAAAAGAAATATGTACTTTAGATTAAAAGATATATAAAATCGATTTAAGACGACTTTAAAAAACAGTTCAAATGGGTTTCTAACCATTTTGAATGAATACTTAAGAAAATAGTAGAGCTGCCTTTGGCCCAAAAACCCTGAAACATTCTGATAATATGATATTTGTTTTCCAAAGTATATTTCTTTTTATTAAAGATGATTTCGCAAGTTATAAATTCAAGTATTTACGTCTTTAGGTACAAATTGAGTTCTTATGTACCTTATTTGGATTATCTAAGAGATAGGTCTTTGAAAGAAATTGAAGATTAGATTAGACGCTACTCCTATCAATCGAGAAAGCTATCTATTGACCCACGAAAAAAGTTCCTATGATTGAAAGTTTTTAGTGATGAAATTGCAAAAGAAATTGTTTGCAAATTTTTATATTTAAACAAAGAGTAAACACTGTAAATTTACTGAATAAACTCATTGTATAAAGTCTATTAATTTTCAAATCGAATACAACACATTTCTGTAACTAAGTACAAAAGCAATTATGGCAACTAGCAGTTTTAGAAGTCGCTACTATGAGTCAACAGACGTTAATTACTAAGAGTTCAAGTCAACCGTGCAATAGTTAAATGTTGATGTCAGCCGTAAAGTAACTAAGCGTTGATTTATACATATTATTATAAAATATTGCCATTATACCAATTCAAATGTTCGATAAATCGAGGTAGATTTATACCTAATCCATCATCTACGACATTAATGATATTTTTGTGAAATTCCACATATAAAGTGGTGCAATATAAAGCTAAATTCCAATGACAACCAATTTTTTTTGAGCACATTATAATTATTATTATATAACTTAATAGTCCTACATATTTTTGGCCTGTGTTGTGCAAATTACACCAACCATGGTTAGATACTTTTAATGGCTTTTATATGAAATTATTTCCATACAAATCAGGTTGTTTTTGTTAAGAAATTTTCGAATACTCAGTTTAGTCATTTTTTGCATCTACAATGATTATTTATATACATATACTAAGTATATACTAAGTAAAAGAGAGCTTTTATAAAATTGTTGCTTAAGGCGAAACATCTACCAATAACTTAGTTTATAACAAATAAACAAAAATTTTAATTCATAAAAATTAATTTTATACGATTGCAAAGTATTTTCAGTATAGTATAGCAAATGATTCAATTCAAAACTATTGCGAAAGCATTTAAATCACATAATAATAATCATTATTTGCTAAGCACAACCAAAACATTTCCAAGAATATGCACAATCTATCTATATATATACTATATATAAAATTCTCATACATTATTCAAATATCTCTCTCTCCCCAACTAAAAACTAAATACGCCAACCAATTATTTTTGATTGTATTTTGAAATTGGTAAACCCATATAATGAATGAGTAATTACAAACACATACAAAAACATTGCCTCAATTATATGAAATTAAAATAGTCGTAAACACACACTGCGTAGACTTGACATTTGCCCTTCCCCTTCTCTATCATTCTCCCGATAGTCGTCACTATTTATACAAACGACCAACTTCCGTAGCTCACACACCTTAGAAAAAAAGTAAAACAAATTAACAGACTGTAAAAAAGTGAAATAAAATTACAAAATGCGACCAGAGTAAAGTAAATCATGAACAACCGACTGTGTTTAGTTTTGAAGTGTCTAATTAAATTATCCGCATTTAACAGGCAACTGTGACTTGATTGTGCAAAAGGCATAACTAAATACACACACCTAAACACACAAACACTCGACTGTATGCGAGGGGTAACCCTTTAGTTGTGGGCAAATGCAAAATAGAGAAAAGTAAAATCAAATTATTAGATAATTATTTCATACAATATATAGGAATATATATAGCCTGGATCAGGATTTTAAATAGATCTACACTTGCAGAACGCAAAATAGAAATCATTCATGTATTCTTTTTAGAACACCTAAGAAGTATAAAGTTTTTTGATGAAATGTATTGACTTTTGCTCTGAAAATGCATTATTAAATATAGAATTAAATTGATTTTATTTAGATTCACACCTACAGGAGTATTTACCTATATTGATGGGATTCATTCTGGCAAACTATTGGGTTAACCCACAAATGACAAATGACAGCAGTTTCATTTTGAGTTGTTGTTGTCGCTGATATTTGTTTCACAAGGTGTAACATTTTAATTAACATAATATTCATAATTTGTAAACGGATGCAAAATGGAAGTCGAATGCCTTTTTTCCATTTTTCCATTTTTATATATGTACATTTTTCAATGGCTAATTAAGTGCCATAACTACGGTTTTTATTTTGTTTCTTTTTTTTATTATATTAATGCTAATGGCGATTTTATGGCCTGCACTCAATAATCATTGTTGTTAATTAAGCTACTATAAAATTGAAGTTTATTTCAGACAATTACTCTTAACCCCAAGTTGGCCTAGTTAACCACTAATTTTCTTCTTTTATTTTTTTCTTTTGTACATATATTTGCCCACCCAGGCAAAGTCAATTGACGTGTTTGACGCTGAGCGAGTACATGTACTTCTCATACATATATTATACGGGGCTTCAATATAACAACTATTGTCCAATCATAAATTAAACAAGCCCCATATGGTGGCGCACCCTTCCCGCAGTTATCTATCCCCCACACACACACAACAATATTTATAAACTAAATCACAAACCAACAAAAGCCACACACACACACACAAAGTGTGAGTGACACGTAGTATGTAAGAGTATTAGGCGTAATACGAAAAATCAATACGGCAACTTTATCAATATACGGAAAATAAATTATGACTAATAATTGTGCTAAAACTCGAGCCAGTATGGGGGCACAACAAAGTGTGAATGTGTTCCTATATATATACATATACATATATATATGCTGTTAATAAAGTGTTAACGGAGTGGCCCATCAATACGTCTAAGCAAATCAAATAAATAACAAATTGCTAAAATCAGCGATAAAGACACTGACTAAACAAGTACCTCAAAAGTATCTTTCTCATCTATCTAAACATAGATCTTAAAAGATTTTGCCAATACTCTTAGGAAATCATTTCAAAGTGTCAACTTTAACTTACTGCAATATAATACTACGGGAGCCTGTCTAAGCTTGGCTGTAAAATTGTTTCGATACCCTGTTCAATAGGCATTAAACTGATTTAGAATATAGTTACTCAAATATAGTTACTTTCAAGTGATTTTATTGAAAACTTCTCTATTTTAAATACCCCAACTTGATGAAATAAAATGGATATTGCTAAAGAAGAATATACTTGGAATGGTAGAAATTAGAAGACCTAAGATAAATATGTACTAAATAATTCCTATATTCCAAATAACTAAACATAGATATAGCTGAAGAATAATGTATATAGTTAAACGAAGTAAATGTAATACTTTAATGGAGTGAATAATTTTTAAATAATTCGCAAAACATTCTCAAAAAGATCGTTAAATTTTATAAATTCTGTAATAATAATTTTGTTAAGAAAAACACTCGACTTACTCGTTTCATTTTAGAAAGTCTTTATTGAGCAATAATATGTATCAATATAAATATTATTAGAAATTTCAATCAAAAAACACAATTTAAAAAAAGGTTTATTTTTGTTTTTTAAGTTTTAAATGATTGAAATCTTTAATATAGTAGGTGATGCATTTAATTCGTTAACTTTCTTAATAGTAATAATAATATAATTATAATAATTTAAATAATTTATTTATAATAATAAAATGTTTAAACCTTGGGTTCTGATGAAAAACTGGCAAAAAAAAGAACTTTTATATTTGTAATTTGTAATTTATTTTACTTTAGCTAAAACTTAAAATTTTCAACTCCAGAAATCGTTTAAGTCTGTAAAAAATATATTTAAAAATACCTTCACGCACATACAAACTGAGTGTAATTGCAAACACTAACCATTACCCAAAAAGAAAACGATATAGGGTATCAAAAGTACCCTTAAGTACCGATAAGAAATTTTGCCATTTTTACAATAGTATCATAATAATTTATGGCATCCCATTGAGTGTTATAAAAGCTTCAATATTTTGTAGTTTATGACTTGCGCCAGTTGGGCATGGGCGTAATTACACACAAACACTCGAAGAGAAACTGAGAGAAAAAGAGAGCGAGAGACAGAGAGAGAGAATGAGAGAGAGAGAGAGAGAGAGATGGGAAAAGAGATTCATATATATATACAAACTGTACGTCATTATTTTCAATGTGTTCAGTTGGGGCCATTGTACAATAGTTTGGCGCGATGAGTTATGGACGTTCAACTCTTGCCTCAGTTTCGAATTTTTCTCCTCACCTCACCAGCACTTCCTCTCCTCCTTCACGCGCCCTCACCACACTGGTGGTGCCATAATTTATGGCATGCGGCGAAATGGATTTTATTGCAAAAAAAAACCATGTTTCGAGTTTATGGCTCAGTTGAACTGTAAGAGTGGGTAATATTCATTTCATTTATGTACACACTTATGAATATGACTGCATTTTTTCCGCTTTACCTTTTCTGTTTGGTTGTTGTCGGCAATCGCCTTTTGTTGTGAGGTGTGTATACTTCAATCGGGTAATTTTCAATCTTCAGTGTTTTATTTTGGGCTCGAACAGAAAATAGCAGTGTGCAAGTGCCCTCGATTGATTAGCTTTCGATTGGAGACTATAAACCAATCAATACATACATACATATATTAACTTTGTCATTGCTTATTAAGCCATTTTATGATCAATAATTTCTATTAACTCAATTACCACTAATTTAGAAATGGCCATAAACTTTTATGTTGTCAAATTGTTGATTATACCATACGTGGTATACGTTTTATACACTGTAGTTAAAAGAGGTGATAGAAGTAGATTCTTGATGCGCAACAGGTAGAAAGACTAACTTCTTTAATTATATGACCAGTAGCTATGCGTTTGCATTAAGATTGCAAAATTTGACAATACATAAACAGAGATCATCATAATTAGCATCATAAATGGCTAGCCACATGTCAAGTTAGCAACATAAAACATAGTTTAATCACAGCATTATTGATATGGTAGTTATTCGAGTGTCAGTTAGTTTTCTTGATATATAGCCGGGAATAACCAGCAACAGATCGGCCAGCAACATGACTGGCTAAAAACATCATTGGCTAGCAACATGACTGTCTAGATTTCTAGCTGGCTGTCTGTCAGGGCTTTCACACATATAAATAAGCGATTAAACCACCATATAAATATAAAATATACAATAATGTACAGCCCTGATACGTAAATGTCTGCAGCATGTCTGGCTAGCAACTTCCTGCTAGATAGAAATACATTGTTGCAGGTGGATTATCAACATCCCGCTAGCTAGAAACATAGCTGGCTAGCAACTTCCCGCTAGATAGAAACATACATATGTATGTAGCTGTCTAGCAACTTTCCGCTAAATAGAAACATAGCTGGCTAGCAACTTCCCGCTAGATAGAAACATAGTTGGCTAGCAACTTCCCGCTTGATAGAAACATAGACTGGCATCCATTTCTTTGGGTAAAATTATTTGTCTCACATGGCCTAACAATTTGCGTTTATTTGGCCAAATCGATTTTAAAATGAAAACTTTATGTGAACTCATCAAAAGTCTGTAGTCGGCGAAACTTCAAAGACTTGAGCAAAGGCCATCAAATTTCAATTGATCTTAGCTTGTTTGTGGCGTGGCGTGTCTCTCCATCTGTCTGTTTCCCTTATAATTGTTAACCACCCCCTTGATCTTCCCTCTTGCCTATATTTATACATTTGAACTCATCTTTAAGCCACTGCTTTTAATTGTTTTCGAACAAAATTTCAACATTTTGTTTGTCATATTAACATAAAGTATGATTTTTCAAGTGGCCTTCAAGTGCGTTTGATGTGATCAAAAGACACTAAATTATTATTTATATACACGCATATATATTCACGATTCATGCTGTCAATGTGTACGCTTCGCGTGCCTCCATTTGTTTGTTGTTCAATAAATTTTACGTATGCAAGTAATGTCTACCTAGAAGAGGCAAGTGGGGGAAGAGAAGAGAAGGCAAGACTTCAATATTGTTTCAAGTGTATGTATATTTATTTGTACATTTTGTTTTCTTACTTTGGTTGCTTTGCCCCAAAGTGTGTCGATGACTCTGGAGACGTGTTGATGTGTCAATGTTGAGTGGGCCCTATCAAAATTACAGACAGGCAACAGTAACGGCTGCGGCAACGGCAACGGCAACTACTTGGGCCATTATTACCATATAAAGAAAGAAAACTAAAGGAAAGCCGCTACGCTACATTCGATATGACACATTTGGCCCTCCATAAATTGTTTAAATCATTTGCGTTTTTTGACACCTGGACAACAAATATAGACAAAGTGTTGTGCAAATAAAAGTCAAGTTGATGGTGATAAATGCTTACTCAGGATTTTAAAAAGTAATAAATACAAAAAGGCAATAATCCATTTGCATGGCTTTAGAAATTAACATTAGCAAATTTAACTTAATGTAACAACTCCAATTAGCATATTAGTTGAATCATTCAAATTTCTCCGAATGTTTTAAATAATTGGCAATAAAAAAAACTCAATTTATTACATAAATTTGTGATTAATAACAAGTTAATATTGTTGTAGATTGATTAACGAAGAACGGCTTGATTAAATTATCATTAGATTTAATTATCTCTCAAACGTTTTTATAGGAAACAGAGTTGTTATCAATATGAATGGGTAGCAATACATTAAGGGTAATATATACGTATATTAGGATGTTAATATATATCCTGCTGCAATATTTTATTTTGCTTTCGTTATTTATATTATAATTATTGAATATTTAACTTAAACTTATTCAAAACGACTATAAAAGAAAAGAGTCCTAGAAAAGGCATCGAAATCACGAATTGAATTCATTGCTCAATGCTTTGTATCATGGGAATATGTCCACGTGTGTCTTTAGTTTACAATGCGGACCTCACACGAATTTATTTTTTTAACTAAAATGTTTTACAGTGACTTTCCTTTATAATTCAGCTACCAATTATTGCTAATAACCGATTCATAATTATATTTGAAAAACAATTTGTCTAGCTTTTAATAATTAAAAACTTTTAGCAAACTTTATATATTCCAAATTTGTAATTCAACAAATAGTCGATAATATTTAAATGGTTGCAACTATTAAGGCCGATGAATAATATATGAACATTAAAAGGTCACACAAACTAGTAGTCGACTTTTACACGCATTTCACCTCACCTGACACCGAGGAGCCGAAATCAATTACTTGTGTAAACTTTGACAGACTGAAGTAATTGGAAGGATTATGTCAGTTTGCCGTTATATGATCTCAAAAACTCTTTCTCAAGTGTTTTGCTCTCCAAGGGTAGATGATTCTGAACTTACACAAATGATTTATGCAGCAATAAAATTTATCTATAATGAAATTCAGCATCCTATACATACATACTACACACACACACATACGATATATGTGTAAAATGCAATTTTCAAAACATTTTCTTTGCCCGCCCAGGAAGCTTTCTCCTTGCTCCAAAACATTACGATACAAAAATAGCTGCTATAAATATGAATTACAGGATAAGCATAAAAAGCGGAAATTGTGTGCCGCCGTTCATTTCGTCGTCGTTGGTGTAGTTGTCGCTTTGCATAAGCCAACCAGACCCACTTCCTTTAAACCATATCCAAGCAGCCAACCAAAAAAATAAAAAAAAAAAAAACAGCAGAATAAAAAAAACCTTAAGGCGCTTTTCCAGTTTTGCCGCAGGGGAATTATAAAATAAGCGATAAAAATTGTATAAAACTTTATGCAGACTTGGCAAGTATTCCGCTTGCCTTTTCTTTTGATACCGTCGACTTAAGGCTTAAGAATTTGGTAACTAGAAACCTCCATATACGTTGTGAACTTTGAAATTGGATTGCCACAATGCTTGAAAGGTTGATAAACTGATGTTTATTTTATGATTTAATAAAAAAAAATATAGGAAAAATGGTTAGATACAATAATCTGAATGTTTCTTATTTTTTTCTAAGCCGCAACTTGCTGAAGGGTATTTAAAAGTCGAAGTTTCTTTTTTTCTTTTGACACTGTTGTTATAGTATATGTATTTATTATGTATATGATCTTTTTCTTAGCTGTTAACACCTTTTTTTCATCGTCGTTGAGGTTTTAATAAATATGCTTAGTTTGCATGAAAACGTTTTATTACTAACGAGGCTAAATTCTCTTTTTCCTTTTCTTTATTTGATTCATTGGCAAATTTGAGTTTTAGTTTCGCTTTCGCTTTTTGTTTTCTTTTCTTTTTCTCACAAAAGAAGTGAGAAATTGTTTTCATGTCGCAAATAAATAAATGCAAAAAAACAACTTAGTATATACAATATTTTTTGTTGACTCGTCGACAAGTTGTTAGTTATTTTTTTTTGGTTTTTTTGTTTGGTTCTGTTCTCGTTTGGGGCAAGCACACCGCATGCCCCGTGATGACATGCCAAAAAAAAATTTCGTCTATGTTTTCTCTTTTGGTTTTTTATTTGACACATTTTTGTGCACTTTTTGCCGGAAACCATGGCGGCAAAACAAAAAAAAATGATGAAATTGAAGACCTAAATCGACTATATTTCGAAATCAACTAATTGGATTTTTTTCTAAATATTGTGAGAATTTCAGCCAGTTTTTTTTATAACCATTTGACTGCATTCAAAGATAACTCTGATGGCTGCAACTTTTTATGGTTCTTGACATATGGAAATGGAAGTAATATATTTATAACCAATCTGGCGTAGTTTCGTTTTCAGTGTTCAGGATAGAGAAATTTTTCACATTATGAAAATTTATTTATTTATCTATTTAGGGTTTTTATTATAACCATATAAAAGATATTCGATAAAGGAGATATCATTAATAAATAGATTATTAATACAAACAAAAAATCAAATCAAATTATATATTTTTTTTTTTGCTCTTTAATGCATATATTTGTCGGTTTGACAGGATAATATCGACAACTATCAAAATAAATTGATAAATGACATTTCGATAAGACATATTTATTTATCGTATAGTTATATTTCGTAATTCTAATAAATATATTTCTACGCTCAATCAAATTGCAAATATCTAAAACGATAAAGAATGGTTCGATATTTTGCACTTATATCGAAAGAAAACAATTCTGATTACTGTCGATAACGAATAAAGCTCACTCTTTACTATATAATATACAGAAATTTCAAACACAAATGTTGATGAAATTATTTTTACAAGCAACTAAGCAACAAGTGAATATATTTTTAAATTCAGAAAATTATTTTCAAATTGTTACAAAATTATGTGGAAATTCATTTTGTTTTTTATTTATATTTTATTTCATATATAATTATTTAAAGTAATCGATAATGGAATATTGTAAACGATATTTGATGTCTAATTGTTGCCCCTGTTTGCTGCATGCGTTTCACTTGCTAACAAATTTTAGAAACTTGCATCGAATATATATGTATTGCCCCTTTGATTCCAAGGCACATGCCAAACAAAATGCGAAAAATCAAAAAAACCCAAAACCGCAAATTGCAATCCAATATGCCTGTTAGTTTATTTTCAAGCCGGCGCACACAAAACACAAAACGCTGTCACATTAACTGTCAACTGCTGCAAAACTGACACTTGTCATATTGACAAGTGACAGCGTCATTTGACTGTCAAACTCAGACCAAAAGTAAATATCATACAAGTTGGGGTGGTGGGTGATGGGTCACGAGGCAGAAGAGGGCAAAACGAATGAATATAAAAAAACTAGCGAGGCCATCTCTAGCCTTGCACAGAGTTGCCACTTAATTTGACGCACACACACACACAGAGACACACAGCCAAATAAACACGAGGCAAAAGCTGAAGTGCACTTGGCGTTAGACAATGTTGCAATTGCAAACGTTGCATGAGGCTCTGAATACAACAGCAGCAATAACAACAACAACAACGACAACTAAAAACTGTCAGCCATATCATTGCAATTGTCACAGTTGCATTTTGTTGTCACTGTTGCATTTGTTGTTGTTGCTGCTGTTGTTGCTCGAGTGTGTGCTTTTTGAATGACACATTAATGCCATTTTCATGTGTCACTCTTTCTTTCATTTGAAGTCTCTAGCCTGAGTCAGTAGAGACGAGACCCAGACGAGTGATAGCTACATGGGCGTAGTAGTTTCTATTTTATTTAGAGTAGCGGGGACGTATTTTAAAATATTCTGAAATGATTCCCAAGACTTGATCTTGACTTGAGTCTCATTTTAATCTTTTACTTATTCATACTTTAGTTTAGTAATTTTAAAGAATTTTCCCCACTGATTTAGGGCTTTCTATTTCGATTTGATCAAAAAACTATGACCCAAAATAATATTCTCTCGAAACAGCTGATTCAAACGCTTCCTTTCAACCAGAAATTATTTAAAAATAGTGAACTATAATATTTCATTTGAATTATTGCAATTTTTATTTTCAAAAATAATCTCAAACAATGTAACGAGACATTTGTAAGTCCCTTCTCCCGCCCCCTCCCTGTACAACGCCCATGTCTAGATCTAGAGACACTGAGTGGGCTGAGTGAAGGCGCTTGGTGACTTTACTGGAAAACTTGGCTGGGGTCTCTAGTTTGTTCGTTCATTCGTTGGTTCGTGTCTTGTTTCTCTGTTAGATTTCATGTCAGACTTTTGTCAACATTACGTGTCTATTTAGTTGTCAGTTGGCAGTTGTTATTGCCATTGTTGTTTGGCCTTTTTTTGGGTGGTTGGTGCTGTTGTTATATGCAAACATTTGTTATTGTTTTTTTTTTTTTTTTGTGTTAGCCGCTGCATTCCGCACTTTCGTGCAAATTACTTTGATATGTACTTTTCTTTATTTGCATGTCAAATTTTGTTGTGTTTTTTCTGTGGCATGAAGTGTGTCAAATTAGTAAATATGAAATAACCGTAAAAGTGAGTGGTGCAGGTTTTTCCGATTCTACAAACGGATATGCTAGTTGGCATTTCAAACAAATAGTTGCTTCTATATTTTGGTTACTACTTTGACATTCTGTTGTTGCAATTATCAAGTTCAAACTGTAGTGACCTAAAAAATATTTATTTTCTAATGTCTTCCTTGAAATCAACGTAACGTTATCGCGACAAATCTGAAGATACATAAAATTGCCATATATTTTTAACTGATGCTTCTTGGCACTCCTTATGAGCGGAGCAGAAATCATTCTATCAACAAACATTGCGTATACGCAACATTTAAGTAATTAACCTCATTAACCTTGAGTAAATTAATTGCCAATGCCTTCTTTAACACATCCCCCACTTATTTTCATTTCCCGTTTTCATTTATAACTACATATAATTTATTTTTTCTTCTCGTCTTCTGTATTTTTTTCTTTTTGTGCGTGTTGTCAACGCCAATTGGCATATTCCATTATGCGGCTCATCACTCAAAGCTACAAGAACAACACAGAAACAAAAACAACGAAAACAAAAAAGCATTGTGAAGGCGAGGGGGCGGAGAAGAAGAAAAAATTAAATAAAATAAATGCGATATTTGCTTTTACTTGAGAGACATAGCATCTCAAGGTTGGGCACTCAGTTTAGCAGCTGCTGCTGTTGTTTGTGTGTGTGTGTGTGTGTAACGTGTTTATCAATCATACGCAATGTTAGCCTGTCACCTGCCATCTCTGCCATCATCAAGACTGAATGGGAATGCGTCAATTGTGGGCACTACACTTCCTCCTCCCTCGCATTATGGCACACGAAACAAAAACAAAACGAAACGAAGTCTTTATAAGGCCAACGCATAAAGAAAATACTTATATAGCCACGTACAAACAAATTATTTAAATAAGCAGCCCTGGAGTTATTTAATGTATAAATAAGTAGCTCATTGTTGGGCCTTACTTTTCATAATATTTATTTATTATTTTTCATTTACTTAAGCATTTTTGTGGATATGAGTTGGCAAATAATTTTAACGCTTACTTATGTCAGATATCTTAACACACGAAATAAACAAACAAACGCATATAGTATTGTTCTCAATTCCGATTCGTAATTGCTCTGTCTCGCATTAAAAACTTTCTCAGCTTCTCAACAAAAAAAAACTTGTCATGCCATTTGTCGTTCAAAATGACTTAAAATTAACGTTTTTAATGTATTATTTTACGCTTGCTCCTCTCTGCAATTTTGAAATTTCGTAAATTTTATGGGGCGAAAGTCGTAAAAGTTTTAAAACTAAAGTGTCCAGATATTAACGATACGACGAGATTAAGCAGACTTTTATTATTATATTTACATTTATTTTGTTTTTTATTTTGACTGACTTAACAAATGCTAAAAATATAACTAGGAGACGTTTATGAATTAGTTGTTGAGGAGTGAATTTAGTTAACAATTTTACAAATCTGTGGTAAGCAGAGTTGTATCTACTGATATCGATTCAGCTGATAGGCAACTTGGAGGCGATCACAAAGTTTGCGCCTATGTTAAACCTGTAACACACACATGAAAAGTCTGTAAAATAATTTTTTTTTAGCTGCCAACTACCTAACCCAATTGCCTGATACTCTACGAAACTTTTCAGACAAAATTGTAGCCTACTTGAAGGCGCTTTCACAATCCTCAAGCCACATGAGCACAACCTGAGGCTTACCGCAATAATTAATTATAGAAATTCATGCAAAGTCTTCAACTTCTGTTGCTCGAAAATCGTTTCGAATTATATCAAAACACATTAAAGTGAACTAATAAAATCAACTCGTAAAAAAGTCACCGACATGACTAAGAATCGTTACCAATGTTAGAAAGAGGTTGGCCATAATAGAGATCTAGACAGTATCTAGGTATCTGTTAGGGATATAGTTCTACATTTTTTAATTTAAAAAATTATATAATATATCTAACCGTTAGTAAATGGTAATACATCATTTATGCTATAAAAATCTTAAAATTTAATATATTTATATGAATGCGAAATCATTTAAAACTAATTGCATTTTCAGCTCTGTCCTTTTGCAGAGGCATTCACATTCCTCAATCACTTCAGCCCATTTTTCATTAGCCTTTCTTTGGCACTCATTGTTAATAGAAAACTTATTGTTGAAATTTTTCACATTCCTATGTCAAATCTTGAAAACATTATAACTATTTATTGTATCGATCTTTACCATTAAAATATGAAATATCCATCAAATAATTTACTAAATTCATTTATCATTTTTTCCATATTTTTCTTTAGCTTTAAAGCCCTCACAATATTAATATTCTCGCTTTCAACGCCATATTAATTTCGCCGCAAATCTTATTCACATATTAGAACAAATATTTTATATACTTTATTATGCCTCGTCAGCAGACATTCAAGAAAAAAAAACCCCCGTTTATGCGGCTACTTGCGGTTGCCTTGCATAATTTGCACAAGAAATATATAAAGAAGAGAAGAGAAGAAAAAAAAATGAAGGTGTCTGTCAGTCTGTCAACTGATTGGATGACTTGTGCCCACTCGTACTACATACATACATGGCATTCATTAATTCTTACTTTATTTTATTTTATATTTTATTCATTTTGGTTGTTTTGCATTCTGATTTTCAAGCAGCAAAATCTTTAAGCTGACAGCTGACTAAATTAATTTGACAATAATTAGCATTTCAAGTTGTCAACGTTAATGAAATTCTGCGGTGAGTGCTAGAAAAAGATTTCTGTCGCTGCGAGTACACAAGATAAATCCCATGACACTTCTATAATTTCAGCATTGCATACGAAATGCTGCAGCAATCCTCTGGCCGGCTAACCGGCATCCTCACACAGCCTGTCAAAATGCCAGCCCACAAACAGAAATGGAGACGGAAACACGCCGAGAGAGGAAGAGGGCGAAAAGAAATCAGTTCGAAGGTGTCATTTGCATTTGCTGCGCGTTAATTATGTGTTATTTATAATTATGCGCCCCTCGGTCTACACATGCGTTGACATCGCTTGTCAGCATTGGCAACACACTGCCGGACTTGCCCCACTGTCGGCAATCTGATTTATTTTTGTATACCCTTGCAGCAAAAGGTATATTCATTTTTTAAAGAAAAACATGCATTTGAAATTTATCATCATCGTTTCTACTATTCATTAACATCTCATCCCATCAATAGAGAAGATAAAGAATCATAAACTTAGTATTACTTATTCAAAGGAAGCAACTCTGATGGCGCAATTAATCATTAGATCATTTGATCATGTCTGTACAGGTTATGTACTTTTATTCAATTAAGTTCATGCATCATTGAGTAAGTTTTGCAATTCAAACGTAAAGAAAATTATTATGGAAAGTTACCTAAAATAATTATTTTATTTATGAGGAGGGGCGAAAAAATAAATTTTTTTTAATACAAATAATACAAAACCAAAATGCGAAGTACAATTTATAAATTATATAATATTGGATCGTTGAGCATCGAGATCGAAGGTTTGAATTATTCGAATAAATTGGATAAATTAATTAGAATTTTTTGCATCATCCCTTTGAATATCCTTAACATAATTAGTTTAGCTGGCCTACCCTGCGTATACGTTTTTAATTTTTTCTTTTCCTTCAAAGTACAAGGCGGAAATGAGAATAACTCCTTAGTCATTTTGTAGGCTTTGCGTGTTTGATTTGCATTTTTGTTTTATAAAACCCTTAAAAAAAGTTCAAGTTGTCTAAATAAAAGTTTTCTTCAAATGAGTTCATTTACTTACTAAACATTTGTATTCAATTTCCGCTTATAAATTACAGTGAGTACTGCCTATACAGACTGAAAACCTAATGGGGGATATAGTATGTGTTAATATTTGAGAAAATCACTCGACAAGTTACCTAAATCTGTTATACAATATTTACTTAACGCTTATCTACTGAATTTGAAGAATTTATAAATATTGGTGAACTGTACTGAGAATATTTCAACATTAATTTTTACTGTATATGTAGATATTTGAGGAAATTTTAAGTAAAACCATTCTCGCCTAGTAAGAAAGTTTCTTATTTGAACAATTTTTTAAGTTCAAGATCATTGAAATCGATCCACAGAAATTTCCCATATAACTTTGTTCCGTTCGACAAAGAATATCTATAATTTCATATTATTTTAAATACAGATTCGTACTTCTGTCTAAACTAAAGATCATTTATATATTTACCATGTTGCTTACAAATTTTTATGATTATTAAGTATAAAAATAAAGGTCTTTAGGCATTTTGCGGTACTCCAAATTTTGAAGTTTTTGAAAAATATTTAGTTTTCCAATGGTTAATTGAATGGGAAATCTTTTGACTAGGTGAATTGGAATTTGTTTTACGGTATCTTAACTTGCACTCTTTCACTTACAGCCATCAGTCACTGTACGATCAAAGAGATAGCGGTACAACGGACGCAAGTTTCAGCTTTGGCATATATACAAATTGTTGTTGCACTTCCGTTTCGTTCCACTTTTTTTCATCTCTTTCTTTCTTCTTATTATTCCTCTAGCAGTTGTTTTGTATTATGGTCTTTTCAGTGGCGTTTTTCTTTTTTCTGTATTTTTTTTAACGTTCATTTTAAGTCAACTCTGACATACAGAGAGACAGCTACCACTATTTTAGCACTCCTCGGCTTGGCAAAACTGACAGTTTTGTGTTGCACAGCTGTTTTTTTTTTTTTGCTCACTAGTATCTTACAGATACATTTTTTCCATGTGTGCGTGTGTGTGTATACAGTTGGGCCTGTCTATCCCAAAAAACAGTAAGTGAGTGACGTGCTGACGCCTCTCTTGCTCTCGCTCTTCGTACTCTCCTATGGAAGTGTCTATCTGCATAATAAAATGCGAAAATATGCAAATAGAGGCAAATATCGCGAGCGAAATGCAACGTAAAGCCAACCTTTCTGCGAACTGAGGGGAACTGAGATGTTCTCCCCACAATTTTTTCTATGTGTGCACCGCGAACGCCCTTTTCGGTTGATTTTTATATTTGGTATATTTTTTTTCGGGGTGCGCGATAAGCAAATTTCGCAAAAGTACGCCAAAATGACAGGGCGACAAGCCGAATAGACAGACAGCTGAATAAATGAATTGCAGAAGGTAAATTTTACTTGCAACACTTCGCTCAGCTAATTTAAATAGGCAGGCAAGCTGTAGGAGAGTGGTGGGGGCGACACTTCGCCCTCTCCCCCTGTTCCCTTTGATGTTGTGATGATGCCACTACCCACACGAAAAAGTGTGGAAAGCTTTTGTTCGGTTGATATTTAACACGTGATAACGTGAGCTTGGGAAAATTGCAAAGGCGTGAGATGTGCATCGTCGTGCATTGTGTGTCTAGTGTGTGTGTGTATAATGCGAAAATGCATTTTCACTTTTACAATGTGAGAAGAGACGAAAAGCGGAAAAGGGAGAGAATTGTAGAGGAAATCTTGAAACTGATTTATATTTCGATTTTAAGTTGGATACGACTTTGCCACTCATGACACCTTTTTTCATTGAAACTATGTAGTTCGTTTTGGAATCAGTTCAATTCAAAATCGGGAGTTCTATTAATAGAAAATACCTTATATAAACAGAATAATGAATTTTCATAAAGTCGACGTTTTATCTGTTGTTTCCTCAGTTTACACTTTTTTCCAAGCAAACATCTTTCATTTTTAAAAATCCCATAGAAGTTTTTTTTTTAAATCCACATAATCCACCAAAAATTTTTATATCAAAGAACTACAGAAAATTTCGTATATTTTGGCAATTTTGTCTTTCTGTATTTTAAGCTTTAAATAACCTGTTTTAATTTTCAACTGATTCCTTTGGTTTATGTACCTTGGCTTTATTTCGGATTTCTTTGCAATCTCAACTGATTTTTTTCTCTTAAAAAATTGCATAATATTCCTTACAAAATAATCTTTATGACATAAAGCTATCTGTCTTGACATGATAATATTCATAATCCCAATACTCGTGCGAGTATCTCATAAGTTGAATTTTATTTATGTCTTAAATAATTAAAAACCCTTCAGTAAACTTTTTAAATATTTATGTCGTAACAAAATCCAACTGTCACTTGCCACAAAGTTGTTTCGCTTCTTCAATTTCGTTTACTGAAACAGAAGCGCAAAGTTGTTTCGCTTCTTCAATTTCGTTTACTGAAACAGAAGCGCAAAAAAAAGAAAAGAAATCTATTACAAAGAAAATGGGGAAAAATTTGACAGTAAAAGTTCATTTAAATACAAAATGACATATGTCAAACTGACACCATTTTGATTGCTTGTTGGTTACAAATTCCCCACCCTTCGTCTCCTCTCCTCACTATTCCCATCTCTTGTCGTTGCCGTTGACACTTTTTGAACCTAACTGACACTACGTTGTGTGACACTTCAAGGCAAAAAAACAAAAAAAGAAAGAGAAAAGTATATACAACAAATCGCAAGGTTAACGCAAATAAAAATAAAACAAATTAAAGACTATGTCAGAGTTGTTATTTTCCGAAAATGACATGAATGTCATGTCATATGCCAAACAGGAAAAACATTTGGCTGAAGACTGACTAACGCAGGGGCATGCTGCTGACAGCCTCAAATAAAATGTAAATGTTGAAAATTAATAACTAAAGATGGCAAAATTCGTTTGTGTCATGCATCTATTTTTTTAAAGAAACCAAATTATTAAATCGTACTTTCTTAAATTCTAAAAATAGTTGAATTAAACTTATTTAGTGAAAATTCTGTGTTTAAAGTGAAATGAGCCCAGATAAACGATGTTTCGTTGACTAGCTAATCAAGGAATATATCCACATTCCATCAAGAATACTTTTCCTACATATTAAGAAAATCATTTTAAATTCAACATTTATTTTTATGATAAACTTAATGGTGTTCGCTAGAAGTTAATTAAATTTTGTGATCTGAATTGAGATGAATTTAAACAAATACCATTATAAAGTTATCTAGAAATCGTTCATTTCAAGCTTAAACTGTTTATTATATAGAACTTGTATAGTTATAATGGTAAAATAGCAGTAATATTGCATTGAAACTTTTAGTTCTGATTTAAAAATATATTATAGCCTTTTCTCACTAAGGTTGTAAAAAGCGATAACCGATAAAAACCCGCTAAAAAGAATCTAGCGGTTTCAGCGGAATGTAATACATAGCAATCAGTTTAAATTCAGTCTAACTTAGTAGGGAGAGAATATTAGTAATACCAGGGCGTAATCTAATTCTGACTTTATGAAAGTATGACTAGAGCATTTGGTAGAAAGAATTACTAAGATAATAGAGTACTTTCGTTCGTTTATTTTAACTTGAAACGCATTTACAAGACTAATAATGACTAGCTACATATATTTCAAAAGAATTTATTCTGATTCCTAGAAATTTGAAAGCAACAACTAAAAATAAATTGTTATGCATTTCTTGTTGCTTTTAAAATCGAAATTCATTGAAAGCGATTGCATTTATTTATAACCTTATTTCATCTTCAGCGTGTTGGGTGTAATTTTCTTATCGCAATCGGTTTTGAAAGTGGATTGCCTGCTGTCGCCTGTCGCCTGTCGCCTGCCGCCTACCGTCTGCCACTTGCCCGCATTGTTCACTTTCACTTTTGGCTGCTTGCAACAGGCCGGGACGGGACCGGGTCGGGCCAGGCCACGAAGAGTAATTCGAAACGCTTTCCAAATGGAATGTCTCTCAAAAACTAAATGAATGGCCGGCAATCAGACACAAGCTCAAGTGGCGCCAATTAAAATGATTAGCATCGCCATAGAATATATGTATTTTATGTTTGTACATACATATAATAAATATCGTTTGTATGTGGGAAAACCAAACCAAATAAAGTGTCGCCTTAAAAACCAAACTGCGGAACCAGAAACCGAAAACAACAACAATAAATTTGATAAGACCGCTTTGGACAGCTCAAAAGTT
The DNA here is from genome assembly GCA_018150745.1 of Drosophila sucinea. Taxonomy (NCBI): domain Eukaryota; kingdom Metazoa; phylum Arthropoda; class Insecta; order Diptera; family Drosophilidae; genus Drosophila; species Drosophila sucinea. The sequence continues at coordinate 272,806 of JAECWP010000142.1, read as the reverse complement.
GTTTCAACGCATAATTGATGTGATTGAGATTGATTGTTTATTTGTTTGTCTTTGATTGAAAAGCAGCAAAAAAAAAAAAAAAGAAAAAACAGAAACCGAAAATACAAAAAACGAAAACCGAAAAGAGAATCAACTAAAATCAACCATGAAAAGGCCACACGGCGCCAGTTGTTGCCCATTTGACCGCTTTGTAAGCTTATCATTATTACATTTCAGTGAAAATGGAGTGGCGACCAGAGGCGAGAAGAATAGTGGCCAGAGAGGCGTCCCTCTGCCAGCGGAAGGGGGGGAGCGGTGGTGGTGGTGGCGGTGGAGATGGGGCAGACAATGGTCGCCACATAAACACGTAGAGCTTTGCCTTTTTGTGTGGCTTTGTGGCTTCTTTTGAAATTTGCTGGGGCTTCAAAAGCAATTTGTGTGCATTTAGTGTCAAATGTTTTTCTTTTTTTTTTTTTGGCCCTAATAATACCCTAGAGACATGGCTTAAAAAAGGTATATAAATGTCATTAGAAAGTAGGTAATAGAAATGGAAGCAATTGTGAGATAATGGATAAATATATTCCTGATTAGAATCAACAATCGAGTCAAATGTGCGTGCCCCTTTATTTGTATGGAAATGGAGAAGTGAAGGTCGAGGAACAAATAGCGATTCGCATTTAAACAGATTTAATATTAGGTTCATATATTTAGAAATCATTAAAGTTACATATATAAGATAGTACTTTTCATCAACCCTTTCTCCGTGCAGGGTATCATAAAGTCGTTATCGACTGGAGTACTTTTTTTTCATTTTCGGTGTGATCTCTTTTGTGTGTGCTTAATATTTATATACCATTTTATGGCAATCACTCATACGGTCAACTTAATGATTGATACCATTTGAAAACCATTTAATTTTTCAGAGATTACTAAAGTATTAGGCAACAGCTCGAAAACGGTCAAGCAAAGTGGGATTTTTTTTTTTTTTTAGAATTATGGGTTTCAACTCGTTTAGTGATAATATTTATTTGTGGGCTTTAAAATACATTTGGGGAAATGGAACGGACATACAAATGATATTTAAATATCACGTGGCTTAGAGCATGGGTTTTACATTTTGGGGTTTTAGGGAATTTTTTTTCGCTAAGCTTTAAATCTATTTAATTGCATTAGGTCAGAAATTCACAAATTATATATTATATACATTTATTTAGGTCTAAAAGAACCGAATTATTTGTGGAACTAAATAAGTAGTTTAATCCTTTATAAATTATAAGTGGAATGTCACTTGGTGGATCAAAAGATGACTATCTTAGTACAAAAATGTACTCCAGGAAGTTGTCATTTAAGATCTAAAAGTCTTTGAGTTTAGAATGAATGATTGAAGAGCATGGATTCGTTCAATTTTAAAAACATTTAGAAGTCTATATTAAATAGCTTGTGATTTATAGTATTAATGATTATTAAGTCTATTAACTTTTGGATAAAAAATTGCTAGAAAGAATATTTGGAATTTCCGCATTTGTTATCTGTGAGTTCTATTCGAGTCTTGTTCAGCCATAATTGATTCATATCTCTTCTTTTACCCTTCCTTTTCTATTTTTGCTTTGATCCACCCATCATTTCCATCAATGCCAATTGACAGTTATCAGTTTGCACATTAATATGATTACTTCTATATTAATTTATTGGTTAATTTGTTGGGGCTTTTTATGATTATTGGTTTTGCTGTATTTTTTTATTGTGTCAACCCCCTCGGCGTTGCCCACCCTTGCAGCACACCACTCAATTGGCAGTGCGATTATCGTGGGCCATAATTTGTAATTTTTTTTTTCCCCATCTCCATCTCTCTGTGCATATTTTTCTGTATTTTTGCCATAATGCCTCTAAAAACTGGTTATTATTTTGCGGTTAAAGCGAGCGAATTGCAATTCATTATCATAGTTAGTGCCTCGCGTGCATTTAAATGAATTCATTGAGTTTCACTCATTCAATTTGTACAGACGTAAGCATTTACTATAGTAGCTGGATCGGGGGATTTGGAATCGGAATGGGAATGGGAATGGGACTAAGTATTGGAAGCTCCGCCTAGGCGTCAATGGCGCACAAATTGGCGGGGCCAACAATTTAAGTGATAAATGCTGTTTCTGTTACTTTTTTTTTGTTGTTCGTTTTTTTTTTTCTTCCACTTTAAAAAAAAAATAAACGAAAAATAAAACAAATGAAAAAAAGAAACAATGTTCGTTGTATTTATAGTTGCTTATTAACAAAATTGGCTCGTTAAATTTATGATGATGCCGTAAAAGTGAGTAATAAATTTCTTAATGAATGCCAATTGCTGACATATTTTTGGCTTATATGGTTGTTGCTTGGTTTATTTTTGAGTCTGCACTTAATCGATTTCATATCTTTTGATTAAACGTTGAGATAAGCTAAATCTATGGAACGGACTTAAATGTGCCTATAGGTTAGGGAACTACATTCGTTTATTTATTCAAAATGGGTCTTTCAGGTCACCCAAATGTGCAAATATGAGTGAAGAAAAAGAAAGAAAATATTTCCAAATTTTGGTTTCCTTCGAAAACTTATTACACTTAGTAAAGACTTTTTTCAAAAGTTCAAGTATGCTAAATGAAATTTTATTAAGATTCAGTTGCATAATTGGTTCATTTTTATCGGTGTGTATATTTGCATATGGGATCTATATATAGGATCTAATTGTTTTTTGGGAAATCTCATCGATTCATCACACTGATCTTCTTTTTTAAAGTACACTCTTTGCTCAAGATAACAATAACAGGAACTAGTTCCTCTCTTTGATTCATAAAGATAATATTAAATATTTGCATTAGTAGGGGAAAAAATAGATATCGATGTCAGCACAAATCTCTGAATTTTCAATATCTGAATGGCATTTGATGGAATATTGATGGAACTATGTACATATATTATAAATTAAAGTTGTTTGGGATACATATATTTTTGTGAATCATAGCGATCTTGCACTCCATTTGCTCACATAATGATCATGTTGATCTAGTTACTACACTTGTCAACTTCAAAAATTTTTGTTTCGGGGTCAAAACAAGGTGAAGTGAAGAAGGCATTACGATCCCTTATAAAATTGAAGAAACCAAAGAACTATCGTCGAGTAGATAAATATAGATTAAAAGAATGTTACACTTGTTATTGATTGACACTCCAGAGTCTAGACTCCAGAGGAATTCCCTATATGTATCTATATATAGAGTTTGCTTCCAAATCGAGATAAAACCAGTTAAAAACTTCTGTTAGTACAAGACTAGTAGATAAGTTAGCTATTACATCACAATGTCAATTAAAGTCACACTCTCTTTGTGCCTTTTTTTTTTGTTTCGGTATTTCCCTTCGAAAACTTTTGTTGTTTAACAAATTGAAAATATTCCAAGAATTAATTAACACTTTTAAGACCAACTGAAAAATACAATAACAACAACAGCAACAACAAACAACCAACTATTATTTGTGTGTGCACAAAAAATTAACATGACAGCTCTAGACATGGCAATTTATCACAAACATGTTGAACAACTCTACTCATTGGTGTTGTTGGAGTTGCTCTTAGCTGCCGTTGTTGTTGTTGTTGCTGGTATTTCTGCTGTTGATGACACTTTAATTAGAGCCACACGCAAACACAAAAGCTGACATATACAGGAAAGAAGTAGAAAGAGTATAGGGCAAGAGATATATAGTGAATGAGAAATACTGCAAAAGAGTGTGGAGTACGGAGCATGGAGTGCTTGCTAGGTAAGAAGAGGGGAGCGGGGGAGTCTGAGACAGAGCCGTTATGTCAAGCGCACACTTTAACTGCCAGAGCAGTGGAGAGCCTGAACAGTTTGAATCGCTTGGAACATCAACTGTAGTTGTTGTTGCTGTTGGTGTTGGCCTGAAAGTGATGGCAACGTGTGGTTAACTGAAATGAATGTCCGACTGCATAAATGGCTGCTTGACTGACACATTTAATTATATTAATGATGTTTGCAGTCAGCTGACATTTGCACTTTATTCAATCTTTTGATACCCTTTAAGCATAAAGTTTCAGGGGTATTACTTTCCAAGTGATAAACTTTCATAGAGTCGATAAAATAATGTATATTCGAGTAGCAAAACACTGTCAAAGTTTAAGAACTAGAGAAAAATTATAAAACTTCGAAAGTATAAATCCTACACTTAGGAGTATACTAATATGATTATCAAACAATTTAAGTTGGCTTGAAATAATGTTTTCCAACACCGTTTGTATTTGAGCATTTGAATCTATTCAACAACCAGAGGAAGTAAAAGTAAAATATATGTTAAGAACTGTTGAAGTTGAGAACTTTAACAATTCGAAGTAAATTCTAAAACTTTGCAAAGATTAGACCCTATTTAGACTTTTAATATTATCAACTAGTCAACATTTGCTTGACATAACGTTTCTCAACACTGTTTTTATTTTAGTCAATAAGGAAAAATTCCAAAAAAATAAGTTTTTCCAAACAATAGAACATTTATATTAAATAAATAAATTACTAAGATTTTTCTAGACAAACTCAAATCATTTCCATATGTAGGAGGGTATCTAGTTGTCGATAACAAACTTTCAAATGGCAGAATATTTTATCTGTCAGTGGTCGTCTGTCATTTTAACTTGACTGGACTGGAGATTTGACTTTCTCGTTCAACGTTGTTGTTGTTGATGTGGTTTTGTTTTTGTTTTTTTTTTTTGGTTTTGTAGTTTTTTTGAGTTATTACCCAACACAGATCTTAGCTCTCAGCTTAGCTCAATTTAGGTGTCAGTTTTGCACACTTTTCAAATAATTTTTCATCCAATGTGACAGTAAATTATCAACAGTAAATTTTTAGTTTCGTGTTTTGGTTTCATTTTTTGCGGGCATTTTGCTGTCAGGGCGCCACAGGAAAAAAACGTAAACGTAAAATAAGCACACAAATGATGACACTGACAGCTGTCAAGCTTAGTTTATTCGATTTTATTATAATTAATTATGAGCAGATGTCATTAATCATTGAATAATTTATAGATATTCAAACCACAAAAGAGGGGTAAATGGAATACCACATACAAAAAAAAAAGGTTAGTCACTCATGTGGAGAAGACAAAAGTGTAAACAAGGAATATATTAAAGATGAGAAGCTCAAGATGCACATACAATTCTAATCCTAAATAAATCATGCAAATGGAAGTGACATTAAACATTTATAGAATACACTCAATGCCTGAAACTGCACCCGTAAATACATTTAATTTAAGAAACTAGTTCAGAACTAGTGATTTAAATGAACTGTTATGATAGCTTCAGGATTCGCTCATACTTTCCAATTCTAATTATTCTATAAAAAAAGGTAGGTCATTTAAATTTTTGTAATATACTTTTTAAACCATTCTGTATTTGAGTTATTTCGATTCCTAAACTATAAGCTGTAGTCATAACACAAACCCATTTAACCATTTTTGTTTGAATTTATGTTCTATCTTTAGTCAACAAGTTTTAGTCATTCATTAGTCTTATGGCGTCACATTCAATTTTGTAAGTAGTAAATCTAACTTGAAAAATCCTTAATGAATGCCCACTCATCATTGCGTTGCCATAAAACCGTTTCCGTTCTTTAATGCACAAAACTAAACTCAACATATTAACAAACAAAATTTATGAGTCCCCATGGCAAGAGAAACAGATCAAACAGAGATAGAGAAAAAGAGAGCAAGAGAGAGAGAAAGAGAGAGAGACAGACAACAACAACAACATCAAGAGCAATCGTAACGAGACTTTGACTCTGATTAACTGCCATAGTTTTCTCGCACCAACAAACAAATTTCATGCGTTTGTGCAAAACTGCATTTGTTTTCTGTCATTATAAATTCAAATTTGGCGCGCCATAAATTCTCGTCAACAGTTTCCAGAGGTGTGCTCCTCTGGCTAAATACACTCACGTACACACACATACACACAGACACATGGCACCGAGTTAGGTACTCAACTAGCCAGACAAAACGAATTTACATAGTTAGTTGATTTAATATGTACAAACATAAATAAATTTTATGTTTGTATGTATGTATGTACATACAGATATTGGTTAATTTATTGTTCAACAATTGTGAATTTGTTATTGCAATATTTTGGCTTGGCTTGTAAGTAAACAGCTGCTTTTCCAAGTACTTAGTCAAAGTCTCTATAAATGCATAAACAACCCACAAAACGTAACACAAAAGAAGTTTGTAAATATGCCAAGAGATTGAGAGAGCGAGAAAACCGACTTGGTGCTACTCTAAGACTAAAGCTTGATCAAATTTTAATTCAATTGCGATTTTGGCAATTCCAAAATACCCCGAATATAGTATATAGGGTATAATAAAATAGAAATCTCCCACGTATAATATTTGAAGAATGAGATACATATGTGAAAGAGTTTTATATGCACTCATTGGCATTCGCCATAATTGGTTTTCTGTCGACATTTCTATTATTTATGAAATATGGCATGGCTAAGTTGAGGAGGGGGAGAGGCATGATTGGCCCCACTAACAAATAATAATATCAAATTGTTTGTGATTAAATGCGCAAAATATTTTTATATTTTCCTCTTTTTATTGGCATAATTCACATTAATAAATTAGTCATATTAAATATTATTTGTTTATGCATATTTCAAATATTTTTCCTATGCATAATCAATAATTAATGCTTTAATAGAGCAGTTACGGAATAATAGGCCAAAATTAACCCCATTTGCCAGGGCCCGTAACAAAGAAAATGTGAAAATAATTCAATTATTACATTTAACACTATGGTGTAAAATGCTAAAAAGTAATTATAACAATATTGTATTAGGCATGATGTAATAGGTAAGTCGCAGAAGCGTTGAGCTCTGAGGGTCTCATGGTGGAAAATATCATAAAATGAGTCACGCAATGGGAATAGTCTAATCAGTAGGTATTTATATATGTATTTTATCTCCATAAAGTACTTTAAATAATTTCACAGTAGCGTAGAACCATTTTCTAACGCCATACTAAAAAACTTCTCCCGAACCACAGGTCGTATGAGTAATATAATTATCAAACAAGTGACTCAAAACTTATTAAAATTTAGAAATCAATGAATCAAGATATCTAATCTTAAAAAAACTTCAATTTGTTTAGTTCTATTACAATATTCATATTTGTCATACCATTGTCTAAGGGGAAATAACGCAAATTCCATTCTGAATAGAGCCGTAAAGTAACATGATTAAGAGGTATGAATATTTGTTTATACCCATTATTTTGAAACAAATTTTCAAAAGTTTATAAAGAAGAAATTGATAATATCAATTGCCAAGGATTACATGGTATTTTAAACCAAATTCAAGCTCAAAAACTATCAAGTAGTGCATTTTATGGTCTTGCCATTGTGTTAAATAGTTTTCCCGCTTTGCTCCATTTTATATTTGCGATAAATGGAAAATTTTCTATATATTTCTACTATCCCAGAGTCTGTTGCATCGATTTCTAGTACATTATATATCTGCAGAATGCAGAATGTGCATGATTCATGCATTTGCATTGCTTGAACCATAGGGCAGAGGTTAGAGTATGTCAGTTGTTGTTGCGGGACTGTCAACTTACCGCTGTTGGTGGCGTTGCAGCTGTCATATAATCCGGCCTTAAATAATGATGATTGCTGGATTGCAGCATTTTATTATAGTTTGTTAAATCCACTTTGACGGCTTTTTATATCTTTGGTTGAAATGGAGGAGCTGAGTTGTAGGTGTTCGAGCTTAACGGCAAATGTGTGTGTGGAGGTGTGGATGTGTGTGTGTGCTGCCAACTCGTGTGAAAAGTGGCGCCTGCGCCTTTTCTCTCTCTTGCTTTACTATTATTATAATTATGATTTGATTTGTGTTGTTGGTTTCGTTTTGTTTCTGTTGCTTTCAAATTGTAATTCTTAATTAATTAATTGCATTAATAATTCAATTGTGACTTTCACGCCAGCAAAATAGCAGCATAATTATAATATATTAACTCATTAAATATTTGAGTTGCCAAGCATCTTGCAATTGCAAAAAAAAAATGCAAAGCACTTTTCATTTATTTATTCTGCTTTCAATTTGTTGTTGTTTTCCTGCTTTTTTTTTTGTTGATGTTTTCTTTTGCTTGATTATATGTATATTTTCTTTGGCTTGGCCGATTTTTGGTTGTGCCTCGTTTGAGGCGCGTTTTAAGTTGAGGCACGTACGTTTTCTACACCACCAGATGGGCGGGTGGGGATCGGGGGGTGTGTGACGTTTTCAAATTTATCCGAATTTATAACGATATTTTCGAAAAAAAATTTTCAAATTTATTACTTCAGTCTAGAATTAGAGCACCTTTTTGTTTACTTTCTATTTAGAACTTCACTCAATTTTTTTTTGTATTATTTTTCCTCAAATATTTGAGAATATTTGCATATATTTTTGAATTTTCACGTAATTTTTCATGGGACACACTTTTTTGGTTTGCGGGGCCAGAGAATCCGTTTGCAACGCGCACGTACGTAGTTTATACGTGAAATACCAAATTTCGACTAAAAATCTATAAACAACATTTCAACTTTTGCTCGTGGCTCTCTTCTTTTGCTCAATCTTTCTCTCTTTCGCTTATAAGCTCCACCACTAACTATCTATCGCTACCTCTCTCTCTCTCTCTCTCTGGTGTCTCTCTGTCTCTGTCAGAGTAGTTTTGCACGCTCTCTGAAGTATTTAACTAAAACCAGTTCAGTTTGTTGTTGTTATTTCTTGTTGGTATTTTAATACTCTTTTGTTGCGACCGTTTTCATTTTCAACAAGTGTGCTTTTGTTGTTGTATTGGCGACTCCACCGAAGTGTCATGCGCTCCACTCGCATAGAGAGCGAGCGCGATAGTGAGAGAGAGAAAGAGAGAGAGCGTGTGGCGTCAAAAGAGAGCAAGAGCCAGAGAGTGCTCTCGTTTTGGGGGGTCTTCTCTTTGCTGAGCGCGCATGCCGTTTGCTGAGAAATGAATTGCAGTGGGAGCATTTTAGTAGTAGATTCAACCAATTTAGTAGTAACCGATTGGGGCACACATAAAATGTAGTAGACGGCTAAAACTTGAGAAAATTTTATGGGCATGATCATTAATTTTTGTGATCTTAAGACAAATTTGTATAAATCAAGTAAATAATACTACTTAATAATGATTATGCATAGATAAGAAATCAGTTAAGGTAGAAATCAAATGCAAATCGTACACACACAGATTATAATATATAGAAATATATAGTTAATTACCATTAACAAGCGATTTGTTCAGAATTAATATAGATATGCATCTATCTGTACTGGCGACTAAAAGGGTGAAGTATACCAAATTTGGCAATAGACTAAACTAGCCGAATAAAGTAATATTTCGCCACGTCCACTCAAAACTTTATCATGAATGCAAAAATCAATTTAAACAATATTTAACTATTGATCTTTAATTTCCCAAAATAGTATCCAGCTTTTTATATATGCATTTAAAATGGACCCATTGATTTAACCATCTATCTAATCATCGATTTACATATGAGTCTATATATTATAAATAATATAGTATATAAATTTTATGAATATTCATTCATTTCTCTTTCCACTTCTAATAAGAAATATATAAAATAATCGAAATAAAAATTATGTAAAGTAATAAAAGAATCTTTTGCATTTATTGGTATAAATTATTGCGCTAAACTATTGAAAAATATTTGTATTTGAATTAAATTTGGATGATTAGCCATGTTTTGTTTATACAATTTTTATATCCCATTTCCGCACTCAGTTCGGCCATTTTACGATCTAAAAAAGAAGGCAAAGCAACAATCAAATAAAAATGTTTAAATAATACAAATCAGGCAATCAACAAGAATTTAATACTTATATAATTCACTCACACACACACACACAAAGTGAGCTGGCAACACTGAACGACGCTCATTGGACGATCGAGATTTCTGTGTAGCCATTTTGGGTAATTTTCTGTATTGTTGTTGTTGTTGTTGTTGCTGCAGCTCTTGGGGAATTTTTATTTGAGTGCTGCGTCGGCCATAATTGTTGAAATGTTGAGTGTGTATATGTATTCGTGTGTGTGTGTGTGTGTCTGTGCGTTGGTGGTGGTGAAAGACATGGGGAGGGGTAGAAGTATTTAGTAAGTCAAATTTATGTGGTCAAACGCAATATTAATTTCCAGATGCCAACAAGAGTAGGAAGCAGAGCAGAGAAGAAAGAGAGAGCAAACGTGGCATAGAGAGTGGCAGAGAAACTGCCCGGAAAATTAAGAGAGAAAAAATGCAGAGAATTTTTGTTGTTGTTCTTCCTTTCTTGCTTTTCTTTTATGAGCTGTAAACAGAAAACAGCTGCTGGAAATGATAATTGATGGTGAGAGATTTCCACTGAAGCTGCCAGTTGAACATGAATATAAATGATTAGTTATATATCCAAAACAGAGATTGAACAACTTCTTAAGAAATATATGAGTTTTCGAATTAGGAATAATTTATAGGGTTGTTCCAGAATAATCCTCGAACAATGTGCAGAAATAAGAAGTTTTACGAATATAAAATGATTAATAATAATGTAGATTATAATCAGGTAAGACCATTACAAACAAGCACTATCATTCGTTGCTGTTACCTTAAACAATGTCGAACACTCCTTTTTAGTCTTTTAAAGTTATTAGGTAAAACCGAAATTAGAAACTAGAAGTAACAAATAAATTTATGGTGCTACAATCTGCGTATTTGTTGTTTCTTGGGATGGAATTATTGTCTTCTCCATAGTAGTCATATATTACTTATGTATGTATGTTTTAGCCAAACTATAATGTTGATTGAAACACGACACTCCGAAAAGATCAAAAATATACAGGAAGGTTTCATATTTTGCAAAGAAATTTAGAAAGGGGAATTATAGCACACGATTTTACATATTCAAGGGCTAGTTTTAGAAGGACGTAAAAATATCTTTGAATTAAAATTAATGCCTGACACGGGCAGATTATCAATTAGTGTTAGTTACATACCACAGAAAAACCAAATAGCTATAGGCAATAAAAATTGGGTTTTTTTCGAATGGAAAAATTTTGTGCTAATCTTATAACGCTTCTATTTTCAAAACGGAATATTTTATTCTTGGGTTATCAAATTAAATACCGAACAACAAACGTTAAATTAATGACAAATTCTTAGGCGCAACTCAAGCCTTTAGAGCTTTAATTATTTCATAGTATAAATTATTTAAATATTCATTAGTTTATAAGGCTTTCCAAAAAAATAAAATAGAGAAAAAAAATATATACATATACCCTTTAAATTTTTATTACTCTCATTAAATCGCCTTTGTCTTTATTGAAACCTAAAATAAAAGCAAAGAAATGATCAACCGAAATTTAATATGCAAAACGCTTAATGTCTAAATCATAAACCAAACACCTACCTGATCATATCTATATATATATATATATATATATAGTATATAAATATATATTCAAAATGAATGTATAACTCTATTCTGTTTGGAACATCGTAAAAAAATCGTTAAAACAAAAACCGCAGAGGAAAAAACTACTCAAAAGTCGTAAAAAAAACAAAAAAAAAGACGAATGCAATTATTCTAATCTTGTAGATGGCGCTTTGAATTTAACAATCAACATTTACATATTTTTTTAGTTCATTTCAGTTCGGTTTGTTTCTTTTTTGGGATGATGCTCTCATAAAGTGGCTCATTAAGAGGCTTTTGAAAGTTTTGGGATACCAAAAAAAGACGTTATAAAATCGTTATTTATATGTCACTTTAATATGGCTGACTCAAAACGTTTTATGGCTTTCTGTTTACGTTTTTTTTTTTTTGTTGTTTTAGATTTCGCTCAACAAATTGATAAAATTTCATTAGATTTAATAGACAACATTTTCGGTTTTCAATTAACCGCATTAAATTCGTTTGCATTCTGTGGAACATTTTTGTGTTAACCACAAAATTAAGTGGCCACAAACACATTACGAAAACCACAGAAACAAATACCGAACCCGAAAGCAGGAAAAAAGCGAAATGAAATGTACCCCAGTTTGTCGTTATCCTTTTTGTCCAAGCCTAAATGGAAAATTTCCCCCTCCCCCTCCATCACCCCCCTCTCCCCTTGCGTGGCGTAAACGAAAAGACAAATTGGGTATGAGGTTTTTTGGTCATAGTCAAAATGCGGGGGCATTTTCCGGTTGTGCTTTTTACTTTGGTTTCATTTTTGTTAGCATTTTAGCAGTTCATTTATGCGAACAACAAAAAATGGCAGTGCGGGAGGGAGAAAGATATGGGGGAGAGGGAGAGGTAGAGGAAGAGAGAGAGGGACATTGGGACCAAAAAATGGGCACATGAGTGGTCTGTGAAGAGCATCAGCTGTCTCTTTCCCTCTTGAATTTCATTTTGTTGAGATTTGCAATCTACAAATTTATTTGGTTAACAATTGAGAAAACAGGTCGTATACTTATTAATTATGTATATTAATATTGCTTCCTTTTGAATTTTCGAAAATTCATATGCATTTTAGTTAATTAAAATTTTACTATCTGAAAATGCGAAAATCTTTTATATCGGGAAGTAAAGAGACAGACATATTTTAGTCGTATTTCACAATCGGAATTTAAGCTCGATTTTATCTTTCAAGAAGTCTTTCCAACGAAATCTCATTATTCAGCTAACAATAATTTGAAATCTAAGAGTGTCTTTAGACTCTGTCATTCTCAATTATTCAAAAAGATTTTTTTTTGTCATATTTCTCATAAGTTTTCTTTTTTGGATAAATAGCGAAGGGATAATGATATGGAGACAGTTCGGGATATATAGAATTTGGAATTTATGAGGCGAAATATTAGACAGTTGTGAGACAATAAATTTTGACCATTTTGATGTAACTTTTATACATTGAACACCCCCAATTTTGGGATGCTCTACGAATTTTTTTTAGCGCTGTTCATCTACAAATATGAACGTGAAAGGCAATATTCATGGAAGATTGTTTTAAAATTCTTGAGTAAATTTGCAGTTTTACTTTCCAATGGCTCGATAATTTAAGGAATGTTTTTATCTATAATTTTTTACATTTAAGAAATTAGTTTTGAATTTGCACGGTTTCAAAATTAACACTTATTTCTAATAGAAAATGCTCTAATTAGAATTTTCATAGATAAGCAGGAAATCTGTTATTCTTATATTATATTATATATTAATTTCTATCTTATCATATAAATTTCCTTTACCACTACTTGTATTTAGTAACTTTTAGACAGTTTTTTAGGTTTGTTAAAGCAATAAATACTAACTAAGCATACGTTATTTAAATTTTGAAGTCTGTCTTGAAACTCGATTAAATATTTAAGACATCAATGTTGATGAAAATGAATTCGTAATACACTTTTTTAGAAATGACCAGACTGAGTTTCATATGGTTTAATCTTCTTTTGATATTTTGCGAGTTTTCTCTCAGTGTTTAGATGGCCCCTTCATCTACTTATTCGCAACTCGACTGCAGTTAAACTGCCAAGCACTTTTAGCGCTCATGTGTGTGTGTGTTCCTGTCCTGTTCCTGCCCGCCCTTTGCCCTCTGCTCCACCTTCTCCATGTTTGTTTGCCCACTTTCGTGTTGTATGAATTATATGCTCTACACTTTTTTTTTGCCCTCATCTTTTTGCTTTTTTAACCCTTGGCATATTTTACTAGCTGCTTTACTTTTTCTCGTACTCCTCTAATAAACATACAAACGCACTTATTGTTAGTGAATGTATGTATGTGTGTGTGTGTATGGGTGTGTGTGTGTTTTTCTGCTCATATGTCGTCGACTCAAGTGCGCTGGCGAGTTCATAAATTTGCCCACTGGGGCGTATGAGTAATGTGCAAAGAAGTGTTTGTCGGTGTATATATGTATATAGACATGCATATAAACGTGTGTGTGTGTGATCAAAAAGAAAAAATATGAGAAAAATGCTAAAAGCCATAGGCCAGCAGGCAACATATGTTAGCATCAATTTCATATTTTTTAATATATTTTATTCTATGCGAGAAGTTTCCTGCTCGTTAGCTTTCAAGGGTTTCATTCAAGTGAAGACCTAAAGGTTATTCTATGGTTTTTGTAAGGGCAAAAACAATAAACTATGCTCTTACGTACAAAGAAAATTACATATTTAAGATCTGTGAAGTTTTGTTTAAAGTGGTTTTTATTAAAGTTTCTTGTTATCAAAGCAAGGGCATGAAGTTAGAAATTGGATTGTTATGGATACATTTTGTTAAGAAGTTATTGGAGGTATATCTATGGGAAATTCTCTTCCATTTTTCTATCTAAATTGCATCTAAGAGCGTCTTACAGGTTGTCCTTAATTTTCATATAAACACAATCCTCGGCCACCTCTTTTTAGACCTTTTTTTCTTAAATCTGTTTGTCTCTCTAGTTTATTCGACTCACCTTCTGCATACGAAATGGTCCATTATTCTAGATTTGAAAGTTTCATCCTATAAGTATGCCCTACAAAATTTGGAGATTTGTTTTTAGTCATTCTTGTGTACAATAAATGCACATAGCACATAGCTATGCATGTTAGATCCTCCCTCTTACACCACTTCAGAAACTAACTTGTCACTCTTGCTTCTTCTGTCTTTTGATAAAGCCATCAACATAATTGCTTTGCACCTTTTGTGTTTCAAATGGCATATGCATATGCATTTTTTGCTGTTGTTGGATTCTAGTTTAGCTTAGTTGCTCATATCCGGTTGGTCAACTGTTGACGTTTATCATAATTGCAGTTCATTTGCATGCTGAGAGGCAAAGGAAAATGCAGCTCACTTTTCATATTTCCCTCCACTGTCACCGCCTCTCATGCGGCAACAGCAACTGTCGCCGTTGCTGTCAGTTCATGTCGCAACGCATTAGAATATGTTGCAGGTACATGTCCCCTCGTTCCGTTGTCGTTGTCGTTGTCTCAAAAAGGTTGCAGTTGCATATGCAAAATGCAGGCGCGCGCGAATTTTTATCTTATGACAGCTGCTCTTGCCGTTGCCGTTGCTCTTGCTGTTGCTGTTGGGCTAAAAAATATGCTGCTGTCGTGGATGTTGCTGCTGCTGCTGCTGTTGTTTTCCTCTATTTCTGCCGCGTTATATATGTTCTGCTCTGTCACTCTAACACACACACACACACACATGCTGCAGGCTCTGACTCACACACATATGTATGCGCACACATTTACATGAAGGCGCCCCGAAACAAATGTCAGCTGTAAAAATCATAAATTTAATGCAAAATGCAGAATGCAAAAATAAAAAATAGAAGGAGCGCGTTGAGCTTCGTTGCGCTTTTACTCGCTGACAGGTGACCCTCCATTCATATGGCATTCTCTTTAGCAACTGTGCTCCCAACTCTGCGAATGTGTGTGATATATGTATATGCATGAATGCGAATATACATACATATATATCCCCCATGTCTTATCCACTGTTGTTATCCTAATAGAGACTGTCTAATACTCTTAGGATTAGCCATTTGAAAGAACATTATTAGATTATGAATCACAAAAATAAACAAGAAACGAAACGAAGTGATTCGAAAGTAAAATCATTCTAAAATATATAAATAATCTTAAGTTAATCAAGATATACGAATAAAAAGTGAGTTACCCAATTTGGATACAATCTCAGAAGCCCTAATTAAATTTGTCTTATTTTCAGTGTTTCAGTTACTCATAATACAAATATTTTTTATTGAAATATTTTAGCCCACTAATTGTTTAATGAATCGAATATATAGCCATTAAATTGATCTGACCATTTTAGATAAAACGACTTATAAATTATTTCCAAAAAGATGGTTGGACCATAAACAGAAACAAAAGAAGTGTGAAATATTTTCTGAACCACGAATTAAATTGAAACATGACTCATATATCATAGCAAAAATGAATAAATGAGTGACTCAGACACGATGAGAATGATAAAATATGCATTAGCCTACTATATTATAAACCAAACTAAGAAATGTCTGACCACATTTCATTCTTTTCTCTTCTCATAATAGTTCTGAGCTGAAAGATCTGTTATATATGTGGATTGTGGATTTTCTAATGCATAAAGCACGTTTTATCAATGAACAATAAACCACATCGATATGTGGGATATGTTCTTCAGTTGTACACAGATGATCGAGAGAAACAAGACCACGGAAGAGAGTTAGAAGTCGAGCGTCAAAGAATAGAAGTCAAATGTCGAGTGCCATAGTCATTAAATCTTGTAATAAAGTTATTTTGTTATTAAACGCAGTCAAATTGTATAATATCCCTCATTAAACTTATATAATCATAGTTTATAATAAAATCGAAATCAAACCCCACATATGTGTGTATACTTATGTATGAGCTGGAAACCATTTATGTACTAAATCATAAGCTGAATTATAAACCAAAACTTAAGAATTCAAATCATATGCGATGAATAATAATTAAACTATTTATACCTCAGAAATTATAAAATATTTAGCCATCAGATGACTCTGTTTTATACGTAACTTTTATTTTAGGCAATTGAGTTTATATGTAGGTAATATATTATTAGATATAAAGATTAGGGCAATTTATTATTCTGGTCATAAAATTAAATGATTACGTATATTCTATTGTGATAAAACTTTGTTTAAATATTTACTGTTTTTTATTTATCAAATATACCAAGATATAGCTCGGTATCTGCAATATTTAAATTTATTTCACTTGTATATTGGTTGAGAATTTTAATGTTAATTTACATTTTAATGCTTAAATTGTTTAAGATATCTTATATTGATGCGATGCAATTAATTCAACAGCGGCAGAGATTTTCGATAATTTTGACATCTAATTCTTGATATATAGAAATCTGATTACTGTTTAAAGATGTATTATTATATTATTTTGATATTTGCACTTTCCGGAAATTATCCATGGACAGAAATTAGGATTATTGTGAACGTTTTCTGGTGGCTAATTAAGTTTATTGGCCAGAGACTCTCAGGCGTTTATAGAAATAGTTTCGTATATATGTATAGAAATATATGCATATGCAATCTCCATCTCCATTTAAACACTAAATACACTCATAAATTTTCTTTTGCATATTTCTCGGTTTAATAAATTGCTGCATATTAATAAGTTATAAATTAAACAAACCACACAAAGGCAGCCGCAAATGAGAAACCAAAAAACCATATGAAAGAAGAAGTTTCTCAAATCGTTTTTTTCCCCTCAAGTCTTCTTCGTGATGATGATAATTAATGACTATTAATTTATAACAAATTTATATTTTTCACAAAGAAAAGAAAAAGCAGATAAAAGATTTACTAAAAATTTACTTTGGCTGCTACTTATAATACAAAATCTAACATACATTTTGTGTGATAGAAAAGAAATATATGAACAAAAAATCGTCAGGGATACGACTTTTAAATACTCTGTAATAAGTAGTATACGATAATATCAACTGGTCCTAAAGATATAAACTTACTATACATAAGTATTTCCTTTTTTCTCTTTTGGCCACCCGTGAACCCAGCGAATTAAGGCACTAATATTTGTTTTGTTTCCCATATTTCCATCCTGCTTTTGGGAGTCATTAATATACCCAGTTTTAAGTAAAGTGTGGTGGGTACTCCTAACAAAAAAAAAATGCGTTGATATTGGCAATTAATTACCATCTTTTGGCTTTTGTAATTTGGTTTTCGATTGAGATTTGCATGATTTTGCAATTAATTTGATAATGTTTGTTGTCATTTGGTGATATATATTTATTTTGTGTTGTTTGTGCCTTAATGAAAGCCCCAAGGCAAATCTGTAAACAAAAAACAAAACAAACAAAAAATACACCATATACCTACATATGTATCTATATAGCGATGTATGTATATATATTTATACATATATTGTCGTGTATATATAGTGATGGAAAAATGCTTTTAGTGTCAGATCGACAACAATATTAATGCGCCCACATTAACATTAACAGGGCGTGACATCATTGATTGGCTTTTGACTTGCCTGACTTTGTCTTCGTCCGCGTCTGGGTCTCCGCTTTTGTCGTTATCTCGTTGTCTTTTTGGCCATTTACTATATTGAGTTTGGCAACTCTTCTCAGATATTTTGGCTTTTCATTAAGGCATTAGTTTCGCTTTTGATTGGAATTTATGTTGTGTTTATTATGACCATAGTTTTGTCTAATGCTATTAGATATTTTTTTGTTTGTGCTGCTGGAATTTATCTCTGCATTCATGCTTTGATCGTTGCGTGATCCAATACATTAGGGCTGTATCGAAAACAAACTGCACAGTTGGTATCAAACCTTTATATTATAAAATTTATACCCCTCTAAAAGGGCCGGAAGTTTGCGGAGCATAGAAAAAGCATTTCCAATCCTAAAATATATTTTGATATATATTCTTAAACTTGTAATTTTTCTCCAAGTCCTAAATTGCACCAGGCGTCCAAAATTAATTTGACATACTTTTTCATGGTTATGATCCTTCAAAGGACTCGCGAGAAATTTAATATATTTTTCTAAGCAAAAAACTATTTTTATTTTAGCTTCCTGAAGGACCTTCCAGTATCTCATACTGCCAATCGACACGGCTCATCAAGGACTTCCATCCAAAGGACATCCGGATCGTCCTTGATATATAATATATAAGGACATTTATGCTTTTTGTCACTTGTTGGCCACTTGTTGTCGTCTAACCCCATTACAGAATTTGAGCACCATTATCGAATTTTGATATATTTTTAAATGCCATCAAAGCTAGGGATTTTTGAAAATTTTTTAAAAATCTGTATAATTTTGGTTCATAATCTGATTTTTGTTATTTTGAAAATCGGCCAGAAATTGACTAAATTAAGGGTTTATATAGTTTTTGCATAAATTTTTGAAAATGTTTGGTCAAAATTGAAACTTTGCTAAGACTGTATTTAGGACAATTTTCTGCCGATTTTCAAAGTTTTGATGTAGTTTTTATCGAATTTTTATCTACTTTTTAATGTTATAAAAACTTTTAGAGATTGCTAATCTAGGGATTTTTGAAAATTTTCTAAAAGTCTGTACAATTTTGGTTCAAACTTTGATTTTCGTTAGTCTGTATTCTACACAATTTTTATCAAATTTTGTTTTTTTTTTTTTTTTTTTTTTTATAAAATTTTTTTTTTTTTTTTTTTTTTTTTAAAAAATTTTTTTATTTTTTTTTTTTTTTTTTTTTTTTTTATTCCCCCTCCTTGGGGGAAAAAAAAAAAAAAAAAACAGACCAAGTGTCGGTGTCATGTGATTGATTTGATTTCATAATGGAAAAATCGAATCTAAATTACGTTCAGTCTAGTTAAGTGGTTAGAGTGACCATACGGGGATGAAAATTATACCGGTTCATTAAATTCTATAATTTGTTTCGGCGTTCCGCCCACCTCCCGCCCAACCGACCGAGGAGCGCAGACAAGAAACAAATAATCGAATATCTACAGCTAATTACGAGCTAAATTATATAAAATAAATGTTTTTATTATAGAAAGAGAGGACTCTGTGCTGATCGCTCGGTACAACCGATTGTAGTCAGCACAAAGGACACGAATGGGTCCATGCATAGCATACAATAAAGATTCTAGTAGGTCTACATGGAACAGATAGATTAACCCGAGACAATAACTCAGGCGAATCTATTTCCACATTCAAAAGCTCGTGCATAAAGATTACACCAAGCATAATTCTACGGTAAATGAGGGAAGAAAGGTTAATCAAAAGAAGTCTACTGGAATACGAAGGCAAATTGACATTGCGATTCCAGTTTAAGCTACGAAGAGCAAAAAGCAGAAATTGCTCCTGTACAGATTCGATTCTAGTTTGGTGCGTTTCATACTGGGGTGACCATACACAAGAACCTTACTCTAGAATTGGACGTAAAAGTGAGATAAAGAGAATCTATGGATCATCAAATTCCTTCGACCACGGCTAATAAAGCCAAGAACACCCATTGATTTACCAACAGTATTAGAAATATGG
Source organism: Drosophila sucinea (assembly GCA_018150745.1). Taxonomy (NCBI): domain Eukaryota; kingdom Metazoa; phylum Arthropoda; class Insecta; order Diptera; family Drosophilidae; genus Drosophila; species Drosophila sucinea. The sequence continues at coordinate 252,745 of JAECWP010000142.1, read as the reverse complement.
GAATTAAAAGTTAGCTTGCCGTCCATGAGCACACCTAAATCGTTCATCTCAGCTAGACGTTCCAATGGACTATTAATAAGAAAATAGGTTACCAGTTGAGGGATAAGATAATCGTATTTGTGTTATTGTCTAATAAAAGTGAATTCGTTTGTTTTTTGTATAATATACATATTGTATATATTCTTGATCAGTTAGTCAAATAAATTATCAGATATCAGATGTGAGATGTCAAAATAAATGCCCGCAAAAATTCTTTCAATTGATTTATATTTAGTGAATTACTATAAATTAAATATAATTTAATTCTGTTTCACAAAAGTCTGTGAAAGTGTGAAATACAATTTAATATTAGCACGATTTACATCATAGGGCAACCAACTGGTATACAAAGCATAATCGCCGAGGGGCAAGGGCAACACGTTGGTAAATTAATTATTCAAAAAATCAACGTTCATCTTATATCCATTAAGCCGTTTCATTAGAGTCAAATTCACCTAAATATAAAATAAAGAAAATTAAATAAACAGTGCGATTTAACAAATTTTATACTTTTTTTTCTGCAAGCGACCAGATTTTCTTAGTTTTAAAAGCCTTTATCTTGATAAGGGGCTTAAAAATTGTTGAAATTTTGTCTTAGAGCACAATCTTTTGGAAGAGGTTATACCTTAACTTTAGTTGCGGGCTTCAATAGGTTCGCTTTAACAGAAATTTAACAGATGTGACAATATTCAAAGTCTACGAAACTTTTATCCAATACTTCGCATACGAAATTGGTGAATTCCACTCGAGCGGTAATCTTTGAAGATAATTTTCATGAATTTTCTTTTTCAACTGATCAGATATATTTGTCTCATGAGGATACACATACCTCAGAAATTTGAATCGCCAAAAACAAGAACAAAAATAGACTAAATGTCGATGTCATCGCAAGTACTTTGATTTAATACTAGTCAAATCTGTACTATATTTTAGTCAAACTATTCAAACTTGTCAATGTTTCGCAAAATTAGATAGTTAGGCTGGCCAATCTTGCGTAAAAATCATACCGGTTCAGAAAACTCAAAAATTGTTTTGATTTGAAACGGAAAGTAAGATAGGGGTATGATAGTATAGTAAGCAATTTGGTGAGCTCTGTTAGTTTCTGCTATTTCAATCTCCACCTTTGTAATGCTTTAATGTTTTGATGGCATAAAAATTCTATAATAACTGCATCAAAACTTTGAAAATCGGTAGAAAATTGTCCAAATCTAAAAAATTTGTTCAAAAAAAAAATTGTAAAAATTGTTCAAATCTAAAAAAACTTATTTTAAACCAATTTTAGAACAAAAAAGTCAAAGTTTTTAAAAATTGTCTACTTTTTTTTCCAAAATGCCAAGCTTTTGATATAATTTAAAATCGGTGGAAAATTGCCTAAACGAAAATCAGAGTTTTGACCAAAATTATACAGATTTTGAAAAATACATTATGTCATTCGACTAGTACGACCAAAAATAAAATGATTAAAAACCATAAAATTGCTACAAATAGTAAATGATTAACGTTTTCGGGAGCATGAGTAACTCGAGACATCTCATAGAAGGGCGATTTTTGAGTGTGCTCGAATAATTACTTATGCAGATTTTCAAAAATCCCCCAGTTTGCTGGCTAAGAATTCGATTGACAACTTTAATTCTATAAACTGGGAGATTAGTGACTTTCTAGGACTTGAGTCCGTAATTTTAATGCTGTACGTCAATTTCCCTGAAGCATTTTCGACCTTGCAGATTATATGTATATACATATTCGTGATCAGCATGAGAAATCGAGTCGATAGAGAAACTATCGTTATTCAAAATCTTTGCACTTATTTAGAAGATAACAAAATAAGTAACAATTTTGTATTTGTAATTGCCTATCTTTTCTTGATTGCCGAACAATTTTATGAAACATTGTTTTGCCAAGTGTTTGTCAGATGATGCACCGTTAATTTAATGTGGGCCCATCTGGCAACCCTGGCAGGAATGTCAGATTGACTAATAATGACACTTCAAAAGAAAGCGCTGAAATAATTTAACCTTACATTCAAAATAAATTCTCAATTGTGTTAACTCAACGTTAATTTCTTAAAAAAAATTAAGTGAAGAGTTAATTTTTCAATATAAGTCACGCATCCAAAAAAGCCAGTACTGAGGAGACTCCGAGTACATTGAGTTATCGCCGTTTTTCGTGACTTCGGAAGCCAAAAAAAAGAGCATATTTGGCCATCAAGGGACACATTTGTAGGATATCATTTTCAAAATTAGCTAAAACAAATCTTGAACTAAAATAATTTTAAAAATGAGCAGGATCTTTTAATGGCCTGTCCTGTACTATATATAGAATGATTTAAAGATTAATCAAGCAAGCAAGATAGCTTTAAAATTACTAACATGGTTTTATTTATATGATTCACTTCCAAAAATAAACAATATTTAGGAATATTTTTATTTTTGACCACAATATCATATTATTAATCATTTAAGAATTTTGTAAAACCCAAAAAGTGGTTCTAATTAGATCCACTAAAGATCGTTTCTAAATTCGAGGGGTTCTTGAAATCGGAGAGTTTATTTTGTGTTGATTAGATCTAGTTTAAGATTGTGCTATTTTCGAACAAATTAAATGTGTACTGAACAAAATGAATATTAAACAAAACTCAATTGTTAACAGTTTGCTTATTGAGATAGCGCATCAAGGCAAGTAAACGCTTCTTGATGTTCTTCTGATCGTCCAGGGTGCAGCCCAGTAGAGCATTCTCAAATTTCTTATCGATCGGTCCCACATCCGATTCGAGAGCCGACTCCATGTGTCCAGATGAAGCTGCCATTCCACTGCTGCAACAGGCATTCAAATATAATTGGCAACGTTGACGGGACATCACGGGATCACCCAGTTTGATCATAGTGTCGATTAAGGCATTTATTTGGCTAAGCGAATCCTCCTGCGAAGGGTCGCGTAGGGTTTCAACATTTAGCTCCACTGTGGCCAGACGGGAGCTAACTCGGTTGATGTACAAAAGGCTCTCCTCGCGCTCGTGTTGATTCATCTTTTGCAGCATTTCATTGCTTTTGACCAGATCCATGGACATCAATAGGTAGTCCTTGATCTCCTGTAAATTCAAAGCGTCCTTGCGAAACTTTTCCACTCCAGCATCCAACTTGTCCATAATGCTAACAAATCTTGCATGAGCACTAAGCGGTTTGTCGTACTGTACGTGTACTTGAGAGATGTTCCTACTAAGACCGCAGTCGCTATCGCAATCGGGACTCCCTCCTTCTTTGGGGCTTGGCCCGGGAATTGCTTCATCAGACGATTGACTGGAGGTCATGGGCGCTCCATTCACCAGTCCTTGTAAGTAATCGAAATCCATTGTTGATATAAAAGTGAAATGGAAACAATTAAAATGAGTTCTTGCTGTCGTGTTGATTGTCGTTCGAGTGAAATTAAGTTTTTGCTCCTGTCAACTTTTCTTTTCCGGAAATGACAACTGAATGGTTGGCTACTTTGATTTCTGTGGCAGTGTTGCCATATTAGCTTATTTTAAGCTAGATTTAGCTTATTTTAAAATCCAATAGCTTAAAAAATAATTTAAATGCTTATAGCTTGAAATCTAGCTTATTTTAAATTTAATTTTGCTTGTTTCAGCTTAAAAAAATTTACAACAAAACTAGTTTTGTTTTTTGATTATATTGTAATTATTGGTATTTTTATCGATAAATCGGACAAAAATCATATTTTAGTTGGTATTTTGGTAATTCTTCGTTTGTATGTTTCGGTCACATTGCACTTGTTTGAACGCGAACTTTGAAAAAATGCCGAACGTTTCCTAAAAACAAAATTTTCGCGATTTGTGGTTAAATTTTGAGGAATTTAATGATTTCAAAAGAATAATATACATATCTTAATCTGCAGCATAATTTCAGACTTCCTGCTAATATTGAAATTTAAAAAAAAATTGATAATTTTGCCGTTGGCAATATGCTACATCCAAATAAATCGCCAGACAAAATGATTCCTTTATTGGAACATTTTAATTATGGAAATATTAATGACGTTATATCCCAGTTTGGAAAAATTCATTTAATCGATTGGGAGAAAATTGGAAACACGATTGAGTTTTGGCCAAAAGTAATAGCTTACAAGGATGCTGGGCTAAAGAAAGTTTTCAAGCAGCTGGCGTTATTTGCTCTACACGTTCTTTCGTTGCCATGGCCTAATGCTGCGAGTTTTCAGCCAGATGACAAAATGTGTGTAAAAAGTTTGAACGCAATATTAAGCGTAAGGTTTGTTTTTGAAATGTTAAATTATATAATATAGGCTAAATATATTCTTTTGAATGCTATAAATATAGCCAAAAAAATATTTGAACATAATTACATCCGCCGCCAAATATATAGAATCGACAAATGAAGTTGATTAAATAATTTCATTACTTTAATATAATGTAAAAATCAATTATTTTTGTGTTTTTTTTTTAGCTTATTTTTTTAATGTTTTGCTTATTCTAGCTTATTTTTTTCTCAATCTAGCTTATGGCAAAGACTGGCATTGCGTTGCGTCAAGCAACAGTCATCGATAAAGGCTCCTTATTCGATAACTAAGCCCCTTATGATGCTAGTGATGGCAAAAAATTGGTTTATAATCAATTGAAAGAAATGTATCGATATTTTAGTTTTTGAAATTCAACATGTGATAATCACAGTGAACAATATTAAAAAACAAATGAACACCGATCATATATCGAATCAATAAAAGTTGCAAAAAGTTTATCTTCAAAAATCAACTTTGCAATGTCACAAAGGAACCGTTAATCAAAATGTATATAGATATTATAAAATTAGCTAATAATACGTTTTATGCAGTTCGTTTCGTTGAAACTTTTTTTTCCAAAAATTAACTCATTAGTTGGCATTCAATTCAGTTTTGAAGTGTTTTTCGCTTTTTATTTTCTGTGCATTTGTGGCGTGTTTTTGCCGCGTGTTTTACTTACTCACCCGGAAATTCATCTCGAAAACATTATAATCAAGCGTAAACTGCACTTAAGATGAAAACAGCTTGCTGGCAAAGTAGTTATTTAGTTATCTTCCACCACTGCTCGACTACCACTCCCGATGATGATGCCTTCACGACGAGTTGATTAAAAAGTAAGTGCAGCCAGAGAGGAGCTGCAAACATGGGTTAATTGTAAATTGAAGCGGTTGCGGGCAAAATAATAATTTCATGTTCACAAGCACATTTGCACGCACTGTAATTTACTTAAGCATTTTCAGCCGCTATCCATATAATCTTACAGATCCCCTCCACCTCTTCCCCATCACCATTACCATCTCTCTCTCTCTCTCTCTCTCACTGTCGCTTTGCCTGACTGACTGGTTTGTGTGTGCGAAACTCATAATTTAGTTGACACGCCCATTAACAAACCAAAAGCTGCCTTGAGGGCAGGGCGGAGGGGGGGTATATTGGTTTGGGTGGCATCTTGCGTCAGTGGCTCCATCAGCAACCACACCACGAGAGCCGACACAATATAAATTATATACAACATATATTAGCAGATGGTTTCCAATGTCTGGTTTCTTTGTTCTACATGCCCAAGTTGTCCATGTGTGGGGGGGCGCCCAACCCATCAAATTAGGCGTATCTAAGTATATATATGTATAATTTGTGTAACTATTTCCTATAGAAGAAATAAATAAGTATACATATTATAAACTAGTAAGTTAATAGTACGAGTATCCGTTATGTAGGGCCGTCAAAACTAGTTTAGACCCCGTAAACTTTCTTCTATTTTGTATACGAAAACATTTTGCCCCTAACTTACTTCTTTCTATTTCATTTAATTTAAACAATTTATTTGCCAACGTCATTCAAAATGACGTAAAATTAATCACCTCGGGGCAAGATGTCATAACTTTTGCAAATGGCGTCGAACTTCCATCATTTGACAGCTGCAGATAAGCAATGGCGGACCAAATAGAGATTTCCAGCTGTCATAATCTCAATTTTTTTTTATAGAAAAGTGTTATTTTAAAACAAAATTAAATGATTAATTTTATGGTACATATGTTTTACTATTTCCGAAATAAATGTTTCACATTTACATGCTATTGGGACTTTAATGTGTACAGACTACGACTTGCTGTGTGTTTCCGTTTCCGGCTTCTTAAACATTTTTGATTGAAGAGCTTTTGCTTGTTAATCCTTGCAAATGACATGAAAAGGTTTTGCTATGCTTAAAGAAAAATTGTAAGGAGATGTAGAAAATATCTCAACTTGTCTTCTGAATGAAAGAGTTATATGCATTATAATCAATAAAAAACAAAGATAGAAGACTGATTCCCTTTGTATATACCTGGTTTGCTACGAATGGTTTTCTCTTAATTCATACTAAACAATTATTCACCTATCCTCTGGTAAAATGTTTAGAAAAATTGGCAAAAAAAATATTTGATATCCATTCGAAAATACATACATATTTATGTGAATATTGTCAGAAAAATGGCAACAGCTGATCCACCTTCAGGTTAAATAAATATTTGATTTTTCTTTGACTGAAATATTTTCTATATTTTGTTGGCATATATATGTATTTCATTTGATTTATGGAATTCGTGTTGTTTAGCGCGTAAAGTCGCCGCATTTGAAGCATTTGCATTCGGTGGGCTCCCTTAGGCGTATATCCATGGTGGCCATTTCTGGTGAACTGAGACGAGTGCCATCTGGATCATAGCAGTGGGTTAGAGTGATGACCTTCTCTTTGAGAAAACTTTCGCGACAGCAATAGCACTCCTGGATTGGGTTGGAATTTGCATTTAACCAAAAAGTATGCTATGGCGAAATTGGACATTTTGTTTCACTTACTTTCAGAAACCCCGTTGGCGTTATCACCGATGGCTGCACCTGACTGTTGCACAATCCCTCGCATTTATTCACTATGACATCGGCGTTGCAGGTCCTCTGCATGCGTCCCAGCTCGTCGAATTCCTCCTTGATCAAATGGATTTCGGATTTCAGTGTCTCGCAGTTCTCATCGCCGGTGCCTTGGCTATAGCGCAACGCTTTCAAGCACGATGGCAACAAAACCGCAACAATCAATATCAATTCCTGAACATGCATGGCTGAACTCCCGACTTCGAACTGTTCACACTTGGTTGCCTTTGCGGTGCTTTTATAGCAGCCCCCAGTAGGGGGATGGACTCGGGAGTTCAATGATTCAATTAGATTTCATGGGCTTTTGTTACTCTCCACTGATATATGTCAAATGGCTGGCCTGATGGAATGTTTGTGTTATTCACAGCGTGAGCGGATGGTTTGAGTCGAATGGCTGCAAAAGTCGGTTATGTTGCGGTAGGACCAACAAACCAAAATGTCGATATGTGTTTCTGTTGTTAATTGGTGCTTAAATCAAATGACTGAGCCACAACTTATTGCATGTGATGATTACAGCGAGAAATGGGTAAGCCAACTGAGCCAATGTGGTATGTCCAACAAATATGAAATTCTAAGATTAAATACTTTAATCTTTATCAATTTAAATTTAAACCTTTTAATCACCAAGTCATAGGCGCAGAGTTTCGTATGGTTTGTTATAAGTTTCAAGCTTAAGTATAGTTTTTTTTTGATTAAACAATGTTTTAATTAGAATTTTTAAAGATATTGTGTTTTAAGACATATTTTCCAAATCAGCAAATAAACATAGATAAGTATGGTATTCCTAAGAAAATTTCATCAGGGCCGGACTTAGCGAAGGTGAACTTACTAAAACTTTATAAAAAATATTTAATAATTTTAAGGTTATTACATATTTCTGAGCAGGAAGAAGTAAGCCCTGGGCACTTGTCCCGCTAGCCCATATTGTACATCCAGGAGTGATGGGCCTGAAAAGTAGGCAACACATTATGAACTACACTGCTTGCTCGATTCACTCTGAAATCGTTGAGGTCCTGAAAATAAATTTAAAAGTTAAGAGTATATAATAATTATTAGCATATTTCGGGCTCAATTAAAATTAAAAATCATTAACTTTAAATTATAAAATAAAAGATTATAACAATTCAAGTTTTGTGACTCGCACTAAGCAGTGCATTTTTCGAGGGATTTGATAAGAAATTTATTCATTATTATTTAGTCATTTTCTTGTTGAAGCAGTGAATGTGGCTTTTTCAATGGTATTTAATTTGTATAAGCTTTGGATTATTATTATAAATAAATTCACTAAGTCTGGAAACGCCAAGGCATGGTTATCTCCGGTTATATCTTTGAGCAAAGATTTCAAAACATTTCCAATATTAGTTTTCAATTTTTGGCGTATCCCGCAGATGCCTTAAGGACGAACCCATTAAATTATATATTTGAATGTCTGTCTCGGCTAATGAACCATTTTAGCCATTTCACAGTGATATTCCAGTAGCCCTTACATCAGTCTTACCTCATGTCAAAAACACACAAATCATTTCTTATAACCTTTGTTAAGGCTGTGGCAATCAAAGAGATAAATAAAAAAACGAAAAAAACCATATTTCAGCTTTAATCAGAAGGCAATAATATATGTTTTTACCTCTTTACCTAACCGAACTTGCCAACGCATCTGTGGCCATATGAAAGATGCCTTCACCTCAATCTCTCTCTCTCTCTCACTCTTTCTCACTCGGGGTTTTGTTCCGCTTGCTCTCTCTCTCTCTCGTTGTCTTATTCTCTGTAGATAAACAACGAGAGGCAGGTCTGTGGCCTGTATCTTTCCACCTCACGCATCCACAAAACATCCGCAAAATCGCCTTTTCCCCCATGGTCGATGGGGCTGGCTGTGCGCTTTAGAATCATCGACGCAAACGCAAAAGTCTCAATGGCGCAGTAAATTATGTTTTATTATGCAATAAAGTCAACCATAAAAATGCTGCAATAAATTAAATTAACTACTAAAAATGCTGATTTTATTTTTACCCCCAGTTTGGCGAGTGTATCTATGTGTGTTTGTGTGTGTGTGTTTTTCCCCCATTCTCTTTTTTTTCGTTTTTGCAAAATGTTCTTTGCTGTCTGTGTCTGTGTCGGTGTCTGGTGTCTGTCCAACTTTCTGTTTTTGATTCACTTTGTCTGTAATATTCCGAATATTTGTTTGAAATAGTTTTTTTTTTTGTTGTTTTTGTTATTGTTTTGGGCCATTTTGTAGTGAGAAGTTTTTGCCTTTGGTTGCACTTATGCAAATATTTATTTTTTTAATGCCAAATTTTTGGTTTGGTTTATTAAATTTGTACAGATTTCTGTTGCATGTTGCCATGTCAACTGCGAGTATGAAGGATATATAATTGGAATTGTAAATTTCTCATATAGGTATTTGAATTATTTTCGTTTCAAACATGTGCATTTTCTGTTGAAAAAATTGTTTCATATTATTTCTGTCTGCAATGCTTTGGCAATGAGAAAAAAATATTTGAATGAGAAAATGTAAAATATTTTTGCATTTACACTTAGCACAGAATGGTAAGAACGCGTTTGATAAATTCCGGATATGAAATTGAACTCTGACTCTGGTAACTTAAGGGGAGGTAAATGGCTTCCAAAAAAAATCTGAAATCCAGTTTATATTTTGAACTTTGCAAAAACTTTTTTGCAGAGAAAACTCTGACCCTTTTTATTTTTCAGCCTGGTGATAGATATTCTTTAACAATCTTTAAGTGCTGTAAGTCGCTTTGGATGGTTTTTAAATTTCAAACAAAATTTTCAACACTTTTCGCCAATTTTATTTATTAGGAGATAATTGTGAAAATTTTTGAAACCTAACTTGGATAATTTTACGAATCGTTGAAAATATTTATTTGTAATTCTTCTCCAAGCAATAGTAAACGTCTATGGGACCTTGAACAAATTTTCATTATAAAATTTTTGAAGTAACCAAAAATATTGAAACAAAAAAATATAGTAATTCAATGAACAATTCGTTAACGTTTTTAATGTTTAGTTAATTTACTAAATTTAAATTAACTTTGATTCTTTGAAAAATTGATTTAAATAATACACAATTTAATTTAACTTTGTTACTTTGAAAAATTGATTTAAATAATAATGAAAATATTTTTTGGCATGACAGAGGTAATATAAATAAATATTTAGTTAATAAAGATTTGTATATAGTAGACTAAGTGCTTAGAATCTAAGCTTTTGATGATGTGGGTCATTAGATTTTCATTTTCGTATCATTTCGGTTCCTAGTTTTTTCCAGAATCATTTTTAGTAAGGAGAGCTGATCCTTGGCAGACGATGACACTCATGGCGGCTAATGGTCTTCAGGGCATGGCGACGGTGGCAATTGGCTTGGGCCAATTGGCATTGGTTGTTGAATTTAAAGCAAGATCTACCATCGGTGGCATAGACGACACTGGTTACATTGGGACAGCGGTGAGCTTCACGGCAATGACGGTTGTGGACTGAACCGTGCAGAGCAGGAGCTTCAGGATTAGCCACTGAACGTTTGGATGGATAGCGAGACTTGACTGGAGCAGGAAGACCAACCACTGGACGCCTGGATGGGGAAGATGGTGATGGAAGACCAATCACTGGACGTCTGGATGGCGAAGATGGAGCCGGAAGACCAATCACTGGACGCCTGGATGGCGAAGATGGAGTTGGGAGACCAATTACTGGACGCCTTGTTGGAGTACGCGGCTGAACTGGAGCTGGAAGACCAATCACTGGACGTCTGGATGGAGCCGGGAGTCCATTTACTGATCGTCGACTATTTTGACCAGCTGGAGTAGGAGATGGAGCAGGTGTTGGCACTGGACGAGCTCCATTTGTTGGGGTTGGACTACCAACACCGTTTGGTACGGGTTTTCCCATTCCATTTGCCGGATTCGAAGCCGTTCCCTGAGCTGCTACTGCCAAAACGAGGCAGCTGAACAGAACAATAAAACGAGCTGACATTTTCCTTGATTGCTGATTGAGAGACAACTGATACTTTTACTGCTGGAATTCATCACTTTTATAGCTCTTTAAATTTGCCTGAAATTCCAATTACTCGAGCATGAAAGTAATTAAAAAGATAAGCCATCAACATCAGCGCACAGAAGCTAACAAAAAATGAATTATCAAGCAAGTTGACCTCCTCTCGGATTGATCCAGTTCACATTCAGGTGCTTGCACTCTGAACTTAAGTTTCTTGAACCTAATCAAGCAAGTGGAATATCTAAATGATTTATGGTAAATAACAACTCATTTGCGAAGGTAAAAACCCAGCTAAATGATTCGTTTAAATTTATGGCATTTTTATCTTATTGATTTCCACAACACATCGTACAAAAAAAGACCAAAACCCATTGCCCATCTTTGGGCCAAATTAGTGAATGGCTTTCAAACAATATCAAAACATCAAAGGAAGCCAACACGTAGCATAAAAATAAAATGATTTACCATAAAAAAAGGCTTTCAGGCAACTTTCAACTTGCAAGCGGATGCACATGAATGATAACATACAAAAAAAAACACAGCAAACAGAAAAAAAAACAGCAACAACAACAAAAGCACAATGTTTTAAATAAATAAATATGACACATAAAATACAACGGCAACAATGCCATCGCTTTGGTTGGCCTTTTAAAAATGTAAACAAGAAATCGTTGTGGGAGAGCCGACTATTAGATATCCCTTACCCAAGCAAAAAAAGGAAGTTTAAATCGACAAGGAATGTAAGGAAGTCTTTGCTAAATACTAGAATTTATCTGTAACTGGCAGTATTTCGGATGAAAAGTGAAGAAAAATGGAATTTCAAATATGTAACCTAATATCGGGAATGAAACTATTGAAGAATATTACAGATCTTGTGCAGCCAACTAAATATTCTGACTGAGAAAGAACTTTTAGATGTAAAAAGATTTAAGAGGATTATAATTTGTGGATAAAGTTCATGTTATTCACTTGAATCCCAGCATTACAATTTTCGATTTCAATAAAATTTGTTGGAATTAAATGAATTGTACTTATAAATTTCAATAAATAAAAATAAAGCTGAGGGCTAGGAAGTCGTGAGGTTGAACTGATCTTCATTTACCTAATGGCCGGATACTTCCATAATATTCTAAAATATCTAGATGATATACCTATAGATTTGTACATAGATGGACATAAAAACAAAATTTATATTTTTGATCCAGAAAAAAATTATATATGTACTTCACTCGTAGGATATAGGTAGATAATATTATTTAGGATTAACTTTTACTATTAGTTCTATTATGATCGTTTTAAAATTCTTAAAGAATACATTCTTAAAATTTAAAAGAAAAATGAAATTTTAAAAGAGAAATTAGAAAGCTAGCGAAGTTTATTTTATTTTTATTTATTATTATTTTATTTTATTTATTTATTATTTTATTATTTTTTAAACAATCTATTGCATAGATCGTTGATTAAGGAAATATTTTCAATTTATAAAGGAAATAAGAATTAAGAATTGTTACAAAAAAGATCAAATTTCAAGACCTATGAAATTATCAGCAAAATATTTTAAAATAAAGACTTAATTTTAAATAACCAAAAGAAGTTTTAATAAAACTTCTTTTCAATAGTATACTATGTGATTGAATAACCTATATGGAGCCAAATTTTAGAAACATATTCATGTCCAGATTAAGGGAGCCTTGGGGTGACGAAATCTTCGAAAAGAAGCTCAACGATCAATTAGTCAACGAATAGCTGAAAAATGCACTGCTTGCATGAGTTTTCTAACTTAAAAAAAAACAGCTCAAAACAATTTGACAAGCTTGTAAAGTTTTGGCTAAAGACAGTATAAATATGAGAGTTTTGGAAGGTGAGACGTAGAGTTTTGACTTAAAGCCCATCAAAAACATTTGAGGAATTGTAAGATAAGTCGTTATAGCAAAAAACCCATAAAGAGAATTTTTGGCCAATAATTGAAGAAAAATAATAAGGAGTCACTTTAAAATAGTAGCTCGACTTAATGAATATTAATGTAATTTTATAAAAAAGAAGTTAGGTCTTCTGTAAAAGTTTTAACCGTTCAAATGATGTTCATTCAGGTCACTTAAATTTGAACTTTGTAAGATAACTTTACACTTTTAAATACTAATTCTCAATAAACAAATATTTGTTGTATGTTTTTCAAAATGTTCAAAAAGAATGTCAACTGTGAAAAAAAACAGATTGCTTTTTTAAGACTTTTGGAAATTAAATAATAAAATAATAACGAGACATAAAAAGTATAGTCTGGGAAAAATTACCAAATATTTTCTTGGCAAAAAGTTCACATTTTGTACAACTTGTTACAAAGTAATTAATGTGAACTTTGGACAACTCAAATATACGCTCTTTTTTACGCTACAGGGTATGAAAATGGCAAATACCGCTACAACAAAGGCAAAACCATAGGAAACCGAACCAAACCAAAGGACAGAGACCGACCGACAGTTAATTCCGCGAAAGAGGAAATTACAATTCATGCCCTTTGGCGGGACTCTCCATGATTATCAGATCGAATTAGTGTCTGACTGGGCTTGGGTTTTGCTTCCATCTCTTTTTCTTTCACGCTCTCTCTCTCCCCTCTCTCTATCTCTCTGGAGCTGCCTCTTTTGTCCTGGGGCCACATCCATATGTGTGTGTGTGTGTGTGTATATGTGTGTGCACACACATTTTTTATTGCCGCATTTGAATGAACTTGCTGAACTGCCGCTCATCTACTTCTTTTGTTTTCCTGTTGAAAACAACAACAAAATACACAAACTGCTCCCTGTCCTGCAGCTTGTCCTGTCATGGCCAGAGAATTTGCCCTTATTTTTTCGGTATGTTCATTTGTTTGTCCGCCAAAACAACAAAAACCAATTCTGACAGACTTGGCAGCTGGATACAAAGAGATAGAGACCAACAGCGAGGCCGAGAGAGAGAGAGAGAGATACTGTGAGTGGCAACTGCTCTTGCCACCTGCAACCAAAAAAAAAAAAAAAAAAACAAAAACGAGAAGCAGTTTCTAGACAATAGACAAAACCATTTTTCATCCTTCTTTTTCAATTAATTAAAAACCAATATTTATGGTTTTACCTCTAACAAATTAACCTTAAACTTTTTAAGGAATTGTTCAAAAGTTATGGGTAGAAAAGTAAATATTCAGTACTGAAACAAAATCTAAAACTCTCTCCGGTACACTTTATTACGATATTGTTAAACTGGTGATAAACAAATTTAAATCGAATTTACCGAATTTTACTGTTCTTTACGAGAGTAATCAATTTTCTCGCGATGTTGATTGATTTTGTATTACTTGATTATTTTGAGTATAAAATTGTTATTAAAAAGTTAATAGGTTGCAAAACTGAATTAGAAAAAATGTTCAAAACATATTGCAAATCTGAAAATAATAAGTGGAAAATCAAAATAATCAAAATAAAATTAAAACCTTAAAGAGTTTTGCAAAGAAAACTCCATCTCAATAACCTAAAAAGTAAAAACGGAAACAATTAAATATTTCTGAGAAATTGTTTAAAACTTATTTTAAATGCTTACTTTCACACCGATTTGAAATACCGTATTAAAAGTTTCTGGTAAAAGTTTCTAAACAAAAATTAGAGCTGCCAATTTGGTCAATTTAAAGCTACTTTAAAATAAGGTTTGGAAAACTAAGGGCTTTTCGATATATACCGACTTACGAAAGATAATATGATTATTTAATCGGAAAAAAAAACATATTGGGTTAAAAATATAAATAATGCATTTATCGTTTCCCAAAATATTAAGTGGCATTTTATACAGATGGTTTTTGTTAGCAGTATAAATTACATTTCGGAAAAGAAATAGTAAAATACCTTAATCAATTGGAAAAGTAAAGAAATGCAGTGCAAAATATTTAGAAAAACTGAACAAATTAAACTAAATTAAACATGTTAAAGTTGTGTCATCTTTTTTTCCCTTGTATGAGAATGAGAAAAGTGCACTTTAAAATATTGTTGTGTATTAGTTTATTGCCTATTTTTTACATTTTTATTTGGAAGCGGGGACCATTTTTAGGTCCTAATTGTTTTCTTTTTTGCTCATCACTTTAGCAATTCCTGGATATTCTATAACGATTTACTTTCGACCTTTTTTTGGCTGTTTTTATTCGACTAATGGCATTCGACTAGTCGAAAAGTTCGACTAATCTATCCAATAGTGATTAGATGATTCGTCAATTGATTTGTTACTCTTTGATTGCCACGTCTCTCTCATAATCAGCTGGTTTTATATCTAATGTAAATTTGAGCCGCGACACATTATATATTCCATTCATTATTTTATTGTGCTTAGCTAAATGCTAAAAAGTTCTACGAACAACACGTCGTATGAGTAACATGATATTCGGGTCCCGTTTTGAAGTTTTTCTAAAGAATTAATTATCGCAATAATAACTTTAATTTACTGCCAATACCAATTCCAGTTTCGCTTTTTAATATGTTTTCACTTTTTATTCGACCCTCAAGATTTAATAGACTGTGTGTTGCTCAGGATTCTATTTTCTATTTGTTTTTTAATTTACGTTTTAAAGCTTTTTGTGTGCCTTTCCCTTTAGTGTTTTCGATTTCTGTTCATTAGGTTTTTTATGGGGTCTTTTGAGCAGCTACTCGCACGATTGATTAGAAATCAAAATGCCATTTGATCTCTAATGGCTTTGTCTTAGCTGACAAAAATTCAATAAAGAAAAGCAGCAACAACAATAATCAACAAATACATTAATTATAATAAATTGTCTTTAAGTGCCTCTGGTGACTGGTCTCCACCGACTCCAGCTCTGCGCCGACTCCCCTGACTTTGGCTCTCTGACTTTGACTCATTATGTTAAAGACATGTGTTAATTTATGTAACTTTCCCGAAAATCTGAATGGTGAAGTTTCATTAATCATTTCCATTTTTTTATGGTTGTTTTTCATCTTCTTTCTTCTGGCTGTCTGTCTGTCTGTCTGTCTAGTTGGTTGCCTACTCTTTTATGTTATTTTTGTAGTTAATTGTTTGTCTGTAAAATGTTTATGCGCTTTTTTTTTCGTATGTCCATTTTGGCCAATAGCAACAACAAGAAAGCATAATAACGACTTGCTGCTTTTGGCCCCTTTGACTAATGTGTGCCGCGTGTTCACGTTTTTGTTTCAATGATTTATTATACTATGACCCAAGTGTTTTGAACGTTTTTGTCTTTTCGAAAGGTTTTTAGTAAAACATATCAATCATGTTGAAATTAATTTTGATTGCATGATAAACACAAAGCACAAGAAGAAAAAACCCCAAAAGAAATTAGATAAATATATATTTGAGTGTATTTATGTTGATAAATGGAAATATTGCATAATCTATAATTTGAATGCGTTTCGTTTAAAATTTAATCAATTATATTTGTAAATTCTAGCACAAGGATTTTAAAATTTAATAAATCAACTTAGTTCTTGTTCATGGGTATATCTAACAGGTAACTAACATTTTGTTTCTTCTTGGCTCTCAGTGGAACTTGAAAAACTAATTTGAAAACACAAACCCTTCGCGGGGGTAATCTTCTATTACTTTTTAATCGTAGAAAGTGATGGATTCTAATAGATATATTTAATTGGTTTTCTGCTTAATTAAATACTATAAACTTCACCTAAATCAAAGAAAATTGTGTTGCTTTTTCAAAATTATTCTCTGTTAATGCAAAATATGTAGTTTTGGTTCTTTCCCTTATTTTGGACCTCACATAACAATTTCTAAAATTTAAAAAAGAAAGACACAAAATGAAATTAAATTAACAGAATGAAATTAAATTTAATATTTGACAGTTTCAACTAGAAATAATAAAAATTTCACATATCAATAATTTTAAGGCGTATTATGTAACATAAAATATGAAATCCATTTGGTGACATTTATAATCGTAGTTGGATTTGTGGATGCTTGATCAATTGGAAATTTTTGATTGTTTAGTGACTTTTTTAGCTTCAATGTGTCACTTTTGTGTAAATCAATTTAATCGCCAGTCAATGAGCGGATTAGACATTACAACAATTGATTCCAGACTGTTTACTAATGCCAATGTATCTTGAATCCTTCCAAATTGTATTATTTTATGGAGTTGAAGTTGGTTTTCAACAATTGCTGGCCATTTTGAATACTTTCCAAGTGCAATAAACATTTCTTTAAAGTTTAAATGTAATGATTATGTTTTTTTTAGAATGATAAAAGATTAAAGTTGAATTTAATAATGGTTAGGGTAAAAGTATTCTTGATATGAAAATGAAACTCTGCCTGTCTTAGGATTTGGCTGGACTTGTCACGTTTTTCTCATAAGAAGGTTTACTTGTGCACTCTTTTTAGCTCTTTTAGCTTTTTTTAGCTTGGACGTTCTTTGCTGTCGTCTTTTATAATCTACTTTTTGATCATTTGCATTTTGTAGCATTGTCGATGTCTAGACTTTTCAGTTGGTATTACGACACCATGTAATATTTTCGATAGAGTAGGATCCAGGTTGTAAAAGGAGAAGGCATCATTCACAATCCTCTAAGACCAAGTTAAAGTTAAAAGAGGAAGGTGGGGAAATATATGTAGACCCTCGATCAACTCCTATTGTTCGGTTTCGGTCCAAAGGTCTCTGTCTGTGTTTTTGCTAAAATGTGAGCTCCAACAAGATTGAATTTAGCCTAATGAAATGCCTACTTTTTGGTATCGATATGATAAAAGACCTGTCTCAGTTTCATGCGAGATTGAATTAGCTGTCAGGATATCTAAACACAGACGCTTCAAAGTTATAGCTCCCACTATAAATATTTTTGTAATTACATTCATTGAGTGATTTATTTATTTAATATCGAAAATGTTTAAATGAAATCCGCATAGTAGTCGCCCATAACCCGCAATTGCGTTTGTAACAGATGCCCCATGGCATCATAATAATGTTAAATGCTTTATAATAACCATATAAATGTTTGAAATCTATGTGCCAAATGGCTGCCTGGCTGGCTAAATGGCCAAGTGAGGCCAGCCAGAGAGATAGACACGAACCGGGTGGATGCCCAGTCCAGTCCAATCCAGTCCGTAGTGGACAGCCAGCTGGGTCTCTCGACAGTTGGCACAGTGAGAGGTCTCCCCGCAATGGAAATTGTTTATGAACATTTCGTGTACTTGCGTGTGTGTGTGTGTGTGTGTGTATTTGAATTTAACTGATTTTTAATGTGGCAACGAGTAGTGCGATGGTTGTGGGCGGGCGCTTTTGGCCAGTTAGACTAAACGAGAGGCTGAGAGATAAATAATCACATGGGGCATAACTTTTGGGGTCGGACATATAACGCCATTCGGTATTAGCCAATTTGTGGCAGTTTATTGGTAATAATGTTGGCATGATTGGACGGAGGCTACTGTTTAATAAACTCATTGATTTATGACTAATTAAATTAGTGGCCACATTAATTTATGTCCATGTTCCAAACACACTCACACACGCACACCAACACATAGACAATTCAAACTCTACTTTCAATAGGTCATTGCTATATCAAGTCTGTCCACCAAAAAGCCACAATGAGTGAGT
The DNA here is from genome assembly GCA_018150745.1 of Drosophila sucinea. Taxonomy (NCBI): domain Eukaryota; kingdom Metazoa; phylum Arthropoda; class Insecta; order Diptera; family Drosophilidae; genus Drosophila; species Drosophila sucinea. Next base: position 234,207 of record JAECWP010000142.1, on the reverse strand, counting down.
GGTTTCAATGATTAATGATCAGCGAAATCGGGTTGTCTTGCCTCTGACCATGAAAAGCTGAACTGAACAATTTTTGATTTTCAAAGAACTTGCAACGCCTCGACTGTCAGTTGTAGATCACGATTTAAAGCGGGAAGCTTCCATCAACTCATCGTCGCACCTTGCCTTGGGTTCTTTCTACCTTCACATCGATCTTCCTCGTCCTCTCTCCCACCTCCATTGTTCTTTCTGTTGTTGTTGTAAATCGTGCAAAATGCCTTTTTCGACTTTCAGGCACTTTCTGGGGTGTTACCCATAGCTTCGACTTTAGCTTACTTGCGCTTATCCAATATTGTAATCAACTTAATAATAGGCTCCTCACTTAATGCTGATTATGGGTTTTGTGTGTTGTGTGCTGTATGTTGTATGTTGGCAATGTTGTGTGTTGCTTCGTGTGCCGAGTGAATGTTGCAGATTGACTTACGCATTGTAATTTAGCTACAAACATAAATGTCGGTTGTATGTACATATAAATACTAAGTAAATGACTTGGCTAACGGGCACAGTTTAGTTTAGTTTAGTTTATAACTTTCGCTTTACCACCTTGCGAAATTGCCAACATCAATTTATACTCCTGCATTGAACTATTTTCCACTGTTTTCCAAGAAACAAAACGTTTCACATTTAGCCTTGATCCAAAGACCTTTAATAGAAACGGTTACTACTAAATTTAAATTTAATCTGTGTTTTTTTGGGCTTGCTACTAATATTAATTATCTAATGGGAAATTGGTTTGAGACAACAACAAATTTTGTACACTTTTATTGAGAAAGCTACCAGAAATTTTGCGAAAAACTCTCAAAAATATTCTCTTTTGTTGAGGTCAACTTGTTCAAAACTAAGGTCACTGCATCGATACAATAAGTTACGAGTTAATCGTGGTGTCGAATTTAAAGCTTTTGATTTGAGCAACAGAAATATATAATTTTTTCCAAGTTTTCCGCAGCAGTTTTCGTAGCAGATGATAAATCTTCACACTGTATTGGTTGCTCAAATGAATTAACATTTGTAGAGAACTGTAAATTTGCAAAATTTTTGTTTTATTGTAACATTATAACTTTGGTTATTTGCCTTTTGAATGTTTCCCGAATGATTCACAAAAATGCAGCAAATACCTTACTGCATTTTATAGCACATTTCAGTTATGAGCTAAGATTTTTTATAAAATTAAGAGTTTTACGTGAAGAACAAAAAGATTATCTCAAAGAACTTATAGAAACATGGAGATTGGGGCATCTTTCGCCGTGATCCCATAACAATTATGGAGTACCGTAATGCTAATTCCGACAATTTTCGTTCAAATTTGCGAAGATATTGACAGACTTAAGTACTTAATAATTAATTATCCTATAAGTGTTGCATCAATAATTAATGTATTAAACATTGTTTTCGGAAAAATCATAGGTTTAATAAATCTTTTAAAAAAACTCAGTTTTAAATCTTGTTTTAGATTTTTAAAATATTTCTCAGGAATAACTTTTATTTTGTTTATTAGTAAAACTGTTATTTTAGAGAAATATTTCAAATATAATATTTAATTTAAAATAAAAAAAAAATAAATAAAAGTCAGTTGAGTAAAAATGCAAATCAAAGCATAATAACATGTTTTAAACAGTTATGCTAGTATTGAAATAATAAAATTCAAAAATAAAAGTTGTTCCTAAAAAAATTTAAAAAATCAAAAATAGGGATTATTTTGAAGTAAAGTAAAATAGGTACGTCACAACTTAACTGTTATTATTCATGTTTCTTAATACAGTTTTACTGTTACGGTTCGTGATCAAGACTTTTAAGCTGAATGGTGCTGCTGAGACAGATTCCCTAAGACCTAAGAAAATTTCGATTTCAACTAGTCTGAAAATTAACAAAAGCTTCAATTTTCCGTTACTTTCAAAGTTAAAGTTGTTAAAAACTAATAAATAAAAACACATAAAAATCTAATCGATTTTCAAGATTAGAAAAAAGGTTACACCCTGAAAAAGAATGAAACCTTTGAATCATTGTAAAAAATCAGTCGGAATACACTCCGACAGCTTTTATCCTAACATTTCTGAAACTCGTTTCCTGGTGTATTTGAACACAAAGGTCTATGCCAACAAGGCCGCAATCACTAAAATTAAAATATGTTCACAAAATTAGATGAATTTATGCAATTTAGACATAAAAATTTTGGCATATTGATGTATTTGATTAGTTAAGTAGGTGCTAAGGTCACTTCCATTTCCGATTTTTATCTCAGTTTATTTTAGTTCATCCCTTCTTTAATCTATTCTTACGCTTAATTTTCTAAAACTAACTAATCGATCGAAGAACCAATATAAATAGAAACTATCGAATGAACAAAAAAAATATCTTTAGAGAACGAGTCAAACGTGTTGTTTGAAATAAATTAGGTACGTTTCGTCAGCAATGATTGATGAGCATGCAAATGCTGCTTAGAATGCTTTATATTAAATGTAACTAATACTAAATTAACATACACTTGATCACCATGTGTATCGAATTTCAGTTAGGTTTCTGCATATATTAACAAATGACTTGATTATACCCAACTCTAGTTAATTCATTTGATTTTATGTTATTGGGAACAACATTATAAAAACATTTGCACAAGCCAACCGCCTCCTCCTCCCCCATCTTCTGACCCCGCCACGTAGCAGTCTGCTTATAAAAAAAAACTTGACAAATAAGTTACGCTTAATTTTCTGGCAACCGTTTATAAACCGAAACACGCAACACATTTGGACAGCGGCACAGGCACCTAAAGCAAACCCATTAAAAGCGACGCGCCACTTCTGATAAAAAATGCAAAGCCCAAAACCAAATCAAACCAAAAACCAAATCAACCAAAAAGCTAAACTAACCAAAAAAAATACATATATACAAATATATATTTGAGAGACAAAGTATAGAGTGAGAGGAGAGTCACAGTAGAGTCATAAACTTTGAATTTTACGACGTTGTGTGGTCTCATTTGACATATTGTGGGCTTTACGATTCCAAAATTAATGACACCATAGCAGGTAACGGGCGTTGGATTGGGGGCGCCCGGGTTTGGTTCGCCTTTGCCTTTGGGTTGGCTCACTGGCGGCTGGTGCCATACCGGTTTCAGTTTGTGTTTTGTTTTAAACGACAGCCTCATCAGTTAATAAGACACATACCCATTTTTATGGCATTAAACGACGACAAGTGAAACATAAAATATATATTTACTTTATTTTTATGCAAGGCCCCTATGAAACGGAATGAAACGATGCGAGAACAATTTGCAATGCAAATTGATCAACGCGTTTGGTTAGTTTCTAAAACAAAATTTCATTGGGCTTCATTTGGGTTTCATTTGAGTTTCATTTGCTATTTGAATTGGCCCCAAATAAATCGCAATCAACTTAATTTACGATCCGCAACAACTTCTACTACGTTGTTTGGAGTTCAAATTAATTAATTTCAATTTAATTTGAGTGCATAAATTTTGTATCGCATCCAAAACAGAGTGAACTGAAGTGAAGCGCGAAGTAAAGTAACGTAAAGTGAGGTGAAGTCAAGCGTTGAATTTATGATAAAATTGCATTTAAGTGCCTAATAATTTCCCTCTTCAATCGCAAAACATAAGCTAATTAAATGAATGTCCGATCTGAACGCAAATATAATTAAGTTTATTATTCAATTGATTGGGAACAAAAACAACAAAAAAAATCAATATTGGCAATCAAATTTGAATCGAACGAACAACAATTTGAGTGGCTTACAGGAGATTACTTTAAGAGGATTGTTAAAAAGAAACAAACAAAATATTTGCCTGCACTTTTCTTAATCTAAATACAAAAAGTTTCAAGTAATCGAAATGAATACCAAATCATTAGTCATTTCAGTTGCAAAACTACTTATTTGAAAGTATCTGCAATATACTTATTATATTATTGTTCATTATAAAATAATGTAGTTATTTATTTGTTGTTAATATCTAGTAGAAAACTGTAATCCATGGTATCGATGACAACTGGTTAATTTATATTAGCATTTTTATAAGTATATGCAATGCAATTTACCTGTAGATTTGTTTATGTTTCTCAAGAAATTATTAAACATAAATTTACCTTTATCAACAGGTGTATAAAAATCTAACATTGGGCAAACGAATCCAATAACCAAAGATTTTCTTTCGCTTTATATCGCCAATCCCTGATTGGTCAATATTTTGGTCAATGATCTTGGTATCTTGATTTTTTAAGGCACCAAATCAACAGCATTTATATTTACCTTGTATACCTTTCAGAAATTATATTTCCCTATCTTTAAAATACTGTGCTAGACATTAACTATGTTTTGCACGAACTTTTTAAGGTCCTTCGCTCTGATTTAAATCTTGTTAACCTTTTCCTTTACTGAAAACCTTTTTACATTATTTCCTATTTACTTCGTAGTTAGTTGAAGTGAATATTTTTAATCCGTTTGTCTATTTTCTTGTAGACACAAGATAGCAACCTGCTTCCCTTGGTCGACCGGCCAGCTCGCTGTCCTAGTGTCCACTTTTACGAGACAACAATTCCCTTGCCAGATTGCATAGCTTGCTCCAGTTTGGGGCTAAAACATACTTCAATATTTTTATTCCTACTAGACCCGACTTTGATTTACTGGAACACACAGTGTGAACGACTCCATCTTGGCAATCTCTCCCAGAGGCCCTTGGCATCTTTTGGATGATTTCCCTTTTTAATCAGGCAAACATATGTACATATGCATGCTGATTGAATTCTGATTTATGGACTTACAATGGCAAAAAAAAAACAACAAAAATGTAATCCCTTAAATGCATAAGCTGCTGCTCCCATCCCCCTCTCTGAAGAGGAGTAAATTCTTTTTGCATGACTCTCTCTCTCACTGGCAAAGGGATAATTTGGGTCAAGCCAGCCGACAATATGCGTAAAATATATATCTACATAAATTATAAATCATATTTTCTACATAAATTATCCATCTATCGAAGCGGTGTGTGTATGCAGTTGGTTTACCCTGTATCTAAGGGAAGGGAATGCATGTTACAGGCAAATTAAATCGTTTACATTGCTACACAGTGGCTTGAGCTATGTCTAGCCGTATGAATTATTCGATATAACAGATTGTAACCGTATGAATTATTCGATATTACAGACTGTGAGCATTATGATATGATTTTGTGATGTCTTGAGAGATGTCTGAAGAGTACTTTAATTGGTTATTTTACCACAATATAAAATTTCGAGTGAAATTAAAAGTGAAAAACTCCTTATGCAGATATTCCATACTGTGTATATAATTTCTTAAAAATCAACTCCAAAATGTGCAGATAGTATTTATGTTTTTTTATGGCTTGCATGAATTGCACGCTAGGTGTCGCATGTGTGTGTGAGAGTTAATAATTAAATTGAGTGAGGTATTTAATTGTCAGTTATCGATAATCACTAGCATACTCGTGTGACTTAAATATAATTGAACTTAGGTAATTCAATTTTTTTTTAAAAAGTTTTTCGACAACGTAACACGATACGCATGATTTTTTAACCTAATAGATAATCTAACTGAGTTTGGTTGTTTTTAACGCGATGCTAATATTATTTTATAATGAAAATAATATTTAAAGTTTTAGAAATTTTACAGGGTGTCGCAAAGTCTTTGCCTTAAGTGCTGCATGCCTTATCTCAGGTGCTTCAAAGTGGAGATTCAGAGGGAGAGAAAAAGAAAAAACTTTTGCCATCTATTCGCATTTTCATGGGTGATTTCTCTTTTTAGTGGCCGCAGTCTTTTATTCATTGTCGCGCATATTCATAAATCAAGGCTTATTTCGCTAGCTCTCAGTTTTTTATGTTATTTATATGCCGTGTGTGTGTGTGTACGGGTGTGTGTGTGTGTGTGTACGTTATGATATTTCTCGCTTCCCTTCCCATTTTTGTGTGTTGGGTTCGCTACACAATTTGTTTAACAGACAGGCTGCACATCCTTGCGTTATCCTGTTGCCCTTGTTGTTATTGTTACTGTTGTTGTTGTTGCTCTTGCTATTGCTGTTATATTACAAATGACTGTGGAATATTTATAAGCATCATAAATTTAATTTATGTCGCCGCTGCGCCCGCCGCCGCGTTTATTGTGCGCATAATAAACGCTCCTCCGAATGCCTTTCCTCCTCATCCATTCAAGTAATTTATTATTTTTATACGTTCCATCTGTGTATGTGTGTGTGTGTGTGTGTGACTGAGTGTGAGTGTGTGTGCGAGTGTGTTTGTGGCACGCATTTTATACATTATATAAAATATAGTGCGAAAATTGCAGTAGCTATTATTTTTATTTATTATGGCATTCTCTTTTTTCACAATTTTTTTTTCCTTTTTTGTTTCTTTGTGTGGTAAGTGATAAATATGCTTTTTTTTGGGGGTGGCGGGGGTTTGAGTTAGATTTGGGGTTGCCTGTTTTTGCCATGGCATGTAAATTGATTGAAACATTTGAGTTAACCAATATTCAGCCACATGTTTTAGAAATATTAAACCGATGAATAAATTTAAATTATTTGCAAATTGCTAGTTTTACAAATTGGTTAACCAATTTTGACCCAACGGAAAAAAAAACAACACTGAAAGCTGTTGCTATTTTTTAATAGCAAATATTTAGTATTTTTTAGAAAATATTTCCAATGATCAGTAACTGAAAAACACAATTATCTACTTGATTTGGAAATATAAACTGTCCATAGATGGTATGAACTCTGGAATGTAAAATATACAGATTATAAACCGTTTTTCTGGAAATTTTATAAGATTTGGCCAATTCCGATGCAGAAATACCACTTTTAAATTTGGTAACGATCTCAGAGCGTATTTCAATATTCAACTCTCGTGTTTTCACCATTTTAATAGTTTGTTCCCGAATTATCAATCTTAATATTTTAATTGGAGCTTTTTTGTCCAATGAAAGCAAAACCAACTTTATTCTAGAAACTGAAGTCAAAGAATAAGAGTACATCTTCATTGTGAAATTAACTTTGTCGCAAAAAATAACTGTGTAAATACTTTTGAGTCAAAAGTTTTGACAACTGCATATCATTTTTTCATTTGCTTTTGACTTGTTCTACATACCGTTATTTTTTCATTTTTCTTTTTCATTGTATTCTTGAATAATCAAGCTTCATAGCTTAGAATGTTTTCTTGTTGTAATTTACTTACAACAACAACAAAACAATTTTGAAAATAAAAGTTGCAGAAAAAAGTTCATTGTGTAAATAATTTTGACCACCCCTGTAAATCGAAATGCAGTCATGTCCGTCTATGTGGCAAGCTGTAGTGATAAAATATTTCACAAATGCTTCGTTTTACTGCATTTCTCAGGACAAAATTGTTAAATTACTTTCTCATACATACCTTACATGGTTTCAACAAAAAAAACAAAAAAATACCAAATACAAATGTAAGGCAAAATGTAAAAAAATAAACAATAAACATAAACTTTACGAGACTCTATTGAAATTATCTCTTGTTTTGTCTAGTGGAAATGTAAATATAAATCCGAATTAAATAATATGTAACTTAGAGTTAGAGCCTTAGAAAAATTAGTGTATTATTTGTATTCACTTACTTTTAGTTTAAATTTAGGATTATTAAATAAGACTGTATAACAAATTTCCGAACTTGCATGAAATCGGATCGGGAGCTAGCACATCTTTTGCATATAATAAAACTAAAGACACGCCGAAAATATCGTTATAGAGTCAAAAATCCATTTTTGTGCACACTTTTCCATAACCTGAAAATCTTTAATTGGATAAAATTGGATAGAGATATTTTTCTATAACCAAAAGTGACGAAATGGCAGCTGAAATATCAGAAAGTCTTAATTTCTCTTTTAAATTTGTTCGATTTGGATGCAATTTTTCAACATTAATTCCTTTAAAATTTATTATTTCGATTTAAGAAAGTGTAGTCGAATGATATATTTTATGGGTTTCCACACTTGTTAAACAATTTTCTCATACAGTGCGATGATTTGTAAGAAGTTTCAATATAACCGAATGTGTCTATATATTTAAATTCCTTAGAACTTATAAACGATTCAATTGAAAGAAAGAAATTACATCTTTTGAAATTGCAAATGAAAATATCTTAAAAGTTGAAATAATGACAGAAAAAAAAAAAATTGGGATTACTTTATAAGATTTAGCTTTGAGAATGCATGAAAGTGATGTAATACAGAGTGGGATCAGAGTGAATGATTTTTAATAGATTTGTTTGTCCATTGTTTGTCCCTTTTAAGAAAAGTCTTTTAGTTTCGCTTTTGGAAAATATTTGCCTGATTTATTTTTTGGTATATTAACATATTAACAATTAACCGAACATTTTTGGTATATGCAACAAGGGAATCAAAACAGTTTCAAACGGGGCAACTTAATGGAAACCGTGTCCGTGCTCGAAACTGTGCTCATGGGCATGAGCGTGTCCATGGCCATGTTCCTGTTTCAGGGAGTAGCCAGATGAGCTGCTACCATGACCATGACCATGTCCGTATCCATGTCCGTGGCTGTAGTCCTCATGACCATGTCCAGCATGAGTAGCGAATTCCTCGAAGTCAACATGACCACCCTCATAGCCGCTGTGATGGTGTTCGGGAGCGGAGTGGTGATGCAGCTTCTCGCGATGGACCTGAGCCTCGAAACCCTTGTGCTTGTCGGCAGTGTAGTGGACAGTGCGCTTGTGGCCATCGGCATCAATCAACTCATAGTGTCCAGTAACCTTATCGCCATGACGTGTCTCACTCTGAGCCTTAACATCGCCAGTCTTGTGATCCTTGACTCCGTACTTGAAGTCGTATTCGGCATGCGAGTCGTGATGGTCGTCATGGTGCTCATGGTGATGTTGGTGGTGCGCCTCCTCGTGATGATCATCATGGGAAGTGAGATGCACAGAGGCATGACTCGTGGCACCGCCGCCATGTCCATGACCATGACCATGGAAGGGAGCTGCCTGGAGGATCGCAAGGGCCGATACTAAGGCTAAGGCTGTGAAAAACTGAAGGAACCAAACGGAAACATTCAGATGTTTGTTGTTCGATTGTTTCGCCAATCACTTACCATCTGGGCCATGGTTCTGCTGCTAATGTATGAGTTGATCTTAGCTAGGCTGGGTTAGGCTGTGAACTGTGACTAAACAGAGTTCAGTCCGCAGCTTTTATAGTGCTCGAAAAATTAGTTTGAACTTTCGAAAGCGAGCAGGGAGTTTACCTCTTTAGTAACGCCCAATTTTCGGTTCAAGATCAGTTTGCTTTCGCTTTGGAAAGAGGCTAAAGACCTGCAATTATCTATATGTATTGCAATCGACCTTTTCGCGTTTTTCTTTTCATGTGTGTGTAAATCGAGTCCAATCCAATCCCAATCCAATCCCAAAGTAGTAATTCATTGGCCTTTGGCATGGCCAATTTAAAATGGCATTGTTTATGTTTAATCCCCCCACCAAAATCCAAACCCAAACCAAAACCCAATCCCAATTTTATACACGGTTTGAACAAACGAGCTGGAAAAAGAGAGGAAAAGATTTATATGCCAGGCAAACGTTGAGTCGTTGACGTCAATCAGGCCTGACAAAAAGTCATCAGAATTGCAATTGCCTTGAAGATCCCTCCAAGATCGCAGAGGACAACAAGGAGTCAGTAGTCAGTAGTTGAGTTCAGTCGTTGCAGTCCAAGATGCGGTTCTTGCTGTTCCATGTTGCTGCTGCTGCTGCTGCTGTCAGTAGTCAATCGGCTACCGTCTGTCAATGTCGTGTCGCCTTTCATCAAAGGCAATTGACAATGGTATTCGCATAAGAAAAAGGATTTCGGATTATCGGACAGTTGAAGGGAAGCCAAACAATTGTTATAATTTGCATTTTGATGCGTAAATTAGCTGGGAATCTCAAATATGTCTGACCATGAAAATGTTACGCCATAAATAAATGGAATTCTTTACCAAAAAAAGAGAAGAGTTTTCAAATAAATATTTTTAGCATTTAAATGGAATTCGATTGATGCTTGTTAGCTGGTAAAAAACTAAATTCAAAGTCAAATATTATTAGCAAAAATATTTGCAACTTAAATCATCATCTAAAAATTGGTTAAATATTTGTTTTATTTATTTAATTCTATTCAGAAAAAAAAAAAAGTTTTCAAAAAAATATTTGCAGCACTTAAACGAAATTCTATTGATGCTTGTTAGCTGGTAAAAAACCAAATTCAAAGTCAAATATTATCAGCAAAAGTATTTGCAACTTAAATCGCTTAAAAGTTGGCCAAAATTCGCTTTTTTTTTATCTAATTCTTCACCAAAAAAAAAAAAAGAATTTTCAAATAAATATTTGCAGCATTTAAATTCTGAATTACTTAAAAAACTGAATTCCAACTCAAATATTATCAGCAAAAATATTTGCAACTTAAATGCACTAAAAATTGGTTAAATATTTGTTTTATTTATCAAACTTATTTTTTTATTTTTTTTCAAACCCTTTTCAGAGACAAGTGAGTTTATTTATATAACTAATAAAAATTGCAAAATTATGCCAAAGGGTTAAATAATTTATAGTTGGCTAAATGTTGGACATTTTTGCAATTACAAGTGAAACTTCCTTCGGGCCATTGTCGACGGCGATTCATTAAAAATCCCTTTTTCCATTGCTGAAAAAGCATTTTTCGCATTTACACACTCGTACACACACACACACACATACGAGTGAGTGACTGAAAGCAGCTTTTGCTACTGTCAGTCAAAAAGGCTGCAAAACGCAATGTTGTTTGGTTGGTTTCGTGGGTTTCGCTGGTATCGGTTGGTCGACCGGTCGGTCGGTCGGTTCACTGTTGTCAGTGTCATTTCTGGCTGCGTTTTGTGGGCACATTTCGGCTGCTTGATTACTCATGTCAATCAGGCTTCCAAACAGCGACGACATGCTGTCAATCTTTGTGTCATGGCCGCTAAAGTTTTTCCCTGCGTTTTGGAGTTGAAGTTGAAGTTGGCTGGACAACAAGTACGCTTGATTGTCGGGGCCCAAAAGGCAGCAGGCAGAAGGAGAAAAAGAGAGAGATACCAAAAAGAGGGGGCTAAAAAAGAAACCAAAAGGAAATACTGATGATGCCACAAAGGTGCAGGGTAAATGGCAGTGACAGTGACAGTAGCAGTACTTGATGTTTGCTGTTTGCTGTGGTTGTTGCTGTTGCCATTGGATTGATGTGCATTGTATGTAAATTGGGCGGTCGTTTTCGCATTTGATGCCCTGTCAAGGGATAATCAACAGCAGCAGCAGCAGTACCAGCAACAACAGCGGCAGTGAAAAGCAACAGCAACCGCCTGACGTTGGACAACTTCAGTTTCAACATCAACTTGCAACTTCCAACTACCGAACCGACAGTTGCAGCCACAGGCAGCAACTCATTATGCAGACGCATAAAAATTGCTTTTGCTCTCCCCCGTTTCGATGGCATCGATCTTTTGCTTGCTATAACGAGCTTGAGAGCTTAAGGTAAAATATACGACCAAAATGTCTCGATAATTTGCAACATCTCAAAACGTGTCTCACCCCCACCCGGTCCCGCACTTCTTCTCCTTTATCTGCCTTCACTCGCCCATCCGTACTGTTTTTTTTTTTTTTTTTAATCCTGGCTTTCCATAAATTTTGCTTTTGCCCTGACATTTTGCTGTACCGAAAATTGAAAACGACATGACTGAAACTTGTTGACAGATATTCCTTTGACAGGGCACCGTCAACTGTCATTGGACAAAACCCACCGCAAAGGGCCCAGCAGTCAAGGCAATTGATGGCTTCTTGTTTAGGTTTCGGGTTGCCCGAGTTGCTATAGTCGTCATCATTAACCGATTTACTGTGTGGAGGCAACCCAAGGTAGGGCTGTCCATGACAAAAATGTACATCGATATTTTTTACCATTATATAAATTGATATTTTGCGATTCTTTGTAATCTTAAATTATTGTACTTATATATTGGATAAACTGTATTCACCTAATTTGTAATAGAAAAGAAACAATTAAATATATAAATCTATGTAGAAACCAACATTAAAATCGTAAACTTTCTTCTATGCTTGACTCTGTAGAGAATTTCTTGACTTCTTGAGAATTAATCAATTTATTGAAGTCATGAATTAAAATGACAACAGATTCAAAAGACTTTTTTTGGTTTAATTTAACTTTCATAGCTGATATTTGTATCTCTTTATCGAAGTTACTCGATATTTTTGCAGCACCTATCGATATATATCGAGCATCCCTAACCCAATTTAACTGAGATCTCAATCCCTGTTAAAATTAACTAGATTCAATTGCATTTCAACATGCAGCTGCTTCAGGTTATCATTTGGTCATCTGTTTCAGGTTATCTTATGTGCATCTACTTCCAGTTATATTTTATGCATCTATTTCAGGTTATACTTTTACTCGGGGAAACTTTTATATGTTAAATAATTAAATAAGTAGAAGCTTTAGTAAATGTAATTTGATTTAGATTTCGATCTTTTTCAATTTAATCAAACCTTGGGTATTGGACAGCTCGAGATCAATCTTAAAAGTAAGATTTATACATATTTAGTTCACATTTAACATTTTTAGAAATTAGTTCATTTAATGGGAATATTTGAAAAGTGGGAGTGTTTTATTTTATATTGGAGTGTTTTATTTTATGTCATGTTTTGTAGGGCGAAAATAAATAACTAAAATTTTGAGTGATACGACGAGGAATGGAATTCTGCGTTAAAACAACTTCAACCCGAAACTTACAATTTGAACTGCCATTAAAAGAATTTATTATGGATAATTTGGTGTATATTTAAAAAGTTATTTTATAAGATTACAACTTGATCTAGGTTTCATATGAAATTAAATTAAATAAATTTTACAACATTTGTCCAATTGACATATGTACATAGAATATTGCTTTCAATTGCACGTGGGTAAAAAAACTGCGAAAGCTGAGATGTTAAATTTAAATGGTAAAAAATTGCTTAATAAAATTGTTTATAAATCGAACAAATCAGAATTATATTACAAAACAAAGTTAACTAAATGCGAATAATAACTGTTAATCATATAAATGCAATTAACGAATTAAAAAAAATGTTGTCCGCTTCATCTAATATTTTATGTCATTAAATAATTTCAAGTTTCAAAGCATCTTTTACCTTGAATTGTCAACATTGTCGAGATTTCCCTAGAGATTGCAAATAATTTTGTTCACATATCTTAATAGATCTTTTATAAGTACGTTGTATGATGACAATAACCCAAAGGAAGTACGCAAAAAAATGCATTAAAAGAATTTGCAGAAATTGCTACTGCAATTGCAATTGGAATCGAACAAGAAGGCAGCAACAAGAGGAATTAAACTGGTTTGTCATCAACTTGGCCAGTAATCGGTAATTGCGATAAATAAAGTAAGTGGCCATCCACTACGAGAGATGCTTAGATGGGAGGGAGGAGGAGGAGGAGGTGGAGTCTGCGAGCTGAAGGAACGGTAGGTGACTCGAAAAGGTGTCGTGTGCACTGTATCAACGGGGGGCTACTCCAAAGTGTTGACAATTCTCGTCAATTACGTTGTAATGCGTCTGGCAGTTGCCTGCCATCCCTCTCGCCATCGCAACTTGAAGGCCTTCCTCTCCCCCTCCTTGGTGGAAGCGACCTCCGCAATGCTGTTGCAACTCCTTTGCTGGGCATTGCTTGACACATTATGATGCTTGATTTGTTGTCATGGCAATTTTGCCACCATCCTACCTCAAATGGCATTTGCCAATCTCAATCGTCTCTCCACTCCACTTCACTAGATTTTTTTGTTTTTTCTCTATATATTTTGTTCGTCTGTGCGTTCGTATGTAATGTGAATTTTTCACTATGGACAAATGAGTTTGTCGCGGTCTTTTTGCGTTATAATTACGTATTTCTCTTTGGTTTTTTGTTTGTCTGTGAACAGAAATACCTTACAATGCAACAACATTGTTGAGGTTTTCAGTTATTAATGGTGAACTCTGCGCATGTTGGTATTTCATGATATTTCTATACATATATATATCTTTCTTACGACTGCATTTTGTAATTTGTTTTGCTTGGAAAGGTTTTTCTCAATAAGTGAATGATGAAAGAAGGAATTCGTTATGTTCGGAGAGCGTAAATAAAAATTTCAAGAAATTTTTCTACTTGCAAAAGGTTTCTCTGGCACTTAAATTAAATAAAAAACTTTACAAAAACTTTATAAGGAGTTCAACTTGAATTTTGAGTCAAGAATGGTAACAGGTATAAAATGGTTTTCAGTTATTTCCATTTCAATTAAGTTTACCAAAAATGCTTATAAGTTATAATTGTTTTAAGAATATGACGATGCTGCATACATGTTTGTTTGGTATTTATTTTCGTTACCTTGGGGGTAAATTTTCTATCTGGCTATCTGGATCAAAGTTAGGGTTGTCGAAAATATAGCAATACGATAGTTTCGACAACCCTAAAATTTGGCTTGGTTTGGAGAGCTTCTTTCGGCGTTTGTCAATTTGATTTAAATTTACAAATAGTTTTTGGTAGAGTTTTTGGGTTTTGCTCTAGGACTACATCTATGTATATATTTAATTGTTTCTTTTAACAGTGTCCTACAAGTATCAATTTAAATTAATTAAAAATTTCAATTACTTTGATTCAAACTAATGTAAGTAAGCAGCTTATTGAAAAAAGAAAAAAATTATCTAGTGGAAAGACTCTTATGAAATATTTATTGTTATTTATTTTGTATTATTAATTATATTATTTGCAGCCAACAAAACACTTTGGTCCTCTTTTTAAAATGATTATATATTTTATTATATGTATTTAATTGCAGAATTCTCAATAAATTTTTTGTCCATCTTGAGACATCTAAGGATATGCTTTACACTTTCTATGTTTCTTTTAATAAGTTTTACAATCATGCTTATTAAGCCTAAAATGTGTTAGTGTACTATACTTGAAATAAATTAGGTTTATGTTAAGATAAAATTTATTTTATTTGAATAAAATAAATTTGCATAGATCATTTGTATTTAATCAAAACTGAATGACAATATAAATTTGCGCATTTTTAAAACTATTTAAATTAGCATTTTGTTTAGAAATTAGGATATTCTTTTTATTTTGTTATGTGATTTAAAATAAAAAATCTATTAAAATTAAACTTGCTTTTACAGGAAGTTGGTCGATTAATCAAATTGTCGCTTAACCACAAAATAACACCAGAAAAAAAACCTTTAACAACTCTTGACACAGTCTTCACACTCAAATCAAGTCAAATGACTTGAAATTTTATTCAAATCGATTGTCAAAAATACAAAGACCGAGCCTCAATCAACCGCAACGAATTAACATAAAAATTACGTTAATTGATTTGAGAAAAACAAGAAATAGAAAAGAAGAATAAGAAAACATCACATCACATTTGAAATGAGCCGCCGCCGCTGCCAATAAACACGCGAAAGGAAACACGTAAGAAACCAGGGGAGGGGTGGGGAGGGCAGAAACTCCATTTGACCAGATCACATAATCACAGATATGTGTACAATCTGTAGTATATAGCAGTTGTCTCCCATGGATATTGGGTCTAACAGTAGCCACGGCTCTATTGTACTTACATAGAGGCAAATTATACATGCTGTCAGTCAGTCAGTCAGTAGTCATTAATGACATTTTGGTCTCCGATACTTAAGACATTATCGTGTGACCGAGAGAGAGAGAGAGCGAGCGAGAAGAGGGGAGACAAATTAAGTAGCATTTCCTGCCACTTTGCCAACTACAACGACTTGGAGTTCGAGTTTTCCATCTGATCTTTGGCCGGCAACTAATAATTATATGCGCCATAAACGCTTCGTCATCCCCGAGACAATGACGGGGGGTCTGGGGGCCTAGAAAATGCAGATTAATGCTCCGACTGGCCTTAACTGCCTTTTGTCATAAACATAATTTTCTCATCGATCTTGTGATTAATCATAAATTGTATGCTTTGGGCTCTCTCTCTCTCTCTCTCCCTCTATCTCTTTTCATATGTGTGCCTTTTGTGTACGTTTGGATAATGCCGACATGTGTTTCATTAAAGTAACTGGCTTTTATTCCACAAAGGAACCGGCGCGGCGGTCAGTCTTATAGATGGGATATATATATACATATATGTATGTGTATTTATCGTGTTCTTTTTTTCATTTTAAATTAATTTGAGGCCTGCGGTGCTCAGGCATTCAAGAGCAAAACGCTTTTGATTACATCTGCTGGCAGCTACCAGTGTTCCACTCATTTGATCGATCTATCAATGATACGAGTATCGTATGCATAGAGTATACATCGCATAAATATACACATGAGGGCTATGATAATGGAAGTTATTCACAAAAAAATATTGAAAATAGGGGGGAACATCCATAATTGGCTCACAATGTCTCAGCATGAGTTGATTTGAAATTAATTGGGTCTGTAATACAGGAACTTTAAGTCAAATTAAATGAAGTAGTAGAAGAATCTATGTAAAAAGTACTCAAATAATGCATCAATGATCACTTGAGGTTACTTATGGTGAGGTTAGGTGTTGTACACACAATGGAGAATAATTTCCGAAAACTAGGATTTTCCAAAGATGCATTAGATGTTTAGATGTTTAAAATATATACATAGCTCCATGAAATAAATCTTGAGTACTTCTCATATTTTTAACAAGAAGGTATAGATAAGGAATTAACTGGCTAGTTTGACTGTCAAAGGCGATCTCGCCTGTTTTATTTATATATATTTTTTATATATTGTGTAGTTTAAGGACAGTACAGGTTGACGGAAGCAGAAAGATTAACAAGGTTAGAAAATGGTTAAGTCGAGATGGCCACGCTGAAAAGCTCATCGTGAGATCGAGTAACATATCGATATTCTCGTGAGGATGACATATCGATACTACATATCGATATTATTCTTATGTGCTAGGTATGATATTTCAATTTAATAGTTAATTATTATAATGATTCAAATTTATGATAAAAACTTCATTCGTTCAGAAACAAGTATTATGACCTAAGTTAAGGCGGCGTACAGGTTTAATTTTTTTTCTGAATCTGTAACATTTTGAGAATAATGTTTTAGAATTTCAAGTAAATCGGAGCAAAATTAACGAGAATATAGCATTTCAAGCGATATTCCCTCATACTAAACTTTAAGTCGATTTTCTGACGAACGTTTTTTATACAAGTAGGATAACATCATGGCGAAAAATCTACAGACCAATCGTTTATTAATTTAGTAGATTATAAGCAGGTAATGAGGAAGCATTTTTTGTAATCTTTTCGTTTTACTTTTATAATTAAACATTTATAAAATTAACGTAATTTAAATTTAATTTAATTCTCGAGATATCTAATGAGGTTTATTCTAGATTTTCATTTGAAACTATTTAATGTCTCGGGAGGTGCTTCAAGAAAAAATGGTTGCAGTCAACTTTCTAGCGGAGTCAGGTATTCAAATGAAACTTTTACCAAATATACTTTAAATTTTATATTTATTTATCTAAAAATAATAATCCCAGATCATTCATATCCACAAAAACTTTTCTTGAAAACGTTTAGTTATGTTTGGAATCTTGAGAGATTTTGTTCTTATTAGACTTGAAGACTTAAAATGGATACAAAAAGCTTTGAACTGCGGGAGAATACAATTTTGTGAGTGTAGAAGTTATATTTTGCACCCAAAGTAACTATTTGTCCAACTTCTTGAAACTACTCTAATATATTATGCAAAATTTTCATTTAATAAGTGAATGCAAATCTCTGAAGATTTTTGTTTAAGTTCCACATAACTTTGCTTAGCTTTGCACCCTTATGTTTATTTGCCAGTTTACGACTGAGAATATTTTTAAGTAATTAGACAAAGAGACAAAAGAACGTGTTGCCTTTGTTAAGAAGTAAAAATATTTGCGGTTTTAGTCCATTTTGCATGTCTCAAAGAAAAATTCTCACCTCAGTGCTAATCGCTAAGCATAACAGTGACACAAGAAGACAAGGAGACTGACAGGTAGTCGAAGAGACAGACAAACAGACAGAGAGACAGACAAACAAACAGACATAAATCCCGTTTTGAGAAAATTTTGTTGAGTCTGGCAGCTGTTTGGCTGGCAAGGGAATTTGTTTGCTTTTGTCGACTTTTTGTGAAATCCTGATGGAAATAATTGTTGATGCATTAAATAAGCCGAGAGTGCGGAGAGTCTAGAGAGATACTTTCGGCAGACAACATCAACTGACAAAATATGTGTAACACAAGTGATGAAAAAAGGGGCGCTGCTGACAGAAACAGTCGAATAACAATACAATGGCACTTAGCCAGGACCTCTATGTATACAAGGATGAGGGATTTACCCCTACATACAACGTATGTATGTCCGCCTCTTTTCGCATTTATGTATGATAAATATCTCTCTACTTAATACCTCAGATGATGGACAGCTCTCGGGGATTAGGCAGAGCGACTCAACTTTTGCCTGTCTCTCGGAGGATTGTTATCACACGCAATTTTGTAATTTGATGAAAACAAACGAATTAAGATAAACATCGCCAGTGGAAATCCAGTAGTTCCATACGGAACAATAGAAATAACAAAGAGATCTATCTGATCTATAATCTTTCTGGCTACACTGTGAAATTTGATGTATCCGCATTGTATATGGGAAAAGTAGGTATGCAGGTAACCCGATATGTAACACTTTGTTGTTTCTTTTTCGCATTCTGTGTGGTTTTCAAAGATATCAGAACTTCTGATGAGGCGAGCATATGGTAGGCACTTTAATTTGCTGTCAAAAGTAAGAAAAAACCTGTGTTCTTTGTGGAGACCTAAAAAAAGATCGTTAAAAACTAGACAATAAAAGAAATGTTGTCTTTTTGTCACAATACATCTTGTGACAAAAAAATGTGTGAGATAATTAATTTGAGGTGCACTCAAAAAACTGATCTTAAAAATGGTAGCACTTTAAGTCAGAGAAAGGTAGCTCCAGCAGATCGCTAAAAGAAAGATAGCTTTATTTCTCAAAACAATAATGAAAGGCTACACTAAAAGAGATCCAAAATAAAAGAAACCCGATTAAAAATATATCTGTATAGAGTTATCCCTATGGCATCAGAATGCTCTACATCCACCTGGAAATTGGACGATCGCGTATAATATAAGCCTCATATTATTAGAGTTTAAAATTAATTGGTATTACTTTTTTTATTTAATTAATTTTCTATTAATAAGCTTCAAAACGATATATTAAAGATTTTGATTCTAAAAAGCAGAAATTCGAACTTCTTATAGTTTAATTCTATAAAACTTCTATTTTATTTTACATGCTACCTAAAAAATGAAGTTAAAAAATAGGTAAAAATTTCTATAACTCCAAATTCAAAACAAAAAGATTGTGTAGATTTAAAAATGAATTTTCTTTTGATTTTCAGCAAAGATTTTTAAGATCAAAATTAATATTTCTTTTAATTTGAGCCAAAAATAGAAGCAGAGACTAGGTACAAGGTTGGGCAAAAGTAAACACCCTATTGGAAAACACTATAACTTTAAAATTTCTAAAGTACATAAACAAACACATAATTCGATGAGCTATGAATCGGTTTTTTATAATTTTTTTTATAATTCTCAAGGAAGCATTCGCCAGGAATGTGAGACCCTGTCGCCTGAAGTCCTGCAAGAGTGATGGAAAATGCCATAAAATGGGTCATCAACGATATCATTTTCTCTACTTAATAGAATAAAATCTAATGAATTAAATAAACAAATTTTACAAACCACAGAACTGAAGTTTTTCATTAAAAAGTTACAGCAAGAACATCGGTTTATTACTTTTGTGATTAATGTAGAGGATGACCACGTCAGTAGAAAACATTTTATTGCAATTGATAGAAACATCTCCCAAAGTAGATAAGCATTACGTAAGAATTCTTTTTGGCCTCTACCCCCTATCAACTGACTCTTGGAAGGTTTCCTCGTTAATTTAAAATAGATAGATATAAAACAGAAACGTGTGTCTCGAATATTAATTTCTAAAATTGCAATAAAATTGGTCAATCAATTTTTTTTTCAATTCGATGTTAACACATTTAATAGACCGGATGTTGTCATTTTCAAGCAAATCAATTAGTAGAATATTTAAACATTTTATGGCGCTCGTAAAAATTCAATCATCAAATTTTTGTCTTTTTTTCGATTAGCTTACGTTAAAAAAAAAATACTTTGCATGTCTCGTCACATTATGAATGAATGAAAATGGAAGTCAATTTAAAAATTTTAGCGCCCAAAAAAAAAATAAATAAAAAACTAAATAACTTAGTTAGGCAAGACACAACCTTAAATGTTATGGGTCATTAAATGCAAAACAGTTTTGATACCCTGCTTAGTATGGAGGTATATTTACTACAGAGGCGCCTCCAGATTAAATCATTGAAAATATATTGAATAGTCGAAAGGATAAATGTGGTGAATAGGCACACTGGGTTCTTTGAAAATCCATTTCAAAAAATACAATCTGATGATCCCCAAAAAGAAAAATGTGGTCATATATACTTAATGAATTGACATAGGAATAGAGGCAAACGTAGCTTCAAACTAAATTAAATATATAGCTTTAACCAAAGAAATTAAAAATAAACCCCTAGAATCAAAGTAATTAATTTAACTTATCTTAAATATAACAAATCTTTCAGAAAAAAAAAGTGCAGTCAGAAAATCTTACAAAATAGTTTTTATTGGATCTTTGTTTTTGCAGTCTATCCATTTCCGATTTTTAAATTTAAGAGTTTTTAGTTTTTCTTCAATGTAATTATAATTTTTGAGAAATTTAAAAAAACTTCAACCAAAAATTTTATTTTTCTTAATCTTAATTTGCTAGTGTTTCTTTAAGTTGTTCATAGTTGTCTTTTTTCCAGATGGTATCTCAAAGTCGATATCACCGAACCACTTGAAGGTTTTTTATTTTTATTTTTTCTCTCCACAAAATTGAGAAATTATATGGACAACCTTAAATCGTAAATTGCTTGTAATCGTGCCAAGCAATAATTTGTTGTTGCTCCTCCTTTTTATCAGATTCAATATGGGGGTTATATAGTGTGTCGCATGTAGTATGTGATATGAACGCAAAATACACTTTCACAGAGATTGAAAACTAACAATGAGAGATTCTGTGAGTGGGGCGAGTCTCGAAAATGGGCATACATAAATTAAGCAAATGCTGTTTTATTTATTATTTTATTTTCATATTTGCTCAAAAAATAAAAAGGCAACGAAGGGAAGAAAAGGGGAAGGAGTAGAAGAATATTTATTCCAAACAAATCAAAATTCAGACGGCGCCAGCAATTTTCAAACCGAATTGCGGGGCCTTTGTCGGAAAGTTATGTAAATCTCAATGGATCAAAAAAAAAAAAAGGAGGGGAACTGGTACTACTAAGACTTATGCAAACACGAAGAACTTTTACTGACTGACTGACATATTGACACATGTTGGATGTTGACTGTTGGCTTTAGTTGTTGTTGTTGTTGTTGCTTGGTGCAGGAAGCGATGACGATGACGATGACGCTGATACTGATTCGGATTCTGATTCTGTGGCTGACGATGACGACGGCAGCAACAAAATGAAAGTCAAGAACTGTGTCCATGTCAATACAAGCCATATATCAGTCATGCCTAGAAATCAGCCAACCTCAGCCCCCAGCCCCCAACCGACTATTACCGCCTACCGCTTAACCTACCCACTACGCCCCCCAAAAACTCAAACCAATCCAGCCATTCAGTCAGTCAGTCCGTCATTCAATGTCTCGTCTCTGTTCGGTTTCTCATTCAGATTCTGAATTCTGATTCAGATTCTGTTTTGTTGTCTGCAATGCATTTCTGACATTTTATTGATTGAAGAGGCAACATTGACGCAACACATACAACACACAGAAAAACAAGAAATGCAAATATTTAACAACAATTCTTCTTCGTTTTCGCATACCCATTATGTCGCATAAGTTGTAAGGGTATATCGAGAACGACATAATGTGGGTAAAAGTTAGGGGAAAAGCTTTGATTTTCACTTCTTTTTGAATCTTCTTGTGAAGCAAAGTTGAATCAAAGGAAACTTACATCGACTAGGTCGAAAATTTCCATTAAAATATATTGAAATTTGTAGCTCTTCTAATCGTCCAAAGCAAGAAAAAACATGAATCTCACATTGATTGGGATGAAAGTTATCGAATCGCTCGACTTTAACTTCTTTGCAGGGTATCACAAGATCGGAGCTTTGTCGATTTATATGAAATTTGTACTTTACGAATGTTTTCTTTTTATTTCATTTGGTCCTACGCATTGTCTCTTTCCCCCGAGTGCTCGAGGAGTTTGCTTTTTGGGTTTGCTCAGGGAATTGAGTATACTATGGGATGGAGGCTTGTAAACATTGGACTTTTATTTAAATGTAAACTCGCCTTCGCCCTACGGGTCTGGGCATGGACATGTCCAAAACGCACTACGCCTTGCATTGAATACATGATTGAATATGACTCCTGAATGACGGATGGATTTTTGTGTGTAACATTGGCGTTGCATCAAGTTGTGCCTTTTCTGCTGTCGTTGTTGTTGTTGTTGTCGCTGTCGCTGTCTCTGTCTCCCGAATGCCACACACGATTTTCAATTGTTGTTATTATTTGTCATGAACATGGCCATGCATAACTCATCTCGCAATTGGAAACGGAATATGAATGAATGAATTCACTTTATTTTTGCTGCGTTCAGTTTATTTAAGTCAACTCGAGAGTGTGTGAGAAAGTACAGTCTGGCAAACAGATTCAAAGTGCATTTTGATAATGGGGAAAATCTCACGTGAATAGAAAAATTTCTTATCCAAATAAACTGGGCATAAGTATATGAAAATAAGTAGATAAAAAGAAACCAAAGAGATTTAAATGCATTAGGTGATGGCTTCTATCTGCACCTATCTGTGCACCTTTTGGCTCATGAAAATACTCTCATTTTCTAGGCAGTTGAAGATTAATGATGGGAAAATTGCAATCCCTGCTTAAGACTTCTTTGGCAACCTACAAAATTATAATTAGCATGTTTCTTTACAAATTTTTGGAGCATATTCTGTCTAAATGTCCGATTGATTAAAATTTGCATAGGCAAAATTTAGTTTTGGAAAACTGTGACAAGTTATACCTGGTTTCTATTTGGAGGTGCGGGATAAAAATTATAAGATATAATTTTTTATGAATTAAATCAGCCATATTAATAAGAATATTGTGTCTATCGATAATCTAGTTTTCTTCTTGTTTTTTTTGTTGAAAGTTTAGAGACTGACAAACAAATTGGCATGCGAAATAAAAATGAGACAATTTCTTACGTTGACTTCCGCTGACTCTAACCATTCTAGGATTTATTTGTTTCTGATCACGTCCTTTTTTGTTAAACACATTAACTTGGTGAACATCGAGTTTAATCTTTTGCTAGCCAATATTATCTCACTACTTTATGTTGAATTTTAACGAATGATATCTGTTTAAAAACATTAAACAAATCTATAAACTATTTCCAATTAGGTAATATTTTATAGATTGTTTGAAAATTTTTAAAATGGTTTTTGGGTTATATACATATTTTTTATACAATTTTGTGATTACAATAAATTATAAGAAATACTTGATATCCTCATCTGAAAAATTCATGGAGTTTTTCATATGGACACAATTTAATTAACTTATTTCAATTTAATTAAATTATTTCGAGTAAGATCCCTTTCTTTAAACTCATCAGATAACAATAGAGTAATGTCCTATGTCTTGTGGCAGTTCAATATATTTCTGATGATAAAATGACAAAGTAAAGTTTAATTAGCCATTATTGAAATGGATACCCGTGGAACATAGAAATATTATAGACCTATTATAATTTCAATTTAAATTATTAATTAGTGAAAGACTCTAACCTGATGCTAGAGGTCTTAATGTGCATAAAATGTAGAGTGTAGCCCTGAACTTAAGAGTTATTAAACAACTAAATCTATCGATAACCAAAGAGAAGAAAAACAACACAGATTCAGTTAACTAGTTGGGAAATTAAAAAAAAACTCATTACAAATAAAATCGTAGTCCTTATTTATAGGAAAATGCTTTACTTTAAAATTAAGCGTCTTTTTTAGATAATACAAAGATGGAAATAGATGTGAAGCATAGCAAATCGGCTCTAAAAATCGTTGAGGGTTTTTTTCTTTTTTGATACACACTATTGCGTGGCAGGGCAACGTCTATCGGAGTCAATAAAGCGTTTCTTATTAATCGGGTTCAGTGTTTAATCAATTCCACAGTGTGTTAAACATCTTCCACCCTCATTAATGTCCGACGGCGTGACCAGAAAATTAAATGACAACTGCAGACGTTCTCTGATCAATTGACACTCACTAACCACAAGAGCGAAGGACCGACCCCGATAGGCAGAAGGACCAGCCTCGACCCATTCCCCTTCAGTGGTCTTTACTCTATTCACTCCTCCTGCCGTTCCCCAACCCTTAGCGCTGCTTTATGATGCAATGGCTCTGTTACCTTCCCTATGCGACCACTCACTCGCTCAGTCACTCACTCTGTCCCTCTATCTCCCCCCCTCTCTATTTCCAGCTGGATCGTTGTGACTCGTTTATTCTGTCCGAAAGTGTCAAATTACCCAGAAAGCCGTAAATTTAGGCCTTCTGGCTGCTGTCATTTGACCAAGAGAGCAGAATGCTGAATGCCATCCTTCTGACTGGCACACAAAATTGGTTTCTGTGTCCATTCGCCTGTTAATCTGTGCAACAGAGATTAGCGCCCCCATTTTGATGAGACCGAAAAGGTGACACAGGACACAACGCAATCGGTATTCGGGTCTTCCTATTTTTTTCTTTTTCGGTGTTGTCCTCTTGTCCCTATGTGTGTTATCCGATGCGAACTCTGGTAAATTGATACCTTGTCCACTAGCCATGAGCTAATTATGTCCCCGTTCAGTATTAGAGGGCGAAGGAGGGGTGGATACAATTAGTCTGTTGAGTGATTTGCCACATGTCCTCCAGAACGCGTCAGGTAATTCAATACAAATAGGAACTGCTGCTGGGCGACTCCTGTGTGAGGAGGAGCAGGATATCTCACACCAACAAACATGACTAAACATTTGGACTTGTGTTACAAGTTTTATACTCTCGAATGTCATGGCTCCTGGCCCTCAAATCAGGGTTTGAAAACTTCATCTTCGTTAAATTCCATCAGGAGGGAAATTTATTTTGAAGCTTACTAAGTGTTGAAGAAAAAGGTTTAATTACGGTTTGAAATTCCACTAAATTTTACGTATTTTTCGAATAATATAAGAATTACCTGTAATATTTGTTGAAAGTATTTTTAATTTTAGGTAGAAACGTACAATTTGGAGTCAAATATATACATATATTATTTTCTGATCGTAAATTTATAGTTTTATAATTGACCTAAAAGCTTATCCATATGCAAGCGCACATTATCTTTTTCTAACTTTAAATTACAAGGGCAAAATGTCGTAAATGTAATGCATTTTGTCTTATTTGAAATATATTTACCAATTACTTCCTTCTTTCGATATTAAAATAAAAATTCTTATATTTAGATTTTTTTATAAAGGTTGTATAAAGGTTGGTTGGAATTTGTAATTACTATAAAACCATAGAATAAATAAATATAAAATAAACAATTTTCCAATTATCGTTTAAATATAAACTAAAGGGAAAAATTATTTAAAATAATTTAGAAACTTTTTATATATTAGAAAATAAAGACATTTCTTTGCTCGTATGAATTTGATGTGTTAATTGATCAATTTGAATGTAATGTAAATTAATGTTATCTATAGATATATGTATTTATAGCCAGATCCGTCAAAGCATTGTTGCACTTACATAATTTAATAAGAACTCTAATTGCTAAATGCAGATAATATTAATAAAATAAAGTCCAAAATTAAACTCGAACTAGTGAAGTTCAAGATAATTCTATGAAACCAAGAAATCATGAGGATCAACATTTTGCAGGAAAGTAATCTTACACCATAATTTAATAAGAACTCCAATTGTAAATAGAATAATAAATAAAAAGTCCAAAATTAAACCCGAACTAGTGAAATTCAAGATAATTCTTGAAACCAAGAAATCATGAGGATCAACTTGCAGGAAAGTACTCTGCAAACCTGTTAGGACGATGCGACATAGAATATTAGCTGGGACTCTCAGGAAAGTCGCCCGAAACCGAAGGAAATTATC
This sequence comes from Drosophila sucinea, assembly GCA_018150745.1. NCBI lineage: Eukaryota > Metazoa > Arthropoda > Insecta > Diptera > Drosophilidae > Drosophila > Drosophila sucinea. The sequence goes on along the minus strand of JAECWP010000142.1, from coordinate 207,871 downwards.
TTGTTAATATATGTGGACTATAATATTTCGATTTTAAAGTATACTTAGATTCAAATTTTTTGAAAAGTTTAAGCAGCTTGAATGAAACCCAAAAATAAAATGTAGTAAATTTAGTAATTTATGTTTGTTTAGTTCTATTAAAATCGAATCACGAAGCCCTCAAGTCAAATACCAAATAGGTATAAAGAAACTAAAGAACAAAAAAAATAATGCCAATTCCATATTTCTTTGAACTGCCATTTACCTATTATTTTTCCTAAGGTTTTTGAATAATGCAAACAAACTGTCAACTGATTTGGGACATTTCGAACAAAATACATTTCGAAACTGTTGACAGATTTAACAAGAGACGATGATTGGCAGAAGCAGAAATTGTTCTTTTGTCAGGCCTCATGTTTAGCCGGTCTAAGCCTCGGAAATCCTTTTGCATTTCTGCTCGGGGATTAGTCGGTACATACAAAATAAAGAACGATTGTATTTGCATAAGAAATTTTCGCTCTAAAAAAGATTCATTTTGGTTTCGGTGCTACCGATTTTGGCATCCCTCCCCTCTCAGTAACCTTTATAAGCATTTAATTGGCTGTCTACTCTCATCTTTCATCTCTCACCTTTTGTCTCAAATCGACAGAGGACTGGGCGGACGAGTGGGACCGGTTTTTAACCTTTTGCCTGATGGTCACCATATTTCTTTCTTTTTGTGAATTCTATGTGGTTGCATTTGTATTTCGTTTTATTTATTTTGAATTTATTTTGCTTTGTGTGTGTGTTGGTTTTTTTTTCAGTTTCGTTTGGTTTTGTTTTGTTGGGTTTTTAGTTTTTGTTGTGTTTTCATTAACGGACTGTCAGACCGTCAGAAGGTCGGGGTGAAGCTGTAGCCACAGCCGTTGTCATCCTGATGATATGTGAGAGTACTGCATCCTAAGAAAATAAAGAGCCGCTGCTGCTGCTGCTGCAATCAACCAACCCCATCCGGCACCCCACCTCACTTGGACGTTTCCTCCTCTATTTGTATACAACACATGCTGCAGTTGTTGTTGTTTCTGCATTTAAGTACTTTGTGAAAAAAGTTGAAGGAAAAATTATTTCTTGTGTCATTGTTTATTTTTTCAAGTGGGCTGTGCCTGTCTACCCTGCCCTACCCCTGCCCTGCGACCGACCCAACACTCCACTGTGAATGATAACTAATTTATTTCATCTATTTGTGTTTCTATACCCTATACAGCAAAGGGTATATTAGAAATTGTTTGCAAATTGTTATTATAAATTTGAATATTATGAGCAGTCGATTAGAGATGAAAATCAGAGGTTAGAGCTAAACATTTTGATATTTAGATAGATCAATTTCCTTTCAAATTAACCTACGTAGATGGTAGTGCTCCGTAGTGATCGTGGAATTCGAAGGCTCTTTATCTATGTGAAGAAATTATTTGGCTAATTGATGTGAACAATTTAATTCAAGGAAAGCAGTACCTTACACATTTTCCGGGATACTTTGGGAAAGGAGGAAAAAAAGATTCAGAATTAGGTGTTTTACCATTAAAAACATTGCACTTCGAGGAGCTTACTTTAGTAGTTAGATCACTATCGATCAGTTTATCTATACACGATTCTTCTAATAAAGGTTTTCAAAAATAATATAAAGCTAGGTTTATTAAGTCAATTGAACTTCTCCTGCAAACCAGAGTATCTCCAAGTCGCATTGCATATACAAAATCAACCTACGATCCTTTTGAATAAAGACATATGTGCACATTTTGGTTCCTGTTCTATCTATCCATTGATATTTACTTTATAAACACGAGTGGTTTCTTTATATGGTTTATTTGTGTCTCTGTGTGGTTGTATTTTTTGTCATCTCTTTTATTGTTTGTTCAGAGTCTTGAGTGTGTGGTCCAAAGTGCCTCGTAGTGATGGGCTTGTTTGAGTATGTGTCTCATAAAAACGACTCAGCCATAACGGAAGCTATAAATTTTAAACAAGTTCTTTAAGCCAGTAGTTTGTAGTAGTTGCCCCTGTTGACTTGACTTTAACGCATTTTTCTCAATTTCCACGAAATCTTTGACACTTTGCCCAAAAGTCTAGTTGAAACTCATTCATAAAACAGAAGAAAATAAAATTAAATTATAACTCTTTCGCAGCTGAGGTTTTATTTTCTTTTTTGGTTGCTTTTCTTCGGAACTCGTGAGACGTGTAACATAATTTCTTTATAATATGATTATAAATGCTTTGCACGTACCTACATATGTACCTATACATACATTGGGCTGACTTTCGGAAAAGTTGCCCCCTTCAATTTTAATTTCAGCGAAATTTCTAAATTAGAGGCTGGGCTCAATTTCTAGTATGTAGTTGTTTGCATTATCAAAATGATCTCATGTTTTGATCGCTGGCACGTCTAACCCAGAGATATTTGGAGTGAGGCATTCAGAGATGGCATAAATGGTAAAGGTAATCACTTTAAGAAGTCACAGTTTGAAAGGAATGTAGTGACTTGAGTTGTAACCAATTGATAAACCGTCTAGGAACATTTTCCAGTAGATTTCTATGGCTATGGAATCCATCATACATATCTATTATTTTCGAATTACTTTTAAATATTAAGTTATGTGAAATGAGGGACCGTTTAGTGTTACATTACTTGCTTCTTTTCATTTATTTATTATGATATATACATTTTTGATTGAGCTCTTGGGTTATAATAAATCTTACAGCTAGTTTAATATAAGAATTTCTTGGATCTGTACAACAATATCGGAGTTCCTATTCCTATTAATTTGATTAATTTTGAAAATGCTAATTTTCAATTAAATCAATTGAATCGATAAAGATTTAGGTTCCTGAAAAATAATTTTTAGGAGTCAAAATCTATACAAATTTTACCATATTTTAATTAAAGAAAATGGAAAAAACATTGGATATTTAATAAGGAAGGTTAATAATCTGGGGTTTAACATTTTTTTTACTAATTTTTAAATTGACTCTCTTAGGAAATATTTAATCATTGAACGCATTCTTTGAATTCTTCTTATAAATATTAAATAAAATTAGAATTGAATCAAACTTTTCATGACGAGAGAAAGGCTCAATGTATCTATCTTCCATAAGGTATCTAAGTACTACTATCTTAGGATAGTTAGGTTAGGTCATGGATATTTCCTCCCGTGACTTGCCATTCTCCGTGTCATCTCTAAGTGCAAGTTCGTTGAATAGAAAAAGTAGCAGCTGATCATAAATATAAGTATTATCAGATCGCAATAATCTTTCACGCCATGTATTTCGATCTCTGCTCGTCCAAAGGGGATCAACAAAGACAACAGAGAACAAAAAGAAAAAAAGAAACTACTTGAAATTTCACCTTTGTCTTGAATTATTTTCAATTACTTTGCGGGTTCGCATTTTTTACGACTTGGGCAACACCACAAGGAAATGGAATACCATATCACCGGCCATACGAGACACGCAACAAAAACAAGAACAAGAATAAAAGAAGAGGAAAGAAAAGAAAAGACATTTTGGTGTTACACTTGAAATTTATGACATCCTCTGGTTTCCCCCCACCCCATCGCATCCCATGCCATCCCATCTCCCTGTATTGTCTTAATGATTAGCCTTTGTGCCCTTTTGGCCTGCTGAGTTCTACTTTCACCCTGCTACACACACACACACACACACACACAGACACACTCACAGAGACAGGACAGAAATATCAATTTCTTGCATCTCTCAGGACCATTGAAAGTGTTAATTGAACCATAAGCGTAACCATAAATGGATTTCATTTCCAAGCCAACAGACAAAACAAAACGAACGAGAGAAGACATATAAAAGTAGTAAAAAAAATAAAAGGGAGAGGAGAGGAGTGGAGAAACAAGAAAAGAAATCCCAAAAACCAAAATTTATGAACCTCATCGCATCTTGTTGTTGTGTCGCACTGTCTTGTCTGCTCATGCAATCGTTTTATGGCCTGCCATGTCCTTAGTCCTTTGTTTCCGCTTTCTTATCCCCGGGTGTCTGCTTCTTTAGGGAGGGCATGTCCTTGCTCAAGAGAATGGAAAATCCAAGATACTTATGCAATTTGTTGCAGTTTTCCTAAGCAGCAGCAGCAGCTCGTGTTGTTTGCTTTTAGCAAGAAGGTCGGAGATATCTAATGCTAAACAGTAGCTGATGTAGGTCCGGGATCTTGATTGTTTACTGCGAGATTTAGGTAAGAATTACATAACCTCTTCCAGGTGATCAAACGTTTTTCTTTTTGGGTGTGGCTACTGTAAATCTTTCTACACCCGTCTTTGGTTTCGTTTCTATTTAAATTTTCTTTTCATTCTAGATAATCTGTTTAAGTCCATCTCTGGCCCTATTCAAGATCATGGGATAAGGTCACAAGGGAAGGCCTAAGCCCGCATAAGAGGAAAAAGGGAATCATTAAAGTAATATCAACTCAAAGTGCGAATTAATAAATGATATTCAAATGATCGTGGGATAAAGTTAAATTGCGTTAAAATATTTTATGAATAAAATTCACCAATACTTGAAATATTTAGATTTTCATTTATCCTCCAAGTGTAGTCTTGGAATTTTTTGATACCAATATAATAGTATGACAGATTAACTAATCGTAAAGTATTAATAGAAATGATCTAAGGTTTAATAAGAAATACTTGTTTTAAGTTATTTTAAATCAATTATAATAACGAAATATTTATAGTCTTAGAGGAATACAGCTTAGTTATTAAGGTGATATAACTTAGCTGAGAATCCTTTTTAAGGAAAACTATTTCAAATTTATCATTAGGGTTTTATTTACCTAAAAGTACATATATTTAAATATGTGTGAAATTGTTATTTATCAACAAACAATGAACATCTTAAAGGATTACATTTTTAATATAAAATCCTTGGAGCTCGTCTTGTGTCTTAGCGGTACCTAAATATTATCGAAATTAAAAAAAAAAAAAATAAACAGATTATGCTCTTGTCAAAGGGCGATTTTGAAAATATAGATTTTTGGCAAAATGACTGACTTTTGAAAAAGTATTAATTTTTGTGCAAAAAATTGGGTTTAATTTTGCCAAAAAAAAAAACAAAAACTAACTAACAAAAAATATTCTGTTAGATAATATTATAAGGAATAACTACAAAAAGTTAAGAGAATCGGATCACTACTTTTCGATAAATCGTGGGTACCGATTTGAAAAACGTGGTTTTGAGAAAAACCTTAAATTTTCAGAAAATATACAAAGATATATAAAAATTTCGAAAATGAAAAACAAACCTTTTTGTTTTAACTTTTAGCTGTATGTATCCCATTAAAATCTAACCGGAAAGATCCTTGTAATTGCTAAGTAGTTCGAGTATAGATTAATTACTAATGTTGTGTGATTTTACTGGATCATCGAATATACACTTTAAAACAATATCGCTAACTATTTACTATTTCAATATTATATTGCATTAATACAAGAACTATAGTGAGGAATACAAAAAAAAAACAAATACAATATACATACAGTACAAATCAACCTCTTACTAATTAAATGTCTCATTTATTAAATTTCAAAATATGCCACTTTAAAAAAGATTCTCCTAAGTTAAATAATTAAATATAATAATTATACAGAACTGCAATCCAACTTTTTCTTTAACAATCTCACTATCTAAACTATCTTTTTAGACTTCCATGTTTTCCTCTATTTGTGATAGTATCCTTTGTAGCTACAACTATAATTGCACTTAGAATATTCCATTAAGACAAAGAAGAAGATGAAAAAAAATGCATTCATAATTCATTCGCAGAACTCTGTTATGGCCATCGTGATAGGTGTTTAGTGGGTATGGCGTTTAACTAAGCTAAGAGCATAATCACAACATATGTTATATGAGGGTATACAAATGGCCGGCTGCCCTTGAGTGGTCCGAGTGGAGTGGCAGAGGCAGCTCTTCATCATCCTGGAGGCTCATCTCACGACACAAATGCCGTATAATCACTTGTCGAACGCTGCTCAATAATTATAAACGGCCAAGGAGGCTGGCACCCATTGCATGCAACTAGCTATTAGGGTCGCTGATTTCGTTGAAACCTATCAAAATACATAACAATCAGTGGAGGAGGCGATGCTGAAGGTGGAGTAGAAGAAGGCCAGAGCAACAGCAACATCAACGGGCGATGATAATGATGATTTCAGAACTCTCTCAGACCCGACAGCCACGTAATTATATCGAGCAAACATAAAAGAAGCGTTGCGCCTCCAACTCCAACTCCAGCTCCAGAGATTCAGTCCCGTTTGCCGTTGCCGTAGACAGTCTCCAGCATCCAGCATCCACATCCACATCGAATCCAATCTGATGTTATACTATGCTCCCGGCCGCAAGGCGTTGCCAAGGCGCATAACAATGAAAACGTTTAAGCCGACTAACGAGCAACGAAGCTGTGTAATCTTTTTGCCTCATTCCGAATGAATTATATTTCGATGGCGGTTGTGGGAGGCGCCTTCAATGAAGTTTAACAAATTAATATTAAATTACGTGCCAAATTGGCAGACGGCGGATGATCTTCAAAAGGATGCCACTGGAATTCTATGCAAACATTTTCCCTCTCCCACTGCTCCAGCGGAAGTGAAAATTAAACTGACTTCGTCGAGGCGAGGGTTCAACTAAAAATGTTAAATTATAAATCGCCTTATTGGCGCCGCATAGTCATCAGCGATTTAGCACACGTTTTCCTCGGTTGCCTTTCACTACACAATTTTATGTTGTATTTTTTTTCCTCTTTGTTGTTTTCTTTGGTTTTTGGTTTTTGTTTTAATGGCATCCTTTTTAGGGTTTTTATGGTCGCAGTTTGCTGCAAATAACGGGTCTGCGTGCACTTTGAAATTGATTAAAGTGAAAGGTGGCTGTGGCAAAAGGTTTTACGTATAAAAATAATAATAATAACGATAGCACTGGGCCCACAATTAGCTGTCATTCATCAAACTGGGACAAGATAATTGAGGTACGACATAGACAGACTGTGAAGCTTGTCTGAATTTCGCAATCAGAACACTTGAATAGCTTTAATCTCTTTCCGCTAAAAAGCTTTCAATATAGGGATCAGTTTGAAGTTTTCAACTTTAATTACCTTTTTGATGATATTTTGATTGTACTTGAAATCCAGAACTAGAATCTAATAGGCTCTACTATTTAAGCAAATACGTTCATATCTCACAAATAGTTACATTTGTTTTTAAGGCCCAAACAGAAATTGTAAGTATTGCAAATATTTTAAGTAATGCAATTTAATCGAGTATTTAGATTTTTTCTAAGAAACATATAATATTACATATATAACATATAATATAATATATAAAGAAGAAGATTTTGGAAATTTGTATCATTCTATAGACATAATGAATCTAATCGAATCAAATTCGTATCGAATTCGAATCGAAATATTACCCAATATTTTTCGGTCGAAAATATTTAAAAACTCCTTTTTACAGAAAGAATATGTAATAAATTTCTACTAACCGACAAAAGTAATTACATATATTTTTAAAACTATATTAATACGACTAGTATTATTTTTATAAATAAAGTATTTAACTAAGTATTTGACTGTTTATATTCTGACCGTTTCAATTCTTTATCACTTTAGTAGGAAACAAGCGAAACGTGTGCAGATTGTCTGTGTTTGTTTGCTTTCAATAAAAAACGCAGAACTATAAGAAAATTTCACCGTGAAACTCTGGGACTAAAACCAATTCCTATTCCCCACTACAGAGCTTATAATTTTTAAGTTGAAATACAATATAAAATTTATATTCTTTGTTTTCTTTTTAAAAAAAATTATAAATGCTCATTTTAAAGTAATAAAATTATAAATATGAATGCACCAACTAAGCTTAAAGAACTTACATCTTTTGATATTTTAGTTCAATCTTGGTGTTTTTGCAAACATCTTTACATTGCAAATATTTACTTTTATTAGGTCCGATTTTATATACAAAATAAGATATTATGTAAGGAAGGAATTTGTTATTTTAAACTATTCATGAAGCACCACTTAATTGAAAACAAAAAGCATATTTGAACAACTTTCAGAGATTGGAGTTTGGACAAACTTTAGTCAACATTTTCTTGCTGATCTAATATTACAGAAATTATCGAAACAATTATGATTAGTCTTTTCAAAAGTGAAAATATAACAAGTCTAGAACATAAAAGGATAAACGTTTGATAGTGAAATACAGGACCTGAAATGAACTAGATTTTGAAATATTCGGTTCGACATTATTCCATTTATCCACTCTAAAAACCGATTTGGGACTAAAAGGTTCCGTAGAAAATTTCTATTATTTATTATTATTAATTTTCAATTTTTTTAAGCAACCTTTGTTTACTTTATAATTTTAAATGGTTGTTATGTATAGGTAAAAGAGAATACTGAAATATTTCAAGATGATTTGACTCTAATGGAATTAAGATAAATTTCTTCTTACGAATTTAGGATCTCATCTAATATCTATCGATATCTACAAATGCTTTTCAATCAAGTCAAAAAAAGAACGCGAAAAAGAAGTCCTAAGATAGAGAGTAATTAATTAACAAGTAATTAACAGGGACTGTAATCATTATGAGTTTTATTTTAAATTTTGAAAAAGTAAAAATTATTTCTAGATTTTAATCAAATTGATATAAATATTAATCATCGATTCTTGAGCAAAACAACAAAACTGACAAGGCGAGTAAAAATTATTTTGAGCGACAGTCTAAACATCCAAAAATAATCCGTCCGTCTGTGAGTTTTATTTTTCGCCTCAAAAATAAAACTCAACAGAGCTGATTTTCTGGAAGCTTTTCCATAGAGGCATTGTATTCAGGGATTCAACCTGAACCAATATATCCTTTGGAACCATCGAACATAGTTTTCCATCAATTGTTTGGGTATCCGAATATTAAAAAAAATAACATAGTTAATTATAAGCCCAAAATTTAAGAAAAGACAATTCATGTTGAGTTTTATTTTTGAGAGAAAAAATAAAACTCAAGAAATAATTATTATTTTTTGATTTTTATTTTTAACTTGCGTCAAATATAATTTTTATGTTGTGAGTTTTATTTGTTAATTCGATCAAAATCGGATGATTAATATTTAATCAATTGATCATAAAAATCGCATGAAATTTAAATGCATAGTGAAATATCATAATTTATGCATAGACAAGAACATTGGTCTATTTTTGGCTCTTCTAACGTAATTAGAAGAGTATGATTTTTTTAATTCAAAAAAACAAATTAATCATTATATACCGTCCCTGGTAATTAATTAACTATTCAGATAATATTTCATTTATAAGACCTATGAAAATGTCCCTGCATATGGACACGTACATGAATGTGGACGCCTTCTATACATACCCACACCCACACCACATACACAGCCACACACACTCACACAGAGAGTGAATAAAATCTATTATGCTTAACCACAAAATGCTTGTTTGGGGTTTGTAATTATGCACCTTAATATCGCCCTTCCCCGACCCCGACCCCATTCCATCTTAGCATAATATATAGAGAGAAAATAAGCTTTGGTTTCCTAATTATATATGCAGCTGGTGGAATCTTTTGGGCTAGAAGACGATGAGGATTGTCTGCCTGGGTTGCTTATGGAAATTGTTAATTTTATTGGCGCCGAGAGCGCTGTCTACTCCACTCCATCCACAGCAGTTGCTCCTCTTCACTCTCCTTGCTCGCACACATCGGGCATACCAAAATCCTATAAGTAATTGTCAACGTACTTTGGCGCCCTCTCTCCATTTGTATTTATATTAATTAAGCGTCGTTGGGATGGTTGAGTTGGTTGCCTTTTCCTGTTTCGGTTTCGGTTTAGGTTTCTCTCCTGTCCTGTCCTGTCCCTCTCCTCTTCTCTCCTCCCTCAATCTGCTCAGCTGTCGTCGTAGTTGTTGCTGTAGTTACTGTGGCATGTTTTACAAGTTCTATGGGCTTAGGGGGTCCCCTCCCCCCTCCCCCAGTCACAACTTGGCCCCATCTCTCGCTCCGCTGACCGGGCAGACATTTTAATTGCTCAAAATTGATGATAATTAAGCCAATCTACATATTTGTACTCCATTGGAATGTGTATTCTGCCATTGTTGTTATCCAAAATGGATTTAGGCTTATTGATTATGCAATTTTGTTATTTCCATCTCCTCTCATAAGTCCATTGGGGGTTTTTCGGCAATAATTATTAGATCAGAGGGATTGGAATTTTATTAGGTTAGCAAGCAAATAGCTACATACATATACATATATGTATGCATTTGAAATGTTTTGGCTTAAATTATATTTCGGATGAATATTTAATGGGCCAAGTCATAGATAATGCTTAAAGTGTTATTCTTACTTTGATTCTCCAATGACAAACTATTGTGTGCATGATGGTAAAATCGCAAAACATCTTGCTATTAATATTATGTCATAAAATCAACCCGAAAATGTTTAGCACTTACGGCAGCAACACAAAACTAATTGTAAGATTGTTTTGCAATTGATATTAGAAGTTTGTATGAAGATTTAAATTGCAAGAAACCGAATAGCGAAATATCAAGGACAAGGACAAACGGTTCTAAATCTTGCAATTATTTTCTGTCATAAAAGGTTATCAATTCAGCGATTAACTATTGGAATACCCTACTAAGAATATTATTTTTCATTAGAAAATTATATGTATATCTGTTCGAATATTATCCACAATAAATGTCGGAGAGAAGTTTCTGGAAGGTTTCTTTTAATCACAATAGCTTTACAATTCTTGGCAAGATATTTTCATAATTTAGAAAACTATGCATTTAAAGGAGTATTTTGCCAATACCCTTAAAATATCCTTTTAAACGAAAAATTACAATAATAAAATACTATCATTTAAATCTTTCAAAATCTTTATATTTGATATTAATTTATTTTTTGTAGCCAAAACTGACGAAATGACAGTTAAAAGAACTTGAAATATTAATAAATACTCAGATAACATGATCTCTCATCTATCCAACCCAAGCAAATAATGAACATCGAATTAGAGATTTTCAAGTTATGCCTGATTATTCACAAAAAGTCTTTGAAAACGGAGGCAAATTCTTTGTATACAATTTTACAGAGATTTCCTTTACCTAGAAGATGTGATGGCTTTCGACCTATGCTAAAAAATGTTGTCCCATAATGTAAACAATTATTTTTCTGCGCGAAATATTCGTATGTTCTTTAAATTTGACATTTATCTAAACTTCCCTTTCAGTATATCATCTATATATTCGCTTTTTGTATCTATTTCCATTTAGAATTCTCTTACTTTCATTTAAGCCACTCTTTGATGTTATTTATCTGTAAGTCTTATATCAAAAGAGTTTAGATAAATAGTTTCCCTTTTTTTAAGCACTTTCCCCCCTTTAAAATATTTCTACTTTAATTACTTTGTTAAACCAATTTTCTCGTTCCTCGTTCCTAAAGGTAGTTAACATTAAGCAGATAAAACTTTAATTAAAGGGATCTCAATAGTTTCCACACTTATTCTGAATGATAGTTTCCCTCTCTCAGCTATCTACCTATAAGTATTTCTACGTTTTTGTGCCCATAGCTCGGTCATTATCCACTTAAGCATAGTTTGTCATTCGACGCATTATCGGCTTTCAATGATCATAGGCCATTTGTGTCTATCCACTCAGTGGGCTTGGTCGTACTTGTAGGGTTTTACCGCTAATTACACTTTAGCCGGATATTTAGTTCAACACTGCATTTAATGCGACTTAAATGGAAGCCATAGGAAAAATAATTAAAAAGCACCTTTTGTAACTGTGCGAACTGTTGAAGGCCCTATAATTTAACACCAAGGTTTTTCATTTATCAAGAGATAGACTCCTGCTAATAGGTAACAACCTACCATTAAAAGTCAATTTGGTTTTCGACCAAACCAACGTATGGTTAATTCGTTGGATGGAGAGACGTATGGATGGATGTATATGTGGAAGGACACGGGTTTTTGCGTCATAAGAAACAATTTTGAGGGCAGCTGTCGAAAAGCACACGTTGCTAATTGTTGGTTTGCAAACGTATGTATATTTGATGAGAGCCTTCCACTGGGCGGAGACAACAAAACAACAGAGAGACACCGGCCAAAGGTGAAGATGAGAAAAATAATAGCAAACCTTTTTGCACCTTTCAAATGTCATTCGATTAGAGCAATAAGTCTCACACACGAATTCTGTATTACTCTACCTTTTTGTGCACATAAATTAAGGTCTTTTAAAATACCGGAGATCCAAAATTTAAGGTAGATTTTAATAAATAATAGCTAAAGAAAAAATTCAAATAAAATACTGAAATTAAACTGATAGCTTTTAGACTCAAAAATTACGGAAAAATGTTCTGAAAACATTGCAAAAGTATGCGATAGTAATGCGTTACTAATGCGATAGTAATACGATTCTAATGCGATAGTATTCAATTATAATAACAAAATCTAGATTCTTAACGAATCGGTTGATTAGGTTATTGGTTGATTTCTAAAAACAAAAATATCTCTGAAACTAGAGACTCAAAACATTAAAAAGTAATATTTTGAAAATTTTCTAATATAATTCAAGTTCACTTAATGATTTAAATTAAAAAAAAGTATCTGTAAACAAAAGTCAAACATTCGAATTTGTTTAAGAGTGTAATATTTCAATATTGAGTATCTGATTCAAATGATAAAAGTGAGATTATCAACTTCAAATTATAATTAATATTAAGACAACAATCTGGTAAATGAATAACTGATAGATTTGTGCTTAAAATATTTTAAAAATGTGTTTTGTTGTGTGACTTTTTGAGGAAAATGTAAGGAAAGAAAATATAAGTTATCAAAAATTTGTTTGGCACATTTTAAAAATGGTTTTAACTTAAAATTTTAAATTTACTGCAAAGTCAAGGTACTCTTCTAGAATAGAGTATAGATATACAATGAAAATGAACTCCCAGGTGAAAACAGAAAGAAAACATGTGAAAACAAGAGTGTGAACAAACAATGGGTCTGGAATTGACCTGAAAGGTTGCCCTCAAGGCGACGCCGCCGCCGGCGACGCTGTCGATGTGGAGGATGAGGATGCGAAATGACAGGAAGTGGCAATGGCAGTAGTAACTACTAAATAAGTAGGTCCCTACAAATTAAGTAGGTGTGTCCAGAGCAGAACCTGTTCATGTTCTGGGGTCGCTGCTGCCAGTGAAGCGCATGTGACAAAAGTAGGATGAGCCGTTGGCAATGCCGCGCAAAACTACATACGTTTTTGGCTTGTCTGTCTGACTGTCTGTCTGTCTGCACTAGTCTTGTTGTCAGCTTAAATGTGCTGGTAACGAAACGCAAAAAAAAAAGAGGGAAGCAGGGAAAAAAGAAGGGCCAAAGTACACGTAAGTGAATAAGTGAGTATGCGCTAAAATTCAGTCAACCGCATTAAGTATTTAAGCACTCAACACGAGTGAGTATCGTCGTATCGCGTTGCCAGGGCGAGTGTGGAGGGGCAAATGGAGGAATGAACAGCCTCTCGACGACGACGACGACAGCTGCCATTGCAGCAGAATCGCTGGGTTAGCGTTTTTCCACAACAACGAATACACTTTGAGGTGGCTTTTCCCGCTAATGAACGCATTAGGCAGCCTTGTTGCTTGGGCTTAGTTCCCTCTTTGTATGGGTACAGGTAAATCTACCTGTACATACCTCCAGAGCTGTGTAACTATGCACTTTTTGGCTGAGGCTCAGGCTCTGGGTATTTTATTAACACACACACACACTCACAAACTCTTTTTGCATTTCTTTCTCGTAGACATATTTAGGTACAATTAGAGACATGCTACCTCTGTGTGTGTGTGTGTGTGTGTGTGTGTATACGTTCGCTGAATTACACAACGTTTGAGGTTAAGCGGATTTTGTAATTATCCGACTCAGAAAGGCAAGCTTAACAGGGCATAAAGAAGGCACGATGGTGCGGGAGGAGAGAGTGAATGAATGGTAAATGAAAGAACTGCTGGAAATACAGTCTGCTGATAGGACAACTTGTGCCGGGTGACAATATTCAGGAGCTCAAATAGAAAAAATGCAAATAGAAATATTTAAAAATAATTTCCACAACTGCAGTTTGTAATTAAATGAAGAAAGTGTTGGAAAAGGGTTAAGTGCGTGTGCTTTTGAAGACTTCAAAGAGACCTTCAAGTGCTACACACAGCAAAAATGGCGACTTTTCAATATTTATAGCATACTTACAGGAGCAAAATAATATCAAAAGTGTTTCATTTTACAACAAATTTACATTAGCTTGACAAGCGCTTTCGGTTTTAGACAGTGTAAATATATTTCACTCAATGATTGCCTCCAATTTCTACAGAAATACTTAACTAAAGTAATTTGAAGTAGTTGCTTAAGTATTCTGCATAACTTGAGCTTCTACAATTTAATCATATGTAATCATTCATTACATTTTATATGCTCAACGAGTAGAGCACCAACAAGTTAAGTCATTATATCTCTCCCCGTTCAATTCATGGTTATGATTTCCAGAAATTACAACTACTAATTGTCATAAAAAAAGTAAGAGAGAAACGGAAAGCATTAAATACATTACCATTTATTAAATGAGCCAGGGAAGCGTGCCTAGACGTAGCCCTAGCTCCTATCGGTGCACTCCCCAAGTGCATTCCATTTTAATTATGCCACGTAGAGTGTCGAACTTTCCTATGAAAATGTCCATGTAATTATTATGGACGCGTTCCGGCGCCAACCAGCCAACCAACCAAACACTTGGCTGGCTCTGATAATGACCCAATAGCAACTGCAACTGCAACTGCAACTCGAAAAGTCAGCTTCACACTACTCGCACGCTTCAATATCTAGATAAATGGATGTGATAACAACATTGTCTACTATATAGAAGGTTGACACTCCCAAAAACCCGTGTGTCTGATAGGTTGAAGCACACATGCGCATACATACGTGCCTATCAACATCTCTTCTCTTCTTTTCTCTTCTCTTCTCTTGTCGATTCCCCTCGATTCGGTTTTCTTCTGTTTCTTTTCATATTTTTATGGCTTCGTGGAAAGGCGCAAAAAACCCATAAAATTTATAAACGCACACAAATTTGTACGTAATTACAATAAAAACCCATAAAATATATCATAAAAATAAAATCTAAAAGGCAAAAACAAAAAACGAAAAATGTATGGCCCCAAAATAAAGAAAAAAGAAACATCTTTTATCCGGGAGTTTTCGGAAATTTTCTAACTAAATTTATTATTATGACACAATTTTTATGTGTCGTGGGTGTGGAGTTTTTATATTCCCCTCCTCTCATTTGACTGTTTTTTTTTCTTTCTTTTTGGAAATTTATGAGTTGAGTTTTATTACGTCTGATTTGTTTATGTGGCAATTTCAGAAACTACCCAAGAACGTTCTTTATTTTTTCGGTTTTTTCTGTATTTGTTCTCGGCCTCTTCTGGCCATAGCCAGAAGGTGAACGCGCGTGTAGCGCCAGATTTCCTGTCCACGATTCTATATAGTAATTTTGGTTATTCTTTTTGGCGTGTCTTGCTTATGACAGCAATAATCGCATGCGTCTCATACTAATGAATGAACCCATTGCGGGTGTTCCCAAAATAATAATAGCCATAAACAAGAAAGGGGTGAAGAAGACACCATTAATTCTTAGAAATAATTTATCAATAAGTTTTGAGTAAGTTTGTGGTAGGCATTTGAAAATTGTAGATTGTTTAGCAATGCCACACTCAATATATTGAACATTGTTGAAGCAGGGCTGGCAATTACTTCATCTTCTTCAACTCGGAATCAGTTAAAAGTTTTGACTTAAAAATGTTTAAATTTGAACTTTTGAGAAAGATTTTATGTTACTTTACGGTCTGATAAACTGAAACACAGTCAAAGCCGGACTATTTGCTGAAATTAGCACCGGACCCGATCCGGATAACTTAATGTTTTAAGAAATACGACATCGATGCGAATTTTGAAATCACTTTGTTTAGTTCGCAGTAAGTCTCTAAAATGTACATATTGCAATATTTATTAAAAAATATCAAAGAAGCTAACTCGGCATGCCAAAGTTTGATACCCTTCAGCTTTGACCATTACATTTATTTTCTAAAAATGTTTGTTTCTTAATCCAATAAAGAAATATTTTAAATACATTGGCCGGGGCAGCCAATCCCAAATAGTAGACAATGTAGCGATTGATATCATATCACACACACAATCGCAATTGACACATATATCTTCACGCTTATGCCACTGCTTATGGCAGCAGTACTGCTGCATACCTCTGCCATAAGCAGTGCACTATATAGGCAAATTTTATATCGTCGAAATCAGGCGTTATGTTTCTCCGATTGTTTTGAAATTCACGCATATGACGTAATCCCTTTTTATTTATGTACATAATCAGTTTGGATAAGATTGTTCAAAAAATAGAGAAGTTATTCGCATTTAACGATTGTATTGTATGGCAGCTATAGATATAGTTGTCCGATCTTATTCAAAATCGCAGATGTGTATGTGGCTGTATAGAAAAGCTATATACGAACTTTGAATGCGATAGCTCAAAACTGTGGGACTAGATCGCGCAGCACCAGACGACAGACGGACAGACGGACATGGCTATACAACTCTCTTCTTTTTTTGATTAAAAATATATATACTTTATGGGGTCGGAAACGATCCCTTCTCTGCGTTACAAACATCTGACCAATTTTATAATACCCTCTGCAAGGGTATAAAAATGATTAAACTTAAAATCCACAATTATGAATCAAAAACTATTTTGTTAATGGAAAATCCTGTTAATGGAAAATCCTGATAGTTGGAATCCGAATAATTTTATCTCTCCTGTATATCGCAAGTCAGTGGTGCATAAATGACATTCCATATTACCTGCCTGTAAAAGTTTTGTCAATAAAATCCAGGGACTGTAATCATTATGAATTTTATTTTAAAACTTGAAAAATAAAAATTATTTCTAATTTTTAATCAATTGATTAAATATTAATCATAGATTTTGAGCAAAAAAAAAAAAAATATAACTGACAACATAAAACATAAAAATTATATTTGAGCAAAAAAATAAAAATAAAAAAATAATGATTATTTCTTGAAATTTATTCTTTCGCTCAAATATAAAACTAAAAAACTAAACGTGATTTTCTGGCTTATCTTTTTCTTAAATTTTGGGCTAAAATTAAAAATTTTTTTTTTTTATTTATACCCAAACATGTGGAAAATGTGTAGGTCAAAGGATATATATCGGGTTTGCCTGAACCGTCCCTGATAAAATCGTGTAAATTTTATTTATTTTGGTTTCTATATCGAAACAATGTTGTTATTTTTTTAACCTTTTTTCTAATTCCGGAATATAACACATTTGGATTTTCGTACACATTACATTTGTAATATTTAGTTGTCCAACATTTCGGGGTCTGTCCAGAATCTGGATCCAGAGGCCAATTTATGTGGGGGAATGGAACTATATAATGTTGTATTTGCAATGCGTCAATAGAACAAATATTTATTCCGAAGGTGTGTATCATTATCAATTTTATACGTTAAAATTCTTGCGATGTTTGAATTATAGAATATTTTTCTGCGTTTAACATATTGAATATTATAAT
The DNA here is from genome assembly GCA_018150745.1 of Drosophila sucinea. Lineage (NCBI taxonomy): Eukaryota > Metazoa > Arthropoda > Insecta > Diptera > Drosophilidae > Drosophila > Drosophila sucinea. Next base: position 190,204 of record JAECWP010000142.1, on the reverse strand, counting down.
CACACGTAAAATGTCTATTTTTTTAATCATGGCAACCTTTTGGGAGGAACTCCCCCCTTGAACTGAAACTATTTAGTATTTGCTTGAAATTTAGCAAGAAACAGTTAAAGGAACAATTGGTTTGTTTAGATTTATAATGATAACTCAAGAAAAAAAGTTGGGCCAACTAAAACAAAATTTTTTTGAAGAACTATCAACTATAATAATACGTCTTTTTAATATATTAGATACAAAAATCGTTGTTCAATTAGAATTTTAGATACGCTTAGGCAACTCTTAGCAGAAAAAACACTAAACTAAGTTGATAGTTTCCTTAGATAAACTACTTCAAATAAATACTAAAGTATGTCGCTCGAGATATGGGAACAATATATGGGAACAATATACTATTTGCAATTTCTTTCCTCTTATGTCTGAGCAACATCATTGTGGATATGATTCAATGGATTTATTACCTTTCATCTAGTTTAACATTAATTTTATTCAAATTGAAACACAATACACAGCAATTTGTTAATATTTTTATGTGATCGAGTGGCAGATATATCATGATCCCATAATTCTATTACAATTTCCACAACATATGTTTCTTTTATGTGGATATCGAATCCAACTGAATGCAAATCGTGTGTCAGCTGTCTGGCCCAACTCATTGATTTGTCGCCTGATTGTGAATTATTGCCCTTGACCATTCACTGTGAAAAGGATTTTTCCCATTTTTCTTTTTGTTCACATCTTGTTTGTATGAACCATTTTTCAGACCGGAAGTTTTTGTGTATTGTGTAATTGTTTATCTCAAAATGCTGGTCTGGATATTCCCCGGTCCCAGATCTTTGAGCATTTTATCGTTCTATTTGAGGGAAAATGATTTATGCTGACATTTGAAATGGGGAGGCAAATCAAATGTTGCTAAATTTTTATATGTATGTGAAGCCGTCTCATTAATTGGCTGAGAGAATATGCATCTATAACCATATAGTCCATCCATGTAGCCCTGCATATGTGTGAAAAAGAATCTGGCAAAGTAACCAAAAACTGGAACACACAATATGGAAATTGACTTCTATTGTCATTTTTATTGCCTTTACTAATGGTTTTTGGCTTGTCATGGTGAATTATGGTCAGGCAAACACACACACACACACACGCTGAGAGAACATGGAGGTGCCTGGACACGCTTACAATGCGAGGGCGGTCAAGGATAACGGCTGCCAGACATTGGACAAAAGGATCGAAGTGGATTGTCTCTCTTTCCATTCCTCCATCTCAGGCCTGCTGGCTATGGCTATGGCTATGGCTCTGGCTGTTGCTCTTCCTCTTGCTCTCTCTCCAGCAGCAGGCAGAAGTCAAACGAATTTATAATTTATTGCTTTCCACATTTGCTGCAGTTGACCGTAAAGAAATGCATACCATGTCCAAGGATTTTTCGTCCTGGAACATTATTGTTTTCATATGGTTGCCAGTTTTGTCAACGGCAGATGTCTTTCAGCCCACCAAATATAGGGGCGGGACGAACATGAACAACAACAACAATTCCATGAAAATGCACCAAGCCGAATTGTGAGCAATTTATTTTGATCCCACAAATCAAATGCTTAATTTGATGCATCGAATCGAAAAGTATACATTTCAGCAACACATTACAGCAGCAGCAGCCACAGTGGCCAAGGAAGAGGGGAGCGAAACGAGGGGGGCACAACAAATATTTTACACAATAGGAATTTTAATTGTTTTGTTAGCTTAAGTTTGCAGATGGAAATGGAATTCGAAATATGCGCATGGGAATCTGAACCGTGTTTACTCATTGCCATTGCGATTTGTGAAACACAAATAATATCCTCGGCAAGTCAAATTAATTGAACGATTATTATATACAAATATCACATTAGAGAAATCATTGTTTATTTATATGCACATTTCAAAGAAGTTAACTTCGTCAATGCAGATAATTGTATGCCCTTTCGTTTCTTGACCATTAAATCTAAATGTTCCAAAAACTTTTTCTGTATGTCAATACTTTGGCGATATATAAAACTATCCCTTCTGAAAAATTTCAGGACTTGTATTTATTGGATCTAATTGAAACTCGAGAATGCATAACTTGAAATATTATCTAAGTACAAAAAATAAAAGCTTTTATTGTGGGAACTTTTTTCTGGTTATTCCTGAGAGGTAAGAGATTTTGTAGTCTGATCTGAATAAAAATGGGTTAAAAGTGTAACCAAAAATATAAGTAATAAGTGCAGAGATTGGTTCAAATAGCTTTGGATATATGTATGAAGGTATGATCCATTTTTTGTCCTTTCATATGACAGCTGCGATTTGGATGGCAGCTTAACGATGAAGTGCTCCGATTCCGCTGAATTTGATTAATTCTGTGTTCTACATTACAGAAAGAGGTTTCATTAAAAAATCTGAACAAAAAGTTGAAAATTGATACACTAGTTAGTATAGAAACAGACAGACCTCTGACCACTTTTATTATATCCTACATCCTATATTTTAGATGCTTAAATATATTTCAAATAAAATTTAGTCAAGTTTTAGAAAACAAATCTATTGAAATATCACGTATTCGTGATTTGTTACAAAGAGGTCAATAAAATTGTTTAAAAAATAAGAAAATAATATGACTTTTAGTGGTGTAAAGCTTTTGAATTGGTGTTGTCTTTTCTATTATTTCTTTTAGATGTATTGAATAGATCCTTAAAATTACGATAAGAATTTAAGCTTCTTTGATAACAAATAAAACTACGAAAATTTCTATTAAACATTGTCAAGGATTTCCTAATCTTTGTGTTGTATTGATTAATTGACATAAATTCACATTTTTGAAGGAATTTTTCACAATTTCTAGAACTGAAAAAATAAAAACGCAATGAAAAATTTAAACCTGCGATTTGAATGAGTCCTAAGAACTCGACATGAAGCTCACGAAAGAAATCTTGACCAGATCTGATCGTATTCTTCTTTTAGTTTAGTTTCATTACTTTTTAATTAGGAGAAATTATCCTGAGAAGGTATTTAACACGTATCCCTCGTGACCCCCCCCGCCCATTGGTTCCTGATGTCAATTTAATTTCATTTCCCACCACAAAAGAAAGTAAACTTTTATACGTGATATGTTATGAAGAAATCTTAGCCAGAGGGCAAGGCGAACTCCATCCCCTTTGGCTAACCGAAAAAATTGCAATAAATTCATTAGCGAAAATCCCCTTGATGGGGGTTTGGTTTAAGGCCTGGAGGCGGTGGAGGTGGGGGGGTGGGGCAAACAGGAAATGGCGGCATGGCCGCAATATACAACAATTTACAACCTAAATCAAATGCAGTTGAATGACCAACACAGACGCCATAAATCACTGGCCACTGTAGCGCACAGTTGAGCCTTCGCCAGACACATGTGAAGCCAAGCAATATTTTAGAGAGAGAGAGAGAGAGAGAGAGAGAGAGAGAGTGCGAGAGAAAGGAAACTAGAGGGGGAGAGGAAAGATTTCGACAAAAGGGCAAATGCAATATGTTATCAAATAAAAATGTTACAAGCGACGACAAGGAGCAAAGGGAGCACACGAGGAAGGGGGAAAGAGCAGGGAAAAGAGAAAGGGAAGAAATGTGTTGCACAAATTTATTAGAAACCTTAACTAACGAGCAATATCCTTAGTGGGAGAGAAAGAGTCAAGAAGATGGTGTGAGGAGAGGCAGACAGAGGACGAAATCCAAGTGATGTGTCAAATGTTAAGACATTACAAAGCACTAAAGGCAAGGCGAGGCGGGGTAAGGGAAGGCATCGCCTCGCCTCGCATCGCATAGCATCGCAAGGACACAGGCAACAGGAAAACAAATCGAACGTGTGCCCAATGCCATCAATCTTTTGTTTTTATTGCCAGCTATAGGTCGAGGTCCCTGTCGAGCATTTCTTATGAACGGGCACCAGGACATGTGCGGCGGCAGAAGGACTCACTGACTGACTGACTGCGACTGGGACTGGGATTGCGACTGCAACTGAGACAGTGTGTGTGTGTGTGTTTGTGTGTGTTTGTGTGTGTGTGCCCGACATTAACTCGACAGGATAACAAATCTGTTAAATGTGACAAACGAGCTGTGCCGTCTTTGACAGCCTTGTAAGATGGCAGTCAAGTCCTTGCCCTCCTTCTTTCCTCCTCCTCCCTCACTCTGTTCATGTGTCTGTTTGTCATTTCTCATTGACCTTTTCCCTTTTACTCTGGTGTGCGTGTGTGTTAGTGTGGTGTGGTGTGGTGTGGGTGAAGTTGGCTAGCAGTTTGGCCTTAAAAGTGCCTAACGATGATTTCATGGTGGTCAAAATGTAATAAATTTTTATTGTCACCTATTATTTGAGCGATAGTGCCTGGGCAGGTCAGCGAATTTATGACCAAGATCCATGTATGCCTCCTGCCTGCAATTCCCGCCTCTGACTTAGTCTCTTTTTGTTCCTTCTCGGTATTGTTCTCCTCATTGTCTATGCATGTCACAGGTTGTGACCTCTATTCAGTTCGGGTTCTCGGGCCTGGCCCTGAAAAAGAAAGAGATTTCCAGCTGTTTTTAAGCCCAGCATCATGACAGTTTTATTAACATGTTTACGAACAATTCGGAGACCCTGACTCTATGTTTGCCCATGTCCTGGTTCCATCGTCCTAGTTGTTCAAGTAATAATGATGAGAATATATTGATTTAATATAAGTAAAATATCTCAGCGTGCAGCATGAGGACATGCTGGGAACAAGCTGGAAAACGAACACTTCTAAAATAGAAAACCTATTAACAACTATTACAACTAGATTGATTCCAAGATACCTTTAAAAGACACTCAATTCAAGTGTTTTCTATTTTTCTAAATGGTAATATGAATATATCTTTATTATCAAGTGGTTGTTTGAATAATCTGAATACTCAACTGCACCTTCCAATCGAAGTCTGAGATTAAACAGAAAATAGGAAAAGGTTTTTCGTATAATAATTGATTTTTACGACTAACTAATCGATCAGGTGAGCAGTTATTCCAACTTCTAATAAGATTATGGTCCAAAAATCAACTCTAGTTCGCAATTTTAATTAGCTTCTCCCTACATTCAGTGAAGAAACAAAGGAACATTCAAAATTTGATAAAATTTACTTTTGACTTTTAGAAATTTCCTTGCATTTTCCAGATTAATTTAAATTAAATTTAGATCAAAGTCGATCATAATTGCATGACCAATATTTTGTCTATTGCATTTTGAATTCTTTTTCTATAAATTAGATCGAAAAAAGGATAAGAAAAATTTCGTGAAAAAATGTACCAGTATTTTGTATTCGGACCTTAGCAAAGTTTTAGATCTAGTGGATCTAGATCTAATACGCCCACAAAATAGCATTACACAGGCAAAAATTCTTTTTTTTGGAAGAGTCATGTGTACAGTGTGTGCCAAATTAATAGGTGCACCCGAATTGTATCACGTCTGCAGAACTAAAGAAAGTCACAACGGCAGAATGAAACATCTTCGGTGTGAAAGCTATTCAAAATCCAAAAAAATTCAAGTCAAGTCGAACAAAATACTGTTTAAAAATTATGAACAAAATATTAAATATTTATTACACGCATGCAACAATTTTTTTCTTCTTAAAACCTGCGTTTTTTTAAGTGCACCTATTTATATGGGACAACTAATTTTACACTTACAGTATAAAGTACATAGAACGAAGGAAACATTGAAATCATAAAATTTTGGTAACTTTTTATTAATTTAACTATTTAATAAACGAAAAATTTGTTTACTTTGCTAAAGTAGAAATAAGGTTATGGTCAAAAAACAGAGTGCACCTATTTATTTGGAACACACTGTATAAATAGACGATTTCTAGAATTATTTTTTAAAATTGAATAAAAATGTTCTATTTGTGGTCGGTCGGAAAGATGAAACCATTAACAGAAAAAGAGACTCGTGATGAAAATTCTTAGTTAATTGTTTAAGATTTATAAAAGATTGGGGCAAATTTGTATAAATAATAAAAGATTGGGAGAAGTTTGCACAAATGTATGGTTTTTTTTCAGTGTATGCACTGGCTAAAATAGGTTTAAACTTCAAAGGCTTCTCTTTCGTTTTCTCCTAATCCTTTTGAAGAGGTAGCAAGTTGAAGAAACCAATCAAATTTTCTGATATTTATTCTAATGAATGCTTCTATCGTAAAAATTAAAAAATTTTGCTGGGATTAATAGGATTTTCTCCTGGTACTATGCTCCAAATCAAGGACATTTGATGACTCACCATTACGTTTTCCGAGACCTGTCGAGGCTAATAGCATGTCCTTTGCCACACACTGCAATTGTATAAGTTGTTGTTCCTCTCTTTGCTTAGACCAACTAAGATAATCTCCAAGTCTCCAAATACAAAACTGAAGAAGCTCATGCCAGAAACGATGCGACTTTCCCATTGAAGGACTACCTGGGATCGTAATTCAGGATTTGGGGATTACTTTTCTCCAATTCAGGCAAATGAAAACTGCCTCATAAATTTCGCCCCACAATTCTGTCAACTCATTTGACAAGAATTTCTCTGACATGTTCTTTTTGTGAGTTGTTATTTTTGAAATGTTCTATGGCATATTGTTTGTGTGGGCTTAAAAGTGCAGACAGTTTAGTTTTAGTTTTATTCATGCATTGTGAATTCTATGTGAAAGAGTTGTTTTTCCCTTTCGGTTTTCCACCAAACCGAAAATATAAATAGCGCCACGTCATGGAACATTTACGAAATGAGAAAGAGAAGGTGGGACACCAGCGATTCGAATGGTCGGGACGGTGGAGGCGTCTGTGGGTTTGGTCAAAAGTTTTTATGGGCCGCCTTTGAGACGACTCTTTGTGGGATTTAATATTGTTTATGAGGCGCAAAGAAGAAAGATTTGCCATGTGCATTGGCAATGAATGAGACTGAGGCTGACATAAATTATGGCATTTAGTGTGAAAAATGAATAAAAATGAATTAGTTAGCTGTCTGTCTGTCCGTCTGTCTGTCGGGTCACGAAATAAGGAAGTTTTTGTTTGAGGCTCTCCTTGCAAATGCAATTATAGAATGGTTATGGGATTGAGTTCATCATATGGAAGTGCCTTCTCACTTGAGTGAAACAATCTTCACTTTGGCATCTTTGTCTAATCTCTAGCATTGAGACAATAAATCAATTTCGAATTTCAAAAGTCACTCAGCGATCATTAGGGAGGACATAGAACGTACGTCCAATTCATCTAGGATAAGTTGCCTTTGGCACAAATTTCTGTGGTCATCGATGTGCCGACATGACAAGCGAATGTTTTTCACTTTTTCCTTTTTCCTTTTTTTTGCTATCCATTTTTCTTTTGTTGGGTTTTTTGTTTTACTACTTTTCGTTTTTTGGCAAAACGAAAGTGATAAACGATATGGGAAAAGGCGAAATGAGAGAGCCTTGACACTTGGACGTGAGCACACAAATAACACTTAACACAATAACAAACAAACTTTTCGACTAATGACAGTCCAAGTAGCAAACAATTTATCCAATGCCACGACTGGGCCCATCCAATGGGAGCAGAGAAGCGGCACTGCCAGCAGTTCCTTTTGCCAAGTCATTAATCTTGTTTCGCTTTGGTCGATACTGCAGTCAGCAGGGCGGAGTCTCCCCCCCCAATCCCAATCCCAATCACCGTCGTCTCCGTCTCTGTGTCTGTCGGTTATCCTTTCAAGCGTGAACACATGCGATTAAGCTTGGTGTGTGTTGCCAGTTTCCGCATTTTCCTGCTTGGCGGCGGCGGCGTCGGCTGCCATGATTAAGTGCCATTTTGAAAAGTACTAAAATCCGGTACGGTCATGCCCTGGACCTGGACTTTCTCCTCCCACACTCGCTCTTTCTCTCTTGCTCTTGCTCTCTGGGGCAATGTCAAAGTGTCAATGATATATGTTATATGCTTCGATAAGACGCTCGAACAGAACTCCATCCCAGTTGACTCGGAAGTGAAAAATATTGCACGTGGACAACAAAAGCCTTGCTGGTGGAATCAGTGCACGTTCACACAATAACATAATAGTTGGCCATATATATATACCCAGATATATATATATATATTGTGGATTTACCCCCACTTGGTTATCGTGTTTTCTGCTCGTAATTTTTTGGATTTCCTTTGGTTTACGTGTGAAATATTATTTGGCAATGACATGACACAATTTTCTTTATGGTTTTTCCTTTTGCTATGGAATATATTTTATATGAATTATACATGCCATAATTGTTATGGAAGAACTTTTGTCAGGGAAATGTTAATGTTCACATGGTCTCTTAGTTTTTCTATCATAAAGTAAAGGACAATAATTTGCTGCTAAAGTATTTAACGTTTCTGTTATAGACAAACTTTTGTAGTTTATTACACATTTTCGAGTTAATTTAAATGCTATAAAATGTAACAAAATTTGGTGGGAAAACTGAACATTTCTGAAGAGTATTCAGAGTTTTTAACTTTCTAATAAATTTCCTAAATATTTACCAAAATTTGATTACTTTTAGGTGAATTCCTATTACTCAAAAAATGGAAATATATAAATATAAAAGTATTAAGTTCTACATAATGTATATAAAGGTCCAATCTAAAACACATGAGTATCAACAAATGTCATAAGAACTTTTCGGTCGTAAACTGAAGTTCTCTAATATTATAAATCTTATATATTCTTTGTATATTAAAAAGCCCAAGTGATCTTTCTTTCAAATTAGAACTTATATACATATATTATACATATGTTGTATTATATAATCCATTTCAAAATAATCTTTAAAAAACTATCCATTACATAATTTGATGGTAGAATTGATAAATCATTTAGCTAGATTTAATAATCCATTTGTTATCGTTGATAACTTTCTTCATAATTTTGATTTATCCTTTAAAAAATCAATGGAAAAGCTTCTTACCTTCCTCTTATCTACTTCACCTTCCCTAGTAGCCCTTGAGCAATACATCTGTTAAAACTGCTTACAACTGAGGCTGAAAAGTAACAAAAATTCATTTCATTTACAAGAAACTAAGTAGTTAGAAAATTCAACGACAAAATCTTATCTGTGATTTCAGAAAAAAAAAAAGTTTCTGAAAATATTCACAAATTTACAAACAAAATGCGAAGGTAATCAACCAAGTGCTCAGTAGCTATAGCTAGTATTAAGGTTGGTTGTAATTTGTAAGTAAATATTTTTTATTTTATTTAGTATAGGATATAGTTGTAAACCATCAACCTAACAATTTTTACAAGCACTAGGAACTATGGCCATCGGCTTGAGTAAATAAATATAAAAAGCCCACTTCATAAAATTTGTAAAAGAAGTCTCAATAATAACTCACTCTTGCATTAATTTATCAAAGTTAAAATTCAAGTTTCGCAACTACAAAAATTGTGATTTCTATTTAAATATAAGCATAATTTATTTTTTTTATTAATAACTTGTGACAAGGCGAAATTCTTTTGTTGTCTTTTTCGGCAATTTCAAATGCATTCCACCCATAAATTTCACAACGTGCCACATTAGTCAAACTTTTCATGGCATTCCATTGAAATCCATCCATCAGCCACCAATCCAATCTATTTACACCTCAAATCGAATGCCTCACCGTCGGCAAAGCCAAATCAAAGATCAATCACAATCAAATAAATGAGAAACCACAAAAAAACAAAAACGGAAACAAACTCCCTCACCAACCAAAAAAAAAAAAGAAAAAAAGAAGAAAAATTCCGCATAAATTCCAGGAAAACCACAAAATGCTCTAATGTACTAGAGAACGTAGATCAAGCAACTGGAAACTGGCAACTGGCAAGAGGCAAATTCGACATCTTGCTTAACTATGCGAGAACCGACGACTTCCTTCGCCTAGAATCCACAACTGGTACACAGTCATCCATCAAATGTGATTTTCCTCCCGATTTTCCGCCTGCAACAATTATTTTGTCTATTTTATTTTTAAATTTGCTGCCGCTCTCTACTAACACAAGAGTGGTGGCTGTTAATGTATTTTTATTACGTGAAAAGTAAGAAAAACACGCAGGCCCAAACATTCTCAAGATCATTTTTATAAGCCCACGAAAAAGGGAGATGAAACCCTTCTCCCAACTCCCGCCATCCAGCTGCGCTAGGTCGCCGAGTAGTAGGCGCTGATTGATAGAACAAAGTGAAAATCAAATAAAAAACAAAACATAAAACTCGGCACTGGCCACATTGCGCGGCACAAGATCAAAGACCGCCCCTCGATCTGTAATGACAGCTTTGATCATTGTTTTGCCTTTGATTTTTTCCGGTTAAGATGTGTGCGAGAGAGTCAGCAATAGGGACACGGCAAACGAATAACCGAGAGAGAGCGAGAGGAGAGGGAGTTAATTAGGCCTTAAGGCCAATCATTAGTCAATAGTTTTCTCTTTTCTTCGAGCCACGATTTAGCCGAAATGCTCGAAATTTTTATAGGCATTTTTGAGAGATTTTTTACAACGCCAATTCATTGGAAATTTTACATGTTGGTAACAAGAAATGTGCCAAGTCGGATTCCTTTTTAGATGGTTCAATCAAGACAGAATGAATATGCATCTTGAAATAGATTATATTGCATTTAAAAATAAATAAGTTATATTATAAACTCAAATTAATTTTTTTGTACATTAATACAAACAAATTACATTTACAGAAATTTCTACAGCTTTTATCGGAACCAAATATAAACCAAGAAACGAACTTGAATGTATATTTTTAAGTATAATAAAATTGTCGTGTGGCTTTGAAGTGTAAATTGTGAAATTTCTAAATCCATATGATCAGCTAAAGCGTTTTCGAAACTTGAAAGTGGCTTTTGTTTTATTTCCTTTACCAGGACTGGATGAAAACTGGATGCAAAATTAGCGTAGAACAATTTAAATTATCTTAATCTTGAATAATTCTTTCTATGAAAATTAAATTTTCACTTTTAACTTTAGAGGTATTGCAATATACTTGTTTTCAATTTTCAGACGACAAAATTTGTATATTAAAATTAAGCTACAAAATATTGTATCCGTGCGTTTTTTGACAATTTTGAATAATTTGGAAAGTTTTAATTCTTAGTCGATTTGTCAGCCATCCCAAAGAATATGATACATAGTTCAATTTAATATTGGTATAGTTCCTTTTTTTAAAGAAGTTTTCCGCATTTCGATTCCGTTCCAAAATCGTTAATATTTGAGAAATTTTTGAAACTTAATAAAAGTCAAAAAGGCTTTTGGCTAGAATGAAGCTTGTCCAAGGGATTTTTTATACCCTTGCAGAGGGTATTATAAAATTGGTCAGATGTTTAAGATTGAGATCATTCAATACCAGAAATTTAATATCATTTATACTTTTACTGGTATATTCGAATTAATAATAATTTAAATCCAACAAAAAGCAGTTAAAGGTGATCTCCAGAATCAAAAAGAAATCCAGAAAACTATCTTAAAGACCGCATTAATGTTTTTTATAAAATTGAACCAAGTTTGAAACGAACTCAAATCCAGGCGTGCCTTAAAAAATAATTCGATGTATTTCTTTACCTTCAAGTAAATATATTTTCGGCTACGTTTAGACCTTATGAGTCATATATTCTCCATATATCTTAATTGATCTGATATAGTGATCAATTTTGTTGACATATCGTAAATGTAAGACAATTTTTTCCGCTTTTACCGCAAACCAGAAAACAAGTCAAAACACCTGACTCTGATGGATAGCTCATTTAAAGATTACAAAATATACAAAGCCGGGAAACATTTATACATTAATTGATAAATTGATTAATTGCCGCCTAATTAAAATAAAAAATGCGGCCATAAATTAATGTCAAGTCGATAATGAGCTCAATTACTGATCGGGGAGAAAGAAAAAAAAACCAGCTGAGAGTTTTGCATTTGACCCGATTGTTGCTATCTGTCCAATCTGATTGTTTTCGACTATATAACCTGTTTAACAGATACAACTAACTATATACAATAGATTGATTCCACACACAATTGAGATAGAAGAAATGAGAAGTTTCTGCGGCATTTGAACAATCTCTTTGAGGCATTGTCCACTAATCATTGTTAATACCCACAAATATGTCAACAAAAACTTTGACTAAAGCAAAGCAGCTGCGAATTGTCTTGAACATTTCATTAGCCACAAAATTGTCTGCTAGACTTAAGAAGAGACAACACAAATTTATGGCATTCGAAAACCCCTTTACTCCACCCAGCCCCTCCTCCTTTTCCCTTTCTCCCAATTTTACGCACGGCGGCTACAAAATTAGGAAAAGCGAAAGACAAAACAGAAGTTTTCTAATAAAAATCACGTAAAGTGTCGCCTTTTTGATTTCAAACGAATCGGAGCGAAGACGCCGAGTTCTTTCTCTCTGAACACACACTCTGAATATTTTGGACTTAGGCACGATTCGTTGCCCCTGAACCATAAATAATTGTCTCTTCTGGTCGGGTCTGTTCTGTTCTGGGAACCCTTTCCCTAACGTGAATAGCCAAAACATAGAAAGGAGGGCTATCAATTTATATTTGATTGCAGCGAGTGGGTAAGAGAGACAATAAATTCTGGAAAAACCACAGAGAAATCCACACAATAGATACGATATTTATTTAATGCCTTCGGAGAAGAAGAAGAAACAGACCATGGCCCATGGTGTGACAATGTGTCTCGAGTTGGAATTGGGATTGGGATCTCGAACACGATCTTCCAGCTACCGGATAGGAGGAGCAACAGAAAGATGGATTTTCCATTTCATGCGAAGTGTAACAAATTTTAAGTGCTTCTGTTGTTCAACATGGTCAATAAATCAAAAGGAAAATGAAGGGGGGCAAAATAAATGATTCGTTCGTTTTTCTTTTTCTTTGTCAGAAATCCGTGACCCGCCCCTTGCGTTCCCAGTCACCGTAGCGCGTGGGTTCTGGTCCCGCTGGTCCACCAATTTCACCAGTAAAAGGATTTGTATTATTCGGCCAGGGCCGGAGTGGCTCTTGTTCGTGTGCCGGATGTGGTGCTCCTTTGGGTAGGCACGTCAATGGCGCCTCTGAACGTAGTTTTTCCTTAAATTTTAGGTATCTATCAGTGGGTGGTGAATTTAATTTCTGCAGCTTTTCCATTTGTACCTTTTCCTCTACAGTCTCGCAGTCGTTCAATTGTGGTTTCAAATTTACTTTGGTATAACTAGCTCTCAAGTGGAGAGAAAATAGGCTCATGCGATCCCATATTTTGGTTCTCAAAGCCTGGCAAAATCGAATCATTCTACGATGTATAAAATTTTAGATGAAAACGAATATAAAACATTGAAAAGTTAAAGCACTTACATGAACTGATATTCCTATTGAAAGTGTTGATAATATGTTTGGTATTGGAAAGAGTTTTCAACGACTACTTATTCAAAGTGTAGAATTCGTAATATGTTTACGATTTTGATATAAAATTCTGTTGACTTTGTGATCATGAAATAATTTTATCCTTAGTTTCAAACTAATTTCTTTTACTTTAGACTATTGGTCGACTACTAACTAGAGTTTGAATGTTATAAAAAGTACATCCACGGTTTCACGAATAAGATGACCCTAACTTCTCTCTTAATCTTAATCTTAAATAATATTTAATAATATGTTGACGGATTCTGATTTCTAACTCATTAGATAATTAATTGATTTATTCAGGAGCCGCATGTCTGTTTAATATAGCTGGTTATATTTGCTCTATGCCATTCAAAATTATCCCAAAATTGGATAAGAACCAAACTAAAACTTTCTAGATCGGCAAAAAATTACAATTTTGACCAAAATTTGTTCAATAGTTATTCCAAAATTCTTTAAGAAACTCAGTTTGGCTTTCCTATTACATTGAAGATTTTTTCATGTGTTTTCTTGCTGATCTATCCATTAAAAATTGGCATTCAAAACTGGAAAACTAATTTTTGACCCGATTTTCGAAAAAAAATTGCAGTCGAAATTACCAAAAATCGAATTTTATTTTCCAAAACTTGCACACTTTTGGTAGAATTAAAAAGTATGTAAAAACGTGATAAAATTAATTAAAAAAATTTGTTTTTGTTAGGGAAAAAAAATAATTTGGCCAAAAATTGATAATTTGTTAACTTTCTTAATAATAATAATAATATAAATTTATGCGTTAGTCGAAACACAGGCATCAAGGATAAATATTTCAAAGAAGTTAAGTAATTCAGTATTCGTAGGTAGATTTATATATATTACTAACTGGTTAAAAAGATGGATGGATATACATATTATTACCTCATACTACCCCTGTAACACTTAATTCCAAAATAACGGAAGAAAATAATTCTCATATATATATTTTTTCTAGAGTGAATTGTGGCTCCTGAATTTTAAAAGCTCCTTTTTACTTTTTCTCCAAAGTTGTCTTTTGGGCTCTTGGTGAAAAAAGAAATTATTTTAGATTATAACATTTTAAAATGGTAGATAACCACAACTTTCCCATCAAAAGCTATGAGCTCGATCAGTTTCATATATTTATTACATATTATTATATTATATTATTATTTATTTCCACAAATAAGGATTAAAAGAAAATAAAAAGTATTTTTGAAAGCTTCTGAGAGCTTTCAGTTGGTTTTTCAAGCAATTAGATATTTCTTACTAAACGACAAAAATATTTAAATGTTACAAAAAACGTTTACTTTTTCACTAAAATTCATAATACTTATAATAAGAGGCACCCTTGGGTATTAGAGGCTTAAGAACTAAATTGGTGCTTCGACTAGCATGAAAAGGCTTCGTTTTGAATTACATAGTACTTACATTAAGTATTTGTAATTCATGTAGAGCCTATGTATTGCTGTTGGGGAATTGCAATCGATCCTGTCCAAACACAAGCTGACATTTGTCTAGATGACAGCACAGTTCAGATGGCTGTCTTTCTGTCTGTCAGACGGTTCAAGGCATCCACTGCAAACTGGAAGCTGAATGTTGCATGACGAAATGCGATCCAGTGACAGAGAGTGACAGTGTGACAGAGCCTCTAATGACTTTTAAGCAGGCGATAGGCAGGCAGCTGGTCGATAGAGATAAACGTTGTGTTATGCGAGTGTTTCTTCCGGAAATGAGTGGCTAAACAGCTAAACAGCTAGTCAGTTAGTCATCTTGTCATCCGTTTTAACAGCGTGGCACTTGCAACTCCGTTACACTTAAACAACAATTAAAACTGGACAAGTGAGGCGTAATGAGCAGCAGCAGCTTTAAATTTGGAGCTGATCGCATCGCAAGGGGTGCAGCAACACTCCATCCATGCTCTTGCCTCGGTGGCTTCGGTGACTTCAAAAGCGTATTTTGCTGCATCTTCGGTTGTATTTATTTATTTTTTTGAGATTCCAGTCTGCCCTGTCTGTCACTGTGTTCTGCAAAATTTGTTCTGCTATCCAAACATCCCACTCTCGGCAGCAAACATTAAAAGTTGCCGGCTGTCAAACAGCGCATTGCTACCCATCCCATCCCATCCCGTCCCATCTCATCCCATTGCATTGCATCGCGTCGCATCGCATTGCATGCAACTTTCTTTCTTCCTCAAGTTGGTTGAGATTGTTAATTCCCGTCTCGGCGGGTTGCCCTCGCTTCACTCTGTTCTGGAGCAAAAATTGAAATTGTTGCTTTAATGTCGGCATGACAATAATCTCGCAAATCTGTTTAAATTAAGCGAGACAAATGTTTCACTTCTTCTTGTCCCGATGTGGCCAGACAGACTGTCTTTGGCTTTGCGGCTTGCGCATTGTCCTTCTTTCCGGTCATGCCCAGGGAATTTATCTTTTGGCAGTGCACTGAACGAACATATGTCAAATTTAACATAGTTTTTATCAAGCTGCGACAGGGTTTTCAAGTTAAGAAATTGAAAATTCGATTCCATAGCTTGGTCTTGGTAGATAAAACTTCAATTAGGCATTAGAAATATATCAGATATTTTTATACTTCTAAAGATTCAAATCTTTTAAAAAAAAAAAAAAAAATAAAAAATTAAAAAAAAAAACGGAGCTTTAAAAAATAAATAAACATTTTTTGACAACGCTCAAAACTGAATGCAAATAATCAAACTGGTTTTTGAGAACAATTTTTTTTACTCTTTTAAATTCAATCAAAAATAAAGTTTAAATTTTTTAGAAAATTTAGTGAAGCTGGCTAAATTTTAATATCGAAAATAAGTGCAACATTTTGTGGAATCGTGAATTATTATATGAGAATATGCCCCTCTATGTTCAGGCTTAACGTTATAAAAATATAAGAAACATTTGTAGAAACAAAAATATATCCAAACATATATTTTTATTGAGATTTTCCTTTAATGTAAATTTCTTTGCTTTAAATACTTTCAATTCAATTTTCAATTATACGTACATATGATGCGAAAACGATTTGAAAACTATAAAAAAGAGAAGAAGAAACAACAAAATGCCTTTATATTTCAAGTCATTCAAGCATTTTTATTGAGCCGAAAAAGAAACCATAAATTGCCGATCATATGTAAGCATATCCTCTGATTCTTTTGAAATCAACATTTATTTGCAAAAACAAAAGCAAAAAAACTAAAAATACCGAAAACATATATCGAAAATATCTTTAATCAATCGCCATAAAGTCTTTTTTTTTTGCAATATAAATTATACAAACAAAACAGCAACAGAAAACAATTTTTTTTTCTGCTGAAAATATTTTATAAAAATTACAAAACACACAGAGAGAGAGAGAGAAAAAGACTGAGAGAGGGAGAGACAGACAGACAATAATTAAATCGTATAAAATATGTGCACAACCGAAATTCCCGGTAGCTTTGATCAGCAGTCAAGTGGTTTGATGGATTCCTACAATAAAAATTCACCGACAACTTGTCCATAATGAAGATCTGTTGTAGTTGCTGTTGTTGTTGCTGCCGCTTTGGAGGCATCAATCACACACACACACACACACACACAAACACACTCACACACTCACACTCATACAGTTGTACAGCTTGCCACCCATAAATTTGTTTGATCCTTTTTTTTTCTCCCATTTTACGGAAGAAACGAGAATTTTCACACAGTAATAAAAATCTCAAACATGTTTGTAAAGTTGTTAGTGCTGCTGCTGCTGCCGCTGCTGCTGCTGCTGATGCTGCTGCTGCTAGTATTGCCTGAGATTGGGGGAGCAGAACGTATAAATTAACATTTTGACTGCCAACTGGCGCGGCAAATGATCAAAGACTCACACTGGTGCCGTCATCGTTGCGTTGATCATCGTCATCATCAGGCCAAGGCAGGGCATGAGGTAGGGGAGGGCAGGGGCAGGGGCAAGGCAGGGGGGCAGGGTACAAGCAACAGCAGCAGCAGCAACACCGCGAACATCATTTCACGTTTACGATCCATCAACACGAGCCATCAAATTGTATACAAACAAACGCAACAAAGATCAAAAGCCATGTACCTACACACACACACACACACACTCAGATGCACACACACACACTCTCTCACTCACAAGCGGGTCATTTCGATTTTCAAATTCATTAAAAAGAAATCTGGTGGTTGGGAGACCCTGAGGCCTTTCAACAGCTACTGCAGTGAGAGGAAGAGAGAGAGAGAGCAAAGGAGGCAGAGGGAAATGCTGCTCCAGTAGTTTTCCCGAATGCATATTCATTCAAGTCCCTCCCTCTCTCTGCCTTTTCTTCTGACATGCTCACCTAATTATCGTGATTGTTATGCATTTTTCATGTGCTCTGAAAACTCCATATTATAATTTCCTATTGCTTTATTCATTCTTTCCTGCAAAATAGTGCAATTTTTGCAAGTGCCATTAGTTGTAGGGAGGAAAAATGCAGTAACTAGGTGACTATATATGGATAACCTGATTAGAGATTCTCTTTGGGGTAGAGGTGGTAAGACTTCATACTAGAATGCATTTATAGTTTATCCAAAATGTAGTTAAACAAAATTAAGTATTACTTAGTGGAATGTTAAATTTAATGTGGTGCAACAAGATTATCTTAATTAATATTAGAAGAAACATGCTTCAAAATGACATTTGCCTATAAATACCAGTAAACTTTACAGTTTGATATAAACCGTATTAATCGCAGTGCTGATTTATTCTAAATAATCATAATCACAAGTCTTAATAAACTGAACTGATGTCTAGTAATCTTCAAACGAAACTCCGAGATTGTGAGTAAATTATATCAAAGCTCATAAATGTTTCGGTTGTATTATCTTCTTATCGAAACAAAAGTCGGTGGATCTGTAACATGAAATCCTTTCTTAATGGCAGCAGAAAAATAAAAGTACTTAAGTAATTGCAGTTACAGAAAGGAATTTAACTCAACTCGACATTAGTTAAATAAGTACTTAACTAAATTTGGTTTTAAACAAAAACATTTACGAAAGTAATTGAATATTTCTTAAGTAAATTAGTAAGCGTTGTACCTAGATGAAACTAGCTATTTATAAATTTGAATTGCAGCTAAAAAAATTAATTTAAATTAAATAAATACATATATGTTTTACCTAAGTAAGTATTTTAGTAATTATGTTGTAATAATAACGTGCTGTTAAAACTCTTTTGGAGGGACGCAATTATTCCAAAAAGGAGAACGAAGTCGCAGAGAAATCCACCCAAACAGGTTGTCCGTCGTAAAAAGTGTTTTCTAAACGAGTTTTCACTGTATTTGCATTCTTTGTAAGTACTTCCACATAAAAAAAAATTATTTCTTTTATTATTAATTAATTATATGTCAACAATAGCAAGTATTAAGGTTGGTTGTAATTTGTAATTACCAAACAACTATAAAATAAATTAATAAATAAATTATACGAGTGTATGGATATGTATGAGAATCCTTAGCCAAAACAAAAAATAATTCTTTTATTTCTTTTTGGCTTGAGTGAACTTGAAATTCATCTTTTTACCAAGATCATGTTATACCATACTTCGAACCCAATCACATATTTCATGTCCATTATACGCCCCTTCCTTTCCGTGGAACCATCTTCAGTTCCACTTTAACTGCACTTCAAAGAAAGAGAATTTTTGGTCATTTCCGTTTTTGTGGTTTTTCGAAGAGAACCGAAACCTATCAACACCTTCAACAGGGTGTTTCTCGAGAGCTAACAAAACCCTATAATCAAAACCAAACAAAAAATTATAATAGAAAAAAAACTAAAAAGAGAAAAAAAGAGGAAAACAAAGACCCACACACACACTCACACACACACATCATATCAAATTTCAAGCAGATTTCAATTTGATTTTATTTGCCCTCCGGTCGGTCGAATTTATATATCTCAGTATATCTCAACCAGTCCAGAGAGAGTTGGTGGAAACGGGGTAGTTCGGTTAGTTTGTGCCAAGGATCTGACGGGGTGTGTTTCCTGTGGCGGCCGTGAATAAAGCGATTTGTCTTCTTTGTTGTTTACGTTTGGTGTTATAAATTCTCGTCTGCCGTCGTCATAGACGTCTATAAAATTGCCTCAAAAATTATTTGCGCATAACAGGGATAATCATAAATCTGGCTAATTGCACTTTATTGGGGTCGGTTGCTTTTTGGTCTCTTCAATGCTGCTGGTGGTGGTTGCTTGGTTGGTTGGTTGGATGGATGCTTGCTGCTGTCATGGTCCGTGTCCCCGTCCGTGTTCGTGTCCGTCGCTTTCGGCATTTGAGGGTAAAATTGAATTTGACATGCCCGTTCATAGAGGCATTAAATCTGAAAATTCTTTATAGTGTCAGGGTAACATATAAATTTACAGCTTACCGACTATGGCGATGCCAGAGTCATTTGATATGGCTAATGGTGTTATGACACCCATACCCACACGACCACAGCGCATCAGAGGCTAAAAATTTTCGGAAATTAGTTCGGCCCATGTATCATTATGAATTTCAAAAACATATATGCAAAAGATCAAAGCTAATTATATGTGATTTAAGTTATCAGTTCTTACGAGATGGAGTCAGTTTTTATGCACCGAATTTTGTTGGACTTAAAATAATTTATTTGGTTTATCAAATTTATCGAATTTATTTTAAGCCTTTAATTTTTAATCTACATTTTTTCTTGCATTTTAAAGTGTATAAAAACATAGAGATGCGAGGAAAAAGCTCTTTTTCCTAAGAGGTTGTGGATACTTGGGATAGTCTAAATATTATATGGATGGTGTAAAAGCGATCGGCTTGTTTTTGGTGATGAAAAAACGTAAAATTTTACTTAAAGACATTGAAATTTAGCTAAGAGGCAAGAGAAGACTATGAAACTTCTTGGAAAAGTCTATATTTTTGATCTATCTTGAATTATTAGCTCAATGGTCGATCTTCAGTCAATTTATATATAGTTTTTGGAGACCATCAGATGGGATGGAGACAAAAAAGAAGTAGAAAAGGTAGCAAATAAGAGAAACGAATATATAGAAGGATAAATAACGATAAAAGCACAAGTCGTTACACTCTTAAGAATACATACAAATCCTTTTTGAAGTAGCCAACGTTTTCTTGAAATAAATATACCCTTTTTGAAAGAGTATAATGTCCTTCGATTGCATATGCTTTCATCACCAGAGACCAGCACACAATGCTGACGGAAAGATTGTGCAAATTTTCGATTTATTACAACTGAGAGCTGACACTTAAGTCTGATAACATTCAACAAGGAGAAATTTGAGTTTTCCTACGACACGCAAAGAAATGCAAAACTCTGGTTGAACCCCAGGGAAATCGACCCACACACACACACGCCCTCAAATGTATAACCCTTTCAAACCCACCCAGTCCTCCTCCTCCCCCTGGCACACATTTCTCACTTTCATGCCCTCCGTTTGCCCTTTTTTCCGGTGACGATAAGTACTTTGGCTCAGTTGTTGTTTGTACATGTTATTAATTTCGCGTAAAGGGCGACGTTTTCCTGCTCGGAGGATAGAAAAAATAAAAGGGGGCGAGATGGGCTGTCAATGTGGCCTTAGGGTAGATGTGGATGTGGATGGCTGGCGTGGTTGGATGACTGCCTAGATGGATGAATGGATGGATGTATGGATTGCCCAGAGGCAATGTTAGCGGGCGTGTGCTGTCAAATTTGACAAATGTTGACAAATGGTTGGAAAATAATATTCCATCTCTCTCAGAAAGTCGCACTCCGCCTCACCTCACACAATCTCCTATTCCTAGCTCTATGCGTTTCTTTCTCTCTCGTTTTTTTGGGACGAAAATTACTACTATTTGCGTTCATTAGTGGCATGTAACCTGAAGCCTTCGATGAATTGACATGCGTTTCAGTTGGTAGTTCAATAATTTTTTTCTGTTTTCCTTTTTTGCATAACCAGTCAAACCCACTGCCCTACTCCTCGGAGTGTGTGTGTGTGTTGTGTCCTGTCAAATCAATCATTGTCTCTGGTTTTATTTCTTTCTTCTTTTTTTTTTTTGCGGACTTGAGTAATTCTCTTTTTCTCTCGTTTTTGTTGGGTTCCTTTTGTTATTGACATAAAGCCAGGCCATAATTTTTCATTGCATTGCACACGCATGACATTAATTTTGTTGACAGTTTTCTTTTCCTTCTCTTTTATATTTTTTTTGCTGCTGCTGCTGCTGTTATTTTTCCTTTTCGTGTGTCCTGTCATCACGCATTTACATGTGTCATATATGGTGAGCAAGGGGGCGGGGTGGAGGGCAGAAGATAGAGGGGTGGGGGCAGGTTGTGTACGGATTTTGTGGTTGACAATATTTTTTTTTGTCCGTTTTCTTTCTTTTTCTTTTTTGCACTCTTGTAAATTGTTTGCATGTCCAATAATTCTGCTAGAGTTTTCCGCCATCGTAATTGAAGTTGTCGTTTGTCATTTTTACCAATGTATTCACTTTTTTCTTTCTTTCTTTCGTTTTTTCCCTCGTTTTCTCTGCTTTTGTTGTTGTTGCTGTTGTTGCTGTTTGTCAAGAAATTCATTTCTCTTTGGGGGGATTTTAGCATGTGAACAATTACGAATTTGACATTTATGTCAGTTTGACATGGGTTTTAGGGATTCCATTTGGTGAGGTTAAAATGGTTTGGGGCAATTCCATCGAATCGAATATCGAAGCTTTTATACCCTCGAAATTCATGGAATATTGGCTTAATTTTTCACATTTTTTATATGGAGCAATTCTTAATCTAATAATATAAATACATATTTATGGTTATAGATCTCTTATTTTTATTCTTGTAACAATCGCTTTTATATGCTTCAATACTTCTCTTTTGAACAGTCATTTGAACTATATATTTCATTTCACACATGGGCTAGCCAGAATAATAAGGGGAGCATTAAAATTTTAGCATAGAGTTCAAATCAAAATTTACCAAAAACTAAAAAAATATTCAGAACATCAAAAAGAACATGCATTTTTTTAAATCGCCAAATTGGCAGAGTTGCAGAATCGTATTGTAGATGTATTTTAATGAATTTTTGAATAATTATTAAAAAATGTTTGTTCAATATTGTAATTTTCCTAAAGCTGCATTAAAATTAAAGGCATAAAAATAGAGCTTAATGCTAGACATTGAATTGAAAGATTTTTTTTAAGAATTCAAAAACTAAGAAAAACTAATTGCTGATCTAGTCCCGGTTACGTCCCTGATTTTATATACATACATCCGATTGGGTTTATGCATCTAAATTGGGCTGAATCTGACAATTGCTTTATCGTTTAATTCAATAGAGGCAGTTTCTTCAAAGTGTCTTGACTTTAATGGAGATTTGGGTTATTTTTTGAATATACAATATACCTTAATTCTTTACATTGCAGAAATCGCAGAACAAAATCTCAAAGTTCTTAAAAAAATAAATTGAATAATAAATTATAAAACCAAAAATTATGAGCCAAAACTCTGGAAATCTCTTATTTAAATTATGCTTCATCATTATAATGACCATATTCAAATTTAAACTAAGTTTTCGCACTAACCTCTATTCTCGTAATAATCAATTTCTATTAGTTGCTTTCTGGGAGGGAGTCCTGTAATTTGAGGGAGTAAACCGATCCTGACGACGATCTGAAATAGTAGGAAAAAACTATTATAAAAAGTTGCTAAGCAAATTAAAGCTAAGAAATTAATCTAAATGGTTTTTAGAAAAACTAAAGAAATCGTCCTATTTATTGTTACATATCAGATTGAAAGATGTAAGTTAAAGTAATGGGGATATTCTCTTTTCGCACGATTTATAGATATATATTGTAAGGTTTTTGTTTTTTTTAAATAGTAGTAGTACATACATCTTAGAGTGTTTTATTTGATATAGATCAGTAAACAGAATTTTTTTTGAGTAGATATAACGATGGGTTTCTTAACTTAATTAAAAAAGCTTTGCAATGTTTGTGATCTTCCTCTGATATGTAGGCAGATCAGGTGTGATACGGATATGGAATTTTAATTTAGTTACACAGTTGTCCACCATTAATAATTTAGTTAGCCAGCCCACACATTTCCTCTTTTTCCCCCTGTTTGTATGAAATTTAGAAATCATTAAAATTATATCGTTTGTAAACCGAAAACCACTTGAAACAGGTTCACAAGATCAAACAAAAAGCAAACACCTACCTAGAGACTTCAATATAAGAAAATACTCTCGTAAACTGACATGCATAATTTAATAGATTAACGATACGAAAATTGATTTCAATGCCATAAAAAATGTCGAAAATAATCTGAGAGACATAAAAAGTTTTTGTCGTTGTTTTTGAGTTCTAGTTTTAGTTTTGTCGAATTTATTGCCACTTTGGGGCTATGAGTGTTGTGTGTGTGTGTTGTATTTGTAGTGAAATGGGACACCATTTAAGTCATTGAGATTTTATAGTGAAATAATTTTTATGACCCAACAAAATCAGGTCTAACATCAATCCGGAGGGAATTCCAGCAAGTCAAATGAATCCATTATAGAAACTAGTTCTAATGACTCGCCGTAATTGTCACATTTTGTCAGCTTCTACATTTGATTTGGGTTGGAAGTAGCGACCATCCATCGAGACTGAAATCTTTGTGTAGATTCTTTTTTATGACAATTTCTTTTTAATGCAATTTTCTCTAAAATAAAATGTTTTTTTTATGACCCAAGAGACTGTGAAGTAGAGTGTAAAAGATAGAATGAGATAGAAAAGGAATAAAAAATAACCTGAATACATTTTACGATTGGCTTCCATTTGCTTTTATCTCCGCTTTGATTTTATTTCATATCGTTTATTTGGTCTGTCTTTGTGTGTGTGTGTGTGTGTGCGTGTGTGTGTCAAAGTTTATATTTTTATTTGTTTCGACAGTAAACTTGATGTGTTTATGACACATCTTGACAGTAAGTAGCTGCCGCGGACTTGGCTACTGTCAGTCAATTTGACCTTTTTTCTCCATGGTTCTTGTCTTTTGTCTTTTATGTGGGATTCGCTGTTCATCTCAGAGGCTAAGCACCCACTTATATTGTGATCTCTATTGGGTTTAACCTTGTTTCCCCAATTGATTGATAGTTCAAGTTTTTGAAAGCTATGAGAAATCGGGGTATGATGAATCGCCGTAACGTTTAATTATATAAAATACAAAACAAAAAATAAACAGGTCTCAAATGGTGAGATAAATATGTCTAGAGCAATGAAAACTGTAACTAATTATCATTCGATTCGCGGAAGTATCGGATATTAATATTCACACGAATTATAAATTATTCAAATAAAAATGAGAATAATAAACAATTTTCTAAAGATATGATGATTAGTGTAACGTTAAATTAAATTTAATATTCTTCAGAAAGTCATTTTACTAGGGCGTTATATTCAGGGAAGTAGTGCTTAACTATCGATCTACTAAAGGTAGTAATAGTCGATAACCGATAGTTTTCTTGGATATGTAACTCTACAGTGTGAAGGAACAATTTGCATAACAATAAACAAAGCAGCTTTCTTGCTAAATTGTCAGAAAACCTTTTTCTATAACTTTTCGACGAATTTACTTGAGATCGAAATACTATATAAAAATGTCTTACATAGAAATAATTAGTCGTACATGCCAAACTATCGGTAACAAGAGTTACGATTTTTAACCCTAAAACATGGCAATGGCTTATATATTAAAAATAATAATTTTAACTTCGAAATCATTCAAGATAACCAGTTAACAATAACTAAACCAATAAAAGTCTTTTTTAAAATTTTACTCATATAATTTTTATTAAGTTGCTGAGAATATTCCATAAAGAAACCTTAATAAAAATTGTTACAAAGGGAACTCCCAAAATTAAGGCTTTAAATTAAAATTTACAAGTTCTTATGTCACACGATGGGAAAATTTCAGAAAACAAATTTGTTGCGAACAAACTCGCATTTAATGAGTAGATTTGATGTTTACCTAACCTAGTGCCGAGCGACCCTAACCCTGGGTCAAGTGTTTAATAGATGTCCGTCAGGGAAAAGCTCGCACCATGAACTTTGACCACAATTTCAAAAACTTTGTGTACCACAAGAAAAAAAAACCTACTAGCTAAAAGTGTAATTTGAAAATGTTACGAGCTAACTTGGCACTTAACTAGCTGGAAGCTTCTGTTAACGAGCTGTCCTACAAACACGCCGCCCTGCCAGCCAGCCCGCCAGTCAGTCATTCATTCAGTTAGTCAGTCATTTGAGCAGTCATGTGTGAAAAGTCAGCTTTGGATGAGGAGGAGGCCGAGGAGGAGGGAAAACCGGTATAGGTTTGGCGCCTTTTGCATTGAAATTAATTTAGCTAGCTTTCAATTATGTGCCACAAACATTCATGCATGGCAACTAAGACATGTTTAGATGGCGGTTGGGAGCTAGGAGAGACGGAGCCAGCATGACATGACAGGCCTGACAACCCCAACAACATATTGACATTTTTGCTATACATTCCACACGGCAGGGAGCCACAAGAGTTGCTACCATCTACCCCGTCCCGGCCCGCCCACCTCTTTTGGGCTCCCATGGAACGAGCATGTGCGAGTGTTTATGTCGGCGTGTCAATTTTCGTTGTTGACGTGTTGCCAGACCGACCGACCGACTGGCTGACTGACTGACTGACTGACTACCAGAGAGACTCAGTCTCCATCTCGGTCTCAGTTCCAGTTCCAGCTCCCTGTCTCAATCGCAGCGGCAGTGTATCCACCATCTCTGTGTATAACAACGTCTCGCATAACACCCCCGACTTTGACTTGTCGTTGTCGTGGACATATTATTATTAAATTTTACTTTCGCCACTCAATATGGGAAATGTCATCTGTTTATGATGGCTTTTTGACATCTCTCGTTATTGAATATGTTCGTTCGCCTCTTCTACTCACTCACTCACTCACTCGTTCCTCTTCTACTAATACAGCGTATCATCGTATGCCGTATTTCTTTTATGATTTCTGTTTTCCCTTCGCTTTTTCCTTCAAGTTGATTTTTTTTCCCCCCCATGTTTTGTGGCCGCAGACAACTTTTTGATGTATTTTCAATTTTGCGGTTTGGTTTTTCCTTTTTTTCTTGTGCCTTCTTCGCTTATTTCGATTTTTTTCGTTCCATCAAGTGAAAAGTTTGCCTTGAAGTGACTTTCAGGAAAATGCAGAAGAAGCAAAATAAACCAATTCACCTTTTCGTTATGCCCTCTGACATTGTCTGACATAATTCTATTGTATTTTTATTGGTAATGAGCACGAAAATACTAGTTTCCTCAGGATATCCTATTTATTCTATAATTTGTTGTGAAACCATTTGATATGTTTCAGAATTTAAGTGACAGTTGCGAAGCGTTCAATGTTTCGGTCTCTATAATTAAATCGGTTAGAAATGGAAGGAAATAAAATATTGTCCATCTTCAATGGAACTTTTTTTATAGCCAAGTGTAAAAAATTATTATTCAACATAATCTTCAAAAAAATCATTAAATTATAATTTTTATAGACAATTTTAGTTTGTTATGTTATTTTGATTTCTTAATAAACTTTTTTTTTTGAGTTTGACATTTCGCTGCATGTAATTGTTAAGAAAAAAAATCAAAATAATTTATACCTTCGTAAAAAGATTTTAAAAATTAACAAATTTCCTTAATTAATGCCTCTTTGTAGCTATGAAATTAGCAGCATAAAGTTTAAATATAAAAATTTAAAGGTAATAAACATTTTTGTGGTTTTTAAATATTTTAGGACTTTCAAGATAGTTAATATTCAATTGGGAAGCCTAGAGAAAGGAGTAAGTCTAGTCTAGAGATAAATCCTTCTCCTGAATATAAACTAATTGGCTTTAGATCTGAGAAAAGTGTTTTTTAATCCTTTTGAGTAATTGTGAGGGATTGAGAATTCTAGTTAAGCCATATCTTAGAGACCTACAAGTCTATCTTTTTATATTGAAACAACTAAGAAACTAAGAGATTAACTTATAGGTGTCTAAACTGAAACTAAGTGCATATTCATATCGGTTTTACTGTATATAATTTTATCTTGCATCCCCTTCAGATCTGGATCGATTGAGCGAACTAATACGGTTAATAAAATCAACTTTATTTGCGGTTTAGTTGCTAGAACTTGAAGTGATTATTTATGATCATGATTACGTCCATGAATTGGCATTTGTTTATAAATTCAAATTGTCTAAAACAAACCTTTCTTTGCCTTTGTGATTCTTTTCCACGAACTCTAACTACAAATCGAAGCCACAAGGTCAGTTCGATACTATTGTTTTCTAAAAACAAGAGGAGAAAAGAAAACAATCAGGCGGTATATGCATAAAAAAGACGTGTCCTTTGAAGTAAAGCCGTTTGTATGCACCAGGAATGTGTGTCACACAGAGCTCTCGGTCTGTGGAGAGCGCACCGGCTGAAACAGAGATTCAAAAACGAAAAAGGAAATGACTGAGCAAAGTTGAGCTTAGGCTGAATCGCTGGCTGAGATTCAAGCCGAGTTCCAAGACATGACATGACACAAAGCAGAGACGACATTGTCAACCAGACGGACAGACGGACGGAGAGAATGACTGACTTCAAAGTCGGTATGGGGTAAACGCGATGGGTTTAGCTCTCTCTTACTCTTACTCTACTCCGCGCCTATCCACAGTAGCTGTCAAAGATATTTGTATTTCATTTCGATGATGGCTGACTGACTGACTGACTGAATGACAGACGGACGGAATACAGACGAATGGACGGACTTACTAACTGTCTGAAGAAGAGATTCAAACGAATTGGGAAGCCAAAAACAAACACGGTAGCTGCCTAAATAAACGCAAACCAATCAGGCTGAGTCAGAGATTCGGTTGGTGATTTAAAATAAATATTGGTAGCTGTCACATTGACAGCAAACAAAATGTGATTGTTCCCTGATTGTTGACATTTTGTGTGCTACCGTTCTCAGGGTAGCGAACAGCGGCAACCAAGACGGCCCAAAGTCAAAGGGATTCAAAAGATATTAAATTGTCTGCGTCGTTGTCGCATTAATAAGTCTTCGAATCTCTCTTTCGGTTTCTGTGGGTCTCGTTTTTTTCTCCCTCTGCCTCCTCTTCTGTCTTCTCAATTGCCAAAAAAAAAAAAGAAACGCCAACAATGAAAAATTTCAAGCTGTTTTTAAATGTTTTATTGGCTTTTTAATAATGTTTGCACATCAAAAGAGGCCGCACAAGCCATCGACCAAACCATTCCGAGGCCGCGCCGCCGTCTTCCTCGTAGTCGTCGTCGTCGTCGGTTGACTTCTCTCTACCAAGTTACGCGCTTCCAGATTCGCTTTGAGAAATGCAAAAGGAAGATATAAATCCTCAAGTGACATGAGTCAAGCTCTTTGTGTGCCTACGCGCCAGTTACACTTGGGGTAACCGGAGGGGGGTGCAGAGGGGTGGTAAGAAAGAAAGAAAAAGGATTATACTTTGCTTGATTTATGTGTTGAAACCGTTATAAATTATTTTAAATTAGTTAAGAAATACGAGCGCCAGTTTTTCTAGAAGTCAAACATCCATAACTTGTTCCACACACACTCGCACACACACACAGACAACGCGGGCTGATTGCTTAACATTTTCACAATCATTTACTAATTGCCTAGCTACACAACACTAGCATTTCAGATCTATCTGCTAATTTATGTTAAGATACTCCAAAATGATATTCAAAAATGAAAAAATAAACACTTCTAAAATCTCATCAGCATCGCGTTGTTGGTGGTCGGTGATATCGGTAGGTCGATCGGTCCATCGGTCCATGGGTCGAGGCACTCCCCATCGACTGTTTAAAGCGATTTGACTTGTTAATGCTATTTGATATGCGATTTTAATTTTCACGACAACTTGCTAAGTGTTCGAGTTTGAAGACTCGTCAAGTGATGCAAACCAAATTGATATGACCGTGTGATAAACATATTAAAGATTTAGCTAGATCTTTGTGTGTGAGACCCACACAATGGCAATGGGATGGACAAGTAACGTTTTATTAAAAACCATAAAATATTGTATACACGACGCATTGGCATATCTTCTTCTTATTCTTTTGCTTATGCCATAAAAATGTATCATAAAAATCTCCAAGTGCGTTAAAATGCCGCATATGACACTTTATGTCAGTAGTAAAGCTCGCCAGAAATCTAAGGACTGTACCGAACATTAAATGATTTCGCTTTTAAGAGTTTAGTCACTCGAAGGACCTTTCTAAGTATTATTAAATGTGCTTTTTCTGAGTATCAATCAGTAACGAAATTTTATTTAAGTCAAGAGGATTGTCAAAAAATAAATGCAAAACATATTTCGAAGTAAAAAGTTTTCATATTGCTTCAAGAAATTATTTAAAATTGTCATAAATTTAGTTTGAAATCCTACTTCAAAAATGACATAGTCTTATATAATCTATTTACTGCTACATCTGAGATTATGCTCATTATGACAGAGAACATGAAATCGTAAGTTGAGATTAATAGAAGGTAGATTGTATATACATAAACTTAGAAAACATCTGACTTAACAAGGTCCAATATTGAGTAGGTCTATTAGTCTTCCAAGGAATCTCCAGTTTGGTATATATAATTGACTAATTATACATAAATTTATCCAACTTCTGGTTTGAAGAGGATCTAAAATTGTCTTCACATTCCAAACTTTCTTTATATCCCTTAAAAAAAGCTGAGGCGGAGAATAATAAATGTTTTTTACGCATTTACAGCCCAAAATTGAGTAAAGCCAACGAATGGTAAGTGTAAGAAGGATTCGATGTCTTCTTTTAATTGTCATTTCTTGATGAACAACACAATTTTTCTCTAGTACAGACCTAAGGCCGCCATAGTTACAACCTTAAACCCTTGGGGATGGTCACATATACTTTATATATACCACAGATAAGTACAAAACGTTGCCAGCACATTTTTATGTATGTATGTACAGGGCCCCCGCCCTTCGCCCCCCTCCTACTCAGTTGGCTGCGTGTTGCGAGTGCCAAGTGTAATAGAAATAGTTATTAAAAGCATTCAAGACAGCTGCCTGACTACTGGAACTATTCGTTCATAGTTTATGACACTGGCTTGTGATGGAGGGAGGATGAGAGGAGATAACCGCACTGAGAGTGAGAGAGAGGGAGAGGGAAAGTGGTGAAAACTAGTAACAATTTATGTGCTGGCCATGACAGAGCCACATATGATGCATGAAATGTCATAAAACTGCAATTGCGGCAAAAAAAGAATAAAACAAAATTATCGAACATTTAGCCAAAGCGCTGGGGCTTATCCATGGGTGGTTAGTTTTCATGAGGCGCATCCCAACAAGGACCTTTTGTTTTTTACGACCATATGGAGAAAGAAGCGAGGCCATGGCAAGGGAGGGGCAGAGTAGGGCAGGCTCTGACAGGACAAGAGACAATGTCTCGTTAAGCAATTCACACGTACGACATTAAAAGCACTGATATACATACTTTTAATAGACCATGGGCAGTGGCAGGAAGAGGAACAGGAACTGAAACAGGAGCAAAATGAAAGGCAGGAACATCCCCTAGTCCTGCGACGCCACGACGGACACGTTTCGAGGATGCATCATAAATTTGCTGAGTCGTTTTTCTTTCTGTTTTGTTTTCCCTATTTTTTTTTTTTTCTGTGTATTTGTATTTGCGTTGACAAAAGTGGCCAGTAAGTAGTTTAGGGAAACAGGAAACGGAATATGACAGAGCGTTAAATGACCACACACACACACACGCACCACACTCACACAC
Organism: Drosophila sucinea; assembly: GCA_018150745.1. Classification (NCBI taxonomy): domain Eukaryota; kingdom Metazoa; phylum Arthropoda; class Insecta; order Diptera; family Drosophilidae; genus Drosophila; species Drosophila sucinea. Next base: position 159,019 of record JAECWP010000142.1, on the reverse strand, counting down.
ACTCCGGCACACACAATTCATAGGAAAATCAACAATAGAAATCTGCACAATGCCATAAATAGAGATCCCCATCCGCTCACTTGAATGGAAACAAAAGCAGATTGATATCTTTTTAATTGAATGAACAATTTTCAAGAGCATTCATTAGAACTACAGTAGAAAGGTTTTCTCCAGCTAATTTATCACATTTGATGTTCAATTTATCGAAACAAATATCAATGGGAATGAAATTGTACTTATAACTTTTTGCAATCGCATCTACTGGTCAATTAGTTTTATTCAATCATAAGAATTTATTTAAATACAACATAAGTTCAGTATCATGAACTTTAATCGTAATAATCCAATTTCAGTTCTTTTATGGAAATGTGCAACTTGAAAATTTTGCTTTAACTTTATTTTAACAGTTAATAAAGGTGTAAAGTTTTAAGTCATTTCGATTTCTACGTTTTAAAAATACATTACCAAAATATTTATAGGAGAAACTTAAATGGATTGTAGCTAATATAAATACAGGATATAATTTTATGTTATAATTTTATGATTCCACTTCTAGATTACAAAATGAAAATTTTCATGAAATTAAAATTTAGAAAAAAGGAAGGAATGAATAGTCTTATAAACAAATTTTTCGTGACTTCTCGGTTTCAATAATTAATGCCAAATAACACCCAAAGTTCCATTCATTCCATGTGCAAATCTTAGAAATAGAAACACGTACTGTCAAATTTTGGTAACTGATGGTAAAATAGCTAACTTTTTATTTTATGGACATATATAAATTCACTTTAATTGAGTGTTGTTTAGTATAAATAGTTTAGACCTGGAGAAAAGATTTGAACCATAAATTGAGTTTTCAAATGGTTATTAAAAACCCCAAATCACTTGTTTAAAACTTGTCTTAGACCATATTAAATATCTTATTCCCATATTTTACTACTATTTTAAGAGTGATGAGTTCATCTTTGGTAGAAATTTGATTGATTTATTTGTGTAATCTTTTGTTCATATTTTTTCAAGTTTCTGAACTTTACATTTTCCCAGGCATAAGCAACTTTTCCTTTAGATATATTTTTTTGCAACCCTTAATCAATGATTGAATTTTATTCCATCCAACCACATCAGTCACTTCAGAATACACTCGAAAAAAAGAGCTGAGCAATGGACTAGATGAGTGCACTCCAATTAGCAAAACAGAAACTACTTCACATCCAAAACCGAAAATCAACTACTTAGAAAACTTGAGCAACCACCCAAAAATGGGTTTTGGCTTTCTTTGTGACGTTTTACTGGGGGGAATGTCATACATGTGAATGTACATACATTGTATGTGATTGACGTGACACTAAATGACAGCTTGACGCACGGTAAGTTTGACAATGTGTCTAATGAATGCCAGATTCAGTTTCAGTTTGGGTTTCAAAACTTGTTTGAAGGAAGAGGAACAAGTTGTATGGCTTTTCCACAGTGGTTAATTGATGGGTAGCTAACGAGCCTTTTCCTTTTCTTTTTTTTGTTGTTATTTTTCCAATGATTCAACTTTCTGGTAGCGTTCACAGGTAATAAATTGCCTGATTATCAACACTTGGACTAATTAAAAATGCATATAGGCGGTAGTTCAAAGCGTTTTACTAATCGCTGGCATTAGTTTTGAATGTGTGGGATGGCTGAATGCCCGAATCCCCGACGATGTCGTGTAATAATCGTAAACTATTTCAGGAAAAAAACAGAAGACCATGCCGGGACGGGCGGCTCCACTCCGTGCATAGAAATGAATGAATATATATTTTTTTATTTGGTTTTTTTTCTTCTGTACGTGCCCCTTTTTTATGGGTTTTTGATATATGAAAATTATCAAACAAGCGGCGGCCACTTTGTCGGCACATTTTCCTTTTCACTCTTTTTCGTTTCGATGCTCTTGAACAGAAAGTACAATCAATTTGCTAAAAAGTTTGTAACGACCAATTAGAAGAGGCTCCTTTACAGTGAATAATTTTAAATAAATATATATAATTCTTGAAGGCCCAGAAAATTGTATTCTTTGTATGCAAGACACAGACTAGGAACTTGATGCGATTTGTCGAAATGATCCCAGAAACTTCCTCATCATCTTCGAGGCCAAAGAGTATTAGTTTGTCGGCCTTTTCCCCACTTTGGCTTATTTTATTTCTTAACTGGCTCTCTTTCCTTACTTTCGTTTCGTTTTTCGTTCAGGTTGTTAATTTTGATAGCTTCGCTCCGTTTTGTGTTTATATTTTGTATATCAAATATAAATGCGAATCAGTTTTGGGTATGCGTTGAAAATGATTAACCATAATTTTGTTTTAATATTTTGTAATTGTATAATTTTATGGGCATTTGCATTTCGAATGGATTGTGCTTGATTCGCCTTCTTTTGTTTCTTTCGTCTTCGTTCGCTCATTTCATTCCATTTCGGATTTCGAATGAATAATTCATATGGCGTATGAGTGATATTTGATTACCTCTGGTTTTTATATTTTCGGGGTGTGGTATCGGGCCCATGATGAGCAGAATGAAAGGTGTGTGTGTGCAATCGGTGGGCGGCGGTGATTGAGGTAAAGGTGTGTGGGATGGCAATTTTATTTTACTATAATGTGGAAATGTTTATAGGAAACTGTTTAAGTACCTTGTTTATCATCGATTGATGGTTGCTTCATGTTGTTTTAGAAAGGCTAGCAGCTGTTGCTACACAAGTATAACTAGAAATAACCGGGCCCGATGTTGAGGATATATTTAAATAAAAACTAAAGGAAAAATTATTGCCACTTTTATTGTACACGTTATTGGGAATTTATGATTTGGCCTTTTATAAAAACCTTTCAAAGAAAACATTATTTGAGGGTTGACTGAACCTCAATATGAACTTTATCCTCGTTGACTTGGAATAAATTTTTGCAGATTCAATGAAAGTTTTTGAGACTGAGAATTCTAGACTATAGGACTTTATGATGATAGTTTATCTGCTTTTTGTACAAGAATAAACGACCGATAGCATAGAAATTGTATTAGAAAATTTACAAATTAGTGTGGCTGCAATTTTTTAATTCAAAATTGACAAAAACTTCACAACATCAATCAACCAATGACAATTTCTTGTTAGATTTGTATAAAAAAAAATGATTAAAGCCGGCTTCAGGTCATTTATTGGAAGCAAACAAAACGTGGGCACTTTTTTGAATACTATCAAGTTCTGTCACTATTAGACTTCGATAGAATAACGACCCTAAAAATCACTACTTCAACGCTAAAACTAGCTGGGAATTACAACTAGATAAAGCGAAAAAAAGCTAAAATGTTGCAGTTTTAATCCAGATGCTTAGTCCAAATTAGCAATGGTAAAAATTGTTTAAAAACCCAAAAAATTCTATTATAAATTAGATTGCTAGTCCCCAAATGAAAGACTGCTCTATTTTTCCCTAGATTTTCCGACAATACCAAATGCAAAATTCAATGCAAATAAGAGCCAAGACATTATTCAATAAAACTGCTTTTTGATAGTGTATTGATTGAATGATCGATTGTGTTTATTTGTGTTTTCTTTGTAATTAATGGTTAACCGCTTCAGTTGCTTGTTCCCTTTTAAGAATATATCACACAATGCAAATTGCCTCACAGAAGTAAGTACGATTTTGGATATTTACATTTGGCAATTGTATTTCACTTTTAATTTCTTCAAATTTCCGCTGAATTCACAGAACTTGAACGTAGATGAAAGCGAATCCATTCATGCATATACAATTTCAAAAGCAAACACCCAGCCAAAAAGCAGCCAACGAAAATGTAACATAAATTACACAAAATGCAATACGCATTTTTGCTTTCAAGCAATTTCCGTAGATTTTTATGGTACTCGAGAAATGCTTAAATAGGATTTCTTACCAATCCAAGCAACAATCAACAAGAGCAGCGACCGAGCAACAACAAATGCAATCAAATCGCAAGTGCCGTCAGCTCTTCAGTTAATGATATACACTCACTTCACTTCTCTGGGGCATTATCAGAGGAGAAGGAGAAGGGGCTCGAAAGAGCCCTTGAAGAGGGTTATATGGCAGAGAACCCCGAAAACAAACGCGAAACCCTTCTTCGACTTCGACTGGGGCAACATTGTGTCAAGTTTGTGCAAAAAAAAACGAAACCCATTGAAAAAACCATTCAAAAACCCGATTCGTAGCGCACCCCTTTAAAAAACACTGCAGAAGAAGAAGAAGCAGCAGCTGAAAAGAAGAAGAAATCAAAAGCATTAAGTTGATAAGGGTAAAAAAAAAAAAGAATAAAAGAGAAGGAATACTGTGTGAGTACCGGCACTTAAGCGCGGTTTTCAATGACTGACATCCTCGCTCCCCTGGTTCCCCTCCCCCCCTTGGATTTTGCGTTTCAATTTCGAATTTTCCATTCGAACTGCAACTGTCTGTGTGTGTGTGTGTGTGAGTGTGTGCATGTGTGCATGTGTGTGAAAACAATTAATCTCTAGACATGAAAATATTTTGTGATAAATCCCTTAACAATGGCTTAATGCATCAGTTGTTACATACCCTTAACATGATCCTATCTAATCTTCTAGCTATTTAATTTCCATTAAGCACACAGCATCAGACCGAGGGCGACTTACCCCGCCCACCCTAGCTTAGAGATTCCCACGTAGTGCGGCACTTCCGAATCTCAGCTTCCTAGAAATTGTTCTTATAAATTTTGACCAAAGGCCAAAAGACAATAAAAAAAGAAAACAAAATAATAATATATGGAACCTTGAACGGAACGCTCTCTGCCTCTTTATATATATTGTCAACAAGGTAAAGGCAAAAGCAACAACAAGAGCAGAAAAAACCACAGCAGGGTTCCTATGAAAAGGTCCGACAACTTCAAAGACTTCCACACCGCTGAAACAAAAACTGCAAAGAAGCAAATCAGACATTGATAAACGTTTGCTCAAATTTCATTCCATTCATTGGGCTGGCTTAAAATGTGCAAATATTTTCACTCGAAAATTTCTTCATAATTTTAGCGGCACTTTTTTCTTCTCCTTCAGCCAGCCTCTCGGTTGACTCTTTCAAATTAGCAGCAGGATAACAAAGGATAATGACCCAACACACACACAGCGTAGAGCCAACACACTGTGCACAACACACAACGCATTATGGTGAAAGGTTTTCGACTGAGCGTGCTAAATGGCATATTGGCTGGGATCATCTACTTCGATGGAAAGGCAAACAGTTGGAAATTTTCTATTCTTATTTCCTCAAATGAAAATTGCGAAAATGTGTTTTTCCATTTCTTTCCTCCTCTCGGTCTCTCTCTTCGGAGGAACGTTGGTCGGATGCATTTCATTTGATGTTCTTGGTAACAGGAAAATTGCATAATTGTCAGTTTAGTAGCCAATTCCGTAAAATCACACACAATCAACAGAAATAAGATGATAATGGAAAACATTTCATAATCTAAATTCGATACGCCTCTTGTCTAGGATCGAAAAGGAATTTTCTGTAGTCAGCTATAGAGTGTTCCAATGTCAAATGAAAGTACATCGTCAAACCCACCAATTTTCTAGGAGATTTCTCCATTTCACTTTTTCTTTTTCTAGAATTAAATATTTCATTTTCGAACTAAAGATTAAATGAACTTAAATTGATATACATAAATAATGAAAAAAAAAAATATAAAAATATATATCTTTAGGCCCAATAGCTTTAGCTTGTATTAAATAAATTGTGTTGGTTGTAATTTGTAAGTAAATAAAATAAATAAATAAACTTAGATTGCTTAAAAAATATTGTATCGATCAAAATAAATTTAAAGAAAGCAATCATCCAGTTGATCTTATATCTATTCGAAGCTCAATTTTTCTGTATTTTAAAATTCAAAATTAAATATCTCTGAAAACACTTTTCTTCTTATACAAATTTCGATTTTAACTGAGCTTTTCCATATGACTTTGTATTCCTATGATGTTAAAAACAAATATTTTTGTTTATTTATTTATAATGTAGATTCTACATTGTAGAATGTTAACAATGAACTCTTAATATACTATAAGGAGCAGAGAACTAGTTGCCAGGATTTTCAGCTCGAAAAACTAATAACATTCCGCTTTTATTTGCATTTGAAAAAAATAGATAAATAGATCATAAAATTAACTGCGTAACTTATAAGCAATATTGCTTAAAACCGATTAAAGCGTTGCACATTTTCGAATATCTAAACAAAGGTAAACACCTTCTACAAGGAAAAGTAAGTCAGTTTCAATGGACTAAGATTTTTTTGATTGGCATTCAATAAGTTTTTTCCGTTTCCAGAATCTATATGGATCGAGTGACAATACCAAAAATATTCAATAACCTCTGAATAAACCATTTGGCCATTAACAATTATAATTTTTGCGACTAATAAATATGAAACATAGTTACACAAATAAGTCCTTCACTTGAAAATACGTAAATTTTGTCTGTTTGAGTTCAGTTGAGACGCTCTGCGAGGGACTCAACTGAGAAAGAGCCAGAGAACAGCAGCTAACTGACATTTGACTGTCAGATGCTGTTGGCTCTCATTCGTTAATGTCAGAGGCAAGAGTTAATCTCGCGTGCATTTCACAAGAGTCCTGGTGAGTCCGGGGAGGATAGGGGCGAATGGGGCGGGGACGGTGTAAGGTACGCACTGGCCAGTTGGATATATTGTAATCAAGGTTTTGTTGGTTTTGTTTTTGCCCACTGCCAGTTGCCACTGCGCCGCTGACATGAAACAACAGCAAAGAGAAAGACCAACAAGCAAAAATCTGCCAACCAACCAACTGCCAGCAGGACACTGTAAGAAAATGTCACTTGAAAATAAACCAAATGATCTCGAGCCTCTTTAAAACGAAAGTTTGATGAAACAAAATAAAAATGTTGCTAAAACTGTCAAAAGAAATTGAAAAGATAAATGGGAATGGGAAGAAAAGAAAATGTAAGATTTGCAGTTTTCTTTCTTTTTCTTATGGCAGATAAATATTGACCTCGAGCCAGTTACCAATTTTTGCACACAACAAATCACATAGAAAATAAATATTTAAATCTGTATTCCTACGTTCAAAGCTAATTCAAATTGTATCAATTATATTAAATACTGAAATACATAGAATATATTTATAGTATTTCTCTTGAATTTATTTTGAAATTTTCTTATTTATTATACCTTTGAAACTAATACAGACAATATGCGAAAGGAAAACAATTTTAGTTTTAAATTTCGATTTTTTCACATAACAATTTTTCGATTCTCTTCCGCAAACGATTCTCTTAAGTTAATTTCAGTAACAAATTTATCCACGAATATCTTATTTTATTTTCAACGCATTAATTTTCATTGTAAAATATTTTGCAACTGAAATCTACCTATGGATTTAAATGGAAATGCAATGAGGGGAAATGTTTGCTCAAATATTTCATAAAGAAATGTCAGAAATTGCTAAGTCGAACACAAAATATAGCTGATCTATCTATTCAACATTAGAATAATTTATGATATAGTTTTCTTTATTCTATTCGGAATATTAAGGTATCTAACCCTAACTTTATGAGGTCTAAACGTAACAAATTGAATGTAATTTCATTTCCAAGCTTGTGTTAAGTAAATTACAATTTGAAGTTTTTTTGCTCAGTGTAATAACTGAACTAACTGATGTACTGGCAACTGGCAAGCAACGTCAGCTGATGGATGGTTGAAAGCCAGGGCCTGCAAAATGAATGAATGACATGGCAAGCATGTGCCCGGGTGGGATTGGGACGCTCGGCTCCATTTGCAGCGCCAACTCCAACTCCATCTCCATCTCCGGCTGCAACTGCAGCTCGATGCTCAGCACACGCAATGTGTTCAATGATGATGACCAAAAACACAAACATTTCAGAGATACAAACACATACACACAGAGAGAGGGAGGGGAAGGGGTTTTCGGGGGGGACCTGGTCAGTGGCCAACTGAACTCAACTGTCCGTCAGCTGCATTTGCATATGCCTTGCATTTTGGGGCTTGCAGAATGGAGTCTGGCATGCAAAATTGCTTTATGAATTATAAACAATGTCCAGACAGAGGCCCAGAGACGGACACAGACACAGACAGAGACACTGAAAGAGCTGCTCGTTAGCTGCAAACTATATTTGTATATTCTGACAATCATCCTTTTCCCATCCCCATCCCCATCACCATTTCCATTCCCATCCGCTTACATCTTTGCTGTCCCACACTCTATCTCACTGACAGTGATTATGTCGCCAAGTGACATCCATCAGCAGATGTGTAATTTATTGCCCTGAGCCCTGGGCCCCAAAGATTGGGGCCGTGCAAATGTGTCTGGGTTTGTAGACAAAATGCATATCAGTAAATGGGCGTGGTTAATTACAGGTGCTGCAATATGCCATAACAACCAAACGCAACGATTTAATCACAAGTTAATAGGATTATGGAAAATTGCCTGGACATAAGTGGATAGCTTCATTTTTTTTTTGTCGTTAAGAGAAGTCAAAATTTAATTCCCAGACGTCTGATATCCCTTAATTTACTTAAGTATCGTTGTGCTTAAACTTGAAGTCTTTGAACAAAGTAAAACAAAGTAATAAATAAATAATTGCCCTATCATTGGGCTTAAATAATTTTTCCATCTCTGTTTTAAGAGATTGGCAAATTAACAATTACTTTCTCAGTTAAATTTAGATTAGAAGATTTTTACAAATTTTGATTTGAATCCATTGAAATGTTGGAAGATCTATCAAAGTGTAAAAGACACTAAAGTGACTTAAATTGTACTTAATAATTTACACATCATTGTTCTGTCTTTAATAATCGTAGTTATTTTGAAGTCCTTATAAGAACGCTAAGTTTCTCCTTTATTATTTGATTATTCAGCTGTTAACGAAATTGAATAAAATTGCAATTGAAATAGTTCTCAAAAACAATCAAGAACAGACAGAACAGTTCATTATTTTTCCATTGGTACAAATTGGATTAGAGACTAAATTTAATAACCACATTTGGATTCTCAGCCAAATAATTGAATTGAAGGAACAGAAAGAACAAATATACAGAAACCTTAACCATTGGTCAGCAGTTAGTCCAATGACAAATGCATCGACTTCGAGATACCCGTTAATAAACAAGAAATATACAAAATATTTTGCAATAAAAATCCAATACATGCTTTTTTGAGTTAATGCTTAAATTTTCTTTCAATTTCTTTAATGGATTTTTTTTTAAATTTCTAATTTCTAAAATCCAACTCTAACTCATCTAACTCACTAGTATACCCAATCATCAAATCAAACTCGTCTCTTTTGAAACTTTCTGAACTCTCAATTTCCAGAAGTTTTTTATACCATGCATTCGTAGAATGAAATGGTATATTAAAGTCGCCAAAATGTATGTAACAGGGAGAAGGAAGCTTCTCCGACCCTATAAAGTATATATATTCTTGATCAGTATCAATAGCCGAGTCGATTGAGACATGTCCGTCTGTCTGTCCGTCTGTCCGTCTGTCCGTCTGAAGAATCATCGAGATTTCGGAGACTATAAGAGCTAGAGCTACCAAACTTGGCATGTAGACCCGTTTGCTCTGCAGGCAGATCGAGTTTATTTTTTTTTTTCGCCCCGCCCCCTTCCGCCCCCGCTATTTGAAAAACAATATTTTGAGCCTCCATATCTCGGGAACTATAAAAGATAGAGCTTTCGGATTTGGACATTAGATGCGTGCAGTGTGCACGCAGACCAAGTTTGTTTCAAATTTTGGCCACGCCCCCTTCCGCCCCCGAAATTCAAAAAATTCGATTTTCAGCCGAAATATTTATCGTATCGTAATTTAACACACTAATACATGTCACGTATATCTATCATTCCACCAAATATCACAAGAATCGGAATAAAAATGGCCGAGTTATACATAGAAACGTTTTTCACTCATAGCGGTGCAAGGCAGATGCACGCGAAAAAGAGCGAGATAGCATATGCTGCAAATCACTGATTTGGTCGGGGGGCGCTAAAGTGCTCGTTTCCACAAAAGAGAGATAGCATTTGAAAGAAATTTAATATATATCTCTTCACCTAATGCATGGTATATCCAAGTCGGCCCGGCGACTTACTTACTTTATTTTTCTTTTCTTAAATTAAGTCGCTTCCTAACACAAAATGTTTGAACAATCATTTTTCATTCCCAAATCGAGGTAAAGTTAAATTTCGAAGTAAAATATTATTAATTGAAACTCACTTTTCACTTCAGACGATGCAAAAAGAATGAATTATAAGATAATTGCAAATGGATTTGAAAATGAAGGTCAAATGTTTTCAACTATCGATAAATCTTTGGCACAAGTAACTAATGGCAAATTTTGCAAAAGCTCGAACTTGTAAAAAAAATATTGTAGCTAAATTTTTTCTGTTCTAGGAATTTGTATTTTTAAAGACCCTTTTCAATAGGTAAAGAAACATATGTGGAAAATAAAATTCAAATGCTTAATGAAGCAAAGAATTTCCAAACAAAATTGTAGTCAAACATATTTTTCAAATTCAAGAAGTCACTCCTACTTACATAATTTTATACTTTTGTGTCTATTCCTAAATAACAAATTATGCTTGATTCGCTCAGACTAACTATGAATTTATGTATCACCTACTTTTAGCTTTTCGTATCGGAGACAATTAACTAATAGGGTGGTCTCGTTTTGACTTTTCCTTTCAGCTGGTTGAAATGTTGAGACATTCTATACACATCAGCCACATTTGGCCCATGGCCTGACTGACTTTGGCACGACTTTGGCGCTGACTTTGGCCCATTTCGAGTGACTGAGACTGTGGCTCTTGCTGGTCTGGTCTGGTCTGCTCTCGTCTTCTACCCGGCCAGAGTCGAGAATTCCGAGCCAAGACATAGTGGCAGCCCGTAATTTGAAATGAAAATTAATGACATGCAATCAATTTTCGTAGTCGTTGTTATTTGTTATTTTGATGACTTGCCTTGTACACTCTTTTCTGCTCGCTCTCTCATTTGTCAAGAGCAAAACAATTGCCAGCATGAAAATGAAATATTATGTATGTCTGGGCTGAAGTATGAGGGTAACAGAGCCAAGCGAAATATAGAGGAAAGCCAAGAGAAATAGAGAGAAAGACGAAGAGAGAGAGAGAGTCCTTAACCGAACCGCAATATGCTTAAGTTGTGGTTATTTATTGTCTGCATAGTTCACAGCGGAAGAAAAGTGGAAAGCGCAAGAATTTTTCATATTTCCCTTACTGCGAAAAAAAAGAAGAAGAAGAAGAAGAAGAAGGAAAATGCTTTGGAGTTTTCCCCTGATTCGTATCGACATATTTTGCCCGCATTTTGTATTCCGGCTGTCAACGCCAAAAGTTCAGGATCCCTCCCTCAGATGACCTACCTTCTGGCTGGATGGCTGGCTGGCTGAATGACTGACGTGAGCTTACGTTTCCATTCTGCCTTATGCCGACCCCCACCCACCCCGTTTTCAGGCTGATTGATGGGCGACAGCAAAAAAGTTGGCACTTGCTTTTGCTGTTGTGTCGATTACACCCATTCCATTCCATCCCATCCCAATCTCCCCTTTGCCAACAGCTCCCCGTTGAAGCACAAAAAAGTTTTCTCGTTGGCCCAAACGAAAAACCGAAAAAACGAAATGAGAATGTAGAAAACACTAACCGAAATAAGTCATCGCGTGCAGTGTAGACATCAAGTCAAAGTTAAGATTGATTAGTTATTGAAAAATGCTTCTTTCATCGTCCTACAATATTCCCTCAAATGGGGTGGTTGAAAGACACCAGATGGCAATTTCCAAAAAAGAGCACACAAAGATGATACCCAATATGGAGGGTCTCACTTTATGCGAGAAATTTTAATGGAAAGTGATTATGAAATTTTTAAGTGGTTTTCGACTTAATTCCAAACGGTGTCTGCTCAGTTTTTTAGGATAGCTAAAAGGGCCTAAAAGTGTATTGAAATCGTACTTTTCCATTTCCAACTTTAACCTCCTTTTTGTCCGTCAATTTCTTTAGATTTTATATATTTGTAAGACCTACATACTTTTTAATAAAAATTAAAATATAAAAATTTAGTTCCAAAAGAGATTTAGGTATTTTAAGATTGTTTTCCATTGATTAAAATAGATCAAATAAAATAATCGATAACTAGTCGATAATTAATCGATTGTTTTTAGTAATATAATCGATAACTAGTCGATTGTTTTATTTTCTATCTATTTGAAAAATTAACATTTGAACAATTTAGTAAAATAATCGATAACTAGTCGATAATTAATCGATTGTTTCATTTGCTATCTATTTGAAAAATTAACAAAACACCTGATTTCGCAGCCTACATAAAGTGGGCAGACTTCTAATACAACAATTTGGCAATAGTTTACTATATACTAGTTAACTAACTAACAATTTCTCTGAGTGTAATCACTTGTTTGGCACACATTCATATATTACTTGCTCTATCGAAAAAGTGAGAATAAGTCATAATGATTTTTGATCGATGCGTCAAGACCAAGGCGTCAACGAATCATTAACAAAATCAAACCCCACAACCCCGAAAAAGTACACCCCTCCCCCCACCCACAGTCAGCCCTTGCCTTCGCTCAACACCATCCCCACCCGCCCCCTCTCTGCTATCTCTTGGTGCATAATCATTTTCAATAAATAATTTTTCGCCCTGCCAAAAAAAAAAAAGAGAAAAAAACCTCCAAGTTGAATTTTTTTGCTGTCGCTTTTGTTGTTGTTGTTGTTGGTTGGCATAATGACAGCATGACAGGATAAATTACTGCCAAATGAATGAGGCAAAATAAGTCTTAAGCGACAGTCAGACAGCCACGCCCACTTTGGCACTGGCAAAAGCCAAACATCAGTTTTTCTTTTCCCATTTTCGTTCTCTGTTGTTGTGTAATTTACCACCAACAATCGAGTGTGTAGCCAGAGAGAGAGAGAAAGAGAGAGCGAGAGAGAGAACTGCGACGCCCGCATGGGTAAAATTAATAGGCATAATAATTTTTTGACAGCACACCCAAGGATAACAGTCTGAAGGATAGAAGCGAGGGGAGGCGGACAGGCGAACAGGCAGTCAAGTCATCAGAGAGTCCTTTGCATGCGGTGGTAGTATATTCATTCGCCCTCCCCTCCCCACCCACCACTCGCTCTCGCACTCTCTCTCTGCCTTCATTCAGTTTACTTGAGTGACAGGCAGGTTGATGATAAATGATGTCGCTGATGTTGGTCTTGGTCGATCGCCCTCGCCCTTGCCAGCGCCCTCGACGTTGCCTCTGCCGCTTTGCCATGTCATGGAGGCAATCATTTGGTTTGCTCCTCTATCACTTTTCCACTGACAGTCAGTTGTTGCCTGATTACTTTGATGACGTTGCCACATATTCATTTTTTCCCTTTCTTCTTTTGCGTTTTTCTTCTTCTCTTTTTTTTTTGGCAGTAGATAGGTAGGGGGAGAAAAATTCAAAATTTTATGCTTTCTCATTTTTGGCATTCATTATACCCTAAGGCAACAATTGTATGAAAGGTATAAGGGCTTTAATGTAGATTCTAAAAAAAGGTGTCTCTCAAAAGCAGTCAATTTATCTGTTAGTAAGATATTTATTCAAGAGATTTATGAAGAAAGTTCTGAGGATTTCCCCTAATTAATAGAACGAAAATAAAATCACCTTTCAGAAATTATAAAAATACCGCTTTTGAGATAAAGAGAAATTGTCGAATTAGAAATGGATATTTCTCTTTACTAATCAAATTAAATTGAGCTATTTTTCGAAAGCATTTAATTGATATCATAGAAACGGGTTCTTGAGTAGATGTTACATTAAATAGAAGTGTTAAATTTATAGAGCCATTTTTATATTAAAAGCTTTCCAGTTGGAAATGATAGAATTTTACAGTAAAATAATTTATTTAGGTGAACTATTCGTTCTCAGTTCGACTCTAATAATTTTGAATTTTTCTAAAACGTAGAGTATTTCCATTTCGCTTGAAATTTCTCTAAATATTTTCCTTATAAGTGTAAACACATTTATTCGATATGTTGTGTTAGCACAAAAGTTGAATAATTAATTGATGAAATATTTGTGGTGCGTGTGTCGCCTTGACAATGAGTGATTGGTTTCCATTTGCCATTTCTATGTCTGAGCTGTCTCTCTTTCTTCCTAGTTATAGACTTAACTTATGAGTATTGAAAACAAAAACCCACAAAAATAACCAAAAAATGGGGGGGAAAAGTAGAAAGTAATCTATGAATTATATGCCTAGTCATCAGGATATAATTTATCAGTCCCTGGGTTTTCCACTGTTTTCCACGATGTGTCAATTTAAAGTGTGAGAAAATTGCTTGCCATGAATGATGAATGATGATGAGCAGAGAATGTAATTAGTGCGCTTTGAAGGATGTGTGTAGGGAAACCATTTTGATCATTTTTCTAAAATTTCATTCCTCTTAAATTTCGCTAGTTTATGGGTATTAAATTTATTTTACAATTCTCTCGCTTTGGTTTTAAGTGTTTGGACCTATTTAGCTTACAATTGCAATTTTATTCGCCTGGCATTTATAAATAAATTGATTAAAACACAGCAAAATGCCATAAAATTAGTTCTACTCACTAAACTATGCAAAATGCCACCGGATATGTATTTTTAATTGCCTAATTAAGGCCAGAGATGATTTTGCTGGTTCACTGCCGCATAATGGAAGGGAGAACAAAATGCTTTTTGTATTAATTTAGATAGTTTTGCGATTATTTCACACGCAGCATAAAGTTTAATAACAATTTAAACCAAAATAATGTCTAAAATCTCTTCATTTAGTTATAAGTGGTTTTATGTATTAGTTTAAATATTTGAGTATCGCTTATCGGGTAAAAATCTCGATTAGTTCATTTGTTGGGCTCTTCTCTCTCTCTCTTCCTTTCTGTCTCTAATCAAGTAAGAAAAGTGAGTTAGAAACGAACCCAGATACAAAGGGAAATATTGAATATGGCGAACATTATGACAATAGAGAGTCTCAGAGCTAAAACAATGCAATCTTCCACACAACAACAAAAACTCTCTACAGTCCAGGGTCCATAAATAAAACAATTGAGTGGAAAGGCATAAATCAAACACTTAATACAATAGTTTCCGCTTTTATTATTATTATTATATATTGTTCTGTCTGTGTGTGTGTGTGTGTGTGTGTGTGTGCTGCTTCGTTTCATAGAAGTTAAGGCAAATGCTGGCACTCGAGCATTCGCATAAAATTGCCATAAATTAAAATAACAGTAAAATAAACCATTGAGATACGCGGGGTAAGCTTGCAAATTAGCATACAAACTGTCGGGCAGAAGAACAAAAAGCGAAAAAACCAAAAAAAAAAACGCAACAAATTTCAAAAAAAAGAATCAAGGAAAAAGAAAAGCCCAGTGGAAATGGAAATGCCCAGGTAAAGTCGCACGATAATATTAATATGTAGCTCACTTAATCATAAATGCCTGACGACATGCAAAGTGTACGGCGGGGAGGGGGAGGGGGGTGATTCCGTAACGGATCCCAGACCCCATTCCACAGCCCAACTAGTTAGTTTTCAAATGCCTAGTGGCTAGGCACAAGTTGCATGTTGCTAACTAGTTAATAATAATGTTTTAGTACAAAAAACGAAACGACATAGAGTAGAGAGAAAAAAAAAAACAAAAGCTAAGAAATACTGCCAACCTCCATGACGCATTGCATGACATGCCTACCGAATAGACTTGCCACCTTAATACAGAGAACTAAACTAAAGCATACCAAATTGAAGACCTAACAAAACTGACCCCCCACACCCACACAAGCCCCCCTCCACTTCATCCACCTTGTACTCACTTTTGTCGTGGCAGACATTTTTCATTTTCATTGTGTGTAATTTATGACCAGCACTTTTCGAGGCAATCAGCCAAGCGTTAATCGTCGTTTGACTCGTTTGTTAGGCCCCATACAATTGGTAGTCAGTGTGTGGCGATAGACAGAGAGAGAGAGAGAGAGAGAGCGAGAGTCCATAACCTGAAACTGAACCTGAACCAAACCTCAAGCTCCAGCTGAACTCGACTTAACTTAACTCAACTGAACTGAACTGAGACTGCCACTTTGTCGCATTGTGTCGTGTGGCTGCTACTGTTTCATTATTATTATGGTTATTATTATTGTAATTTGCAAAAGACCCATACAGTATGTGTGTGTGTGTGTGTGTGCACCACCACGTTGACAGCCTGTCATTTTGCTATCGTTTTGTTTAGTCATACTCAAGTCTACAGTGCGCAATTTGCAGTAGTTTTTTTTCTCTCCCCCTTTGCCAACTATTCCATTCTTTAGGTTTGGTGCCTGGTTCGGTCTACCTCTCTCTCTCCCTATCCCCCTCTCTTCCTCACTCTCCCTTGTCACCCTTTCTATCTCTTTTTTGTATTTTTGTTGCTGCCATATTTCATAATTAATTGTGAAATTATACAAAAGACATGTATGCGAAAAAACAGAATAAACGAAAAAAACAAGAACTGTATTGTCGAACAGAGTCATAATTTTTGTGCGGTTGTCAGTTTTTATACCCTTGCAGAAGGTATCACAGAATTGATTAGGTTGTTTGTGCAAAAAGGGTAAATTCAGGACTCTACAAGGTAATTCAAATCTTGAATCCTAGACGAACCAGTTAGAAGTTGCAATTTTTTAAACAAGTCATAAAAGTCGGTAGATGGAGTTAGGATGGATGTAAAGTGGAGGTAATCAAGCAGATCGAACTTCTATATCATACATAACTTATGATTTTCCAAGTAAACTTAATTATCTTAGAGTTTTTATTTTAATCAGCACTAAAAAAGTTTAGCATTGCCCAGATCGTAAAACTTTTAGCTTTCTTCCGACCTGTGATTCAAAAATATTATTTTCGTGAATAGTTATCGAAATGTAATCATGGGAGCCGCGCGAAGGAAGCGAAATTCATTCAAAAAAGGAAAACAACTTTATAATTCAGCAAAAGAAATTAAGTTTTCGTACAAAACTCGCATTAAACGTTGTGTTATGAAAGTAAAATAGAATATTTAATATAGTTGAACTTTTATATAATCTGTTTACACAGACTCGAAAATTGTACTGATATTTTTAGGAACTTTGTTTCGAATACTCTGAAGAACTCTAGAAAAATATGAATATTGATTAGACATTCGGTTAATTAGTTAGATTTAATGAATTTTAATTAGAGTATAACAACAATAAAGTACTACAAGAGCTCCAATTGACTATATTGTCAAAACAATTGTTCATCAGTGGAAATGAATTTATTTTTGAAGGCTTTCTTGAATTTTTGTGGTCGTCCTTTTTTTCTTTTCTTGGCGTTCCTCTTCTTGTGTACCCATTTGGTAGATATTGGTAGAAACACGGCTCAAACTCAATCATCGTAAGAATGAACTGGATCGGGTGTGTTCAGATACCTCCAGTGAGCTTATAAAGTCCAAGTTTATGTGGACTAAATCTATTTTATGCATAATAAATTAATCTTGCTTATTCGATTCTCATTAAATTTGTTTTTTGTGAACGAACTTTACCTGTTTCGAGTTTCATTTTATTTTTTAACGATTTGCTAGTACTCAATATTTTGAAATTTGTTATACTCTCTAGAGTTTTGGTTTACCATGTAAACTATGTCACTTTCGAAAAGGAATGCCAACATTATATTTCGCATAGCTTGAACAAACAACTTCATCGATAATATATATTTCCTAACTAAATTGAGTAAATTGCCAACAAAATGCCGCCGAAAAAGAAGGGAAAGAAGAAGGACAAGGACGCGAATAAAATGTTGATGGTGGATCGCACCTTCTATGAGCTGACCATAACCGATTTGAATCAGAAGATTGCCCGCCTTCGTTCCCATGTGACTGGCTTGGATGAATCGAACGTTGGATTGACGGAGAAGCTGCGCGAGATTCAGGACGATCGCACGGATGTGGCAGCCCATTTGGAGCGCGTGTTGGCCGATCGGAATAACACCATAGTAGAGCTGGAAGAGCGAGTGGTGGAGCTAACCAACGAGCGGGAGGAGGAGAATCACATTGCCGCGGAGAAGATAAGTGATCTGGAGGCCAAATACAAGGCCATGCACGATCAACTAAGTTCGGAGATCAAATTGCTCAATGGTAAACTAAATTCGCTGGATGAGTTTCGTCTGCAACGCGATGTCCTGTTGGCCAAGTTCGATAGGCAGGAGGCCGATCTCAAGGAGAAGGAGAAGGAGCAGAAGGAGGCTCTCTACAACATGGAGCAGAAGGCGGTGGTGGAAAAGGATGCCCTGAAGAAGGAGGTGGAACAGAAGTTGCTCCAAGTGTCCGAGGACTTCACCCGCTCCAGTGAGATCCGCAATGCTGGCTACACCCGTCGCCTGATCCGCGAGAACATCGCTCTGCAAAAGGAGATCGACTTGCTGGTGATGTCGCAGATCAAGCTGCAGCAGCAATACAACAATGAAAAGGAAAAGCACAAGGAGATGGGGGAGCAGTACAGTGCTCTGGATCAGATCAAGGACGAATTGGTGCGCAACTCGGTGAACAAGATCAAAATAATCGAGGGTCTGACCACCAACTACGAGAAGCTGAAGGCCAAGTACGTGGAGGTCCTGCGCTACCGGAAGGCCTACGAGGCCCAACAACAGAACGAGCTGTGCGAGCAGGTCAAGCAGAAGGATGGGTTCGCCAAGCTGAGGGCTCTGGCCAAGCGCATGGAGATCATGACCCTGGAGAACAAGCATCTGGTGGTCACTCACGAGCAGCACGAGATGGAGATCCTCAGATTGCGGGGCATCATTCAGCAGATCAAGGTTACGGTGCGCGACGCCATCATAGCCGAGCGCAGTGCGAAGCTGTTCCCAGAGCGCCTGATCATAGCCAATCTGGACACTCCAGAGGTCATCGAGGAAGTCCGCGAGGATGCAATGGCTCTCTGCAAACTGACTCGCATTGACTTGCTCTCCAAGCTAATGAACATTGTAAGCTCCCACTCTGAGGAGCTCCCACGCACTCCCTCGATCGAGTCGATCGGCAGTGCGACCTCCTCGATCTATGCGCCGGGTAAAATGGGCTTTCTGCCCCACCGACCCAAGCCCACACCCTACGAAATATTCCGCAGCGAAGTTATCGATCACGCTGTAGAGATTCCCGACTATCTGCAGAAGCACAGGGAGAAGCTCAAGGACCAGGGGCAAAAACGATTCGGCGATGAGTGCTCCATCATCGACGTGGAATTCGGGACCACTCTCTTTGCGTCGTCGTCGCGCGAAGACGATCATGTGGAAATGGAGGAGGAACCTCTCGACGAGGCCGAGGGATCGTCCAGCTCCATATCAGTCCAGAGACGCAGCACCGAAGCCAGTGCTCCAGCACCGACCACAGCTCCGTTACTCAAAGAAAAATCCCTGGAGGTCATCAAGGACGATAAATCCGTGCGCAGTATTACGACTCTCAATACTCAGACCACTGGAATAACCGACATCAGTCACCTGGGGGAGGAGGACTCTCTCGGGGAGGAGGAAGATGACTTTGAAATAAATCTGTTCTACTAAAGGAGAGAATAAAATTTGTGTAAGAGCATTCAGTGAGCGACCATTTCATATTTATTTATTGCTCGCGCAGTGTCGGCATTCCTTTTCAACTGCCGCCAACGTATCGTACATTTGTTAGTCTCGCTTATTTAAATGCAAGTATGGCCAAGTCCATTTGCCGCATAACTAATCGCCACACAATGTGGCATGGCTCTTACAATTCACAGAAATTAATTGGTTTCCACTGTGTCTGGCAACGACTCATGCAAACGGAAGGAACTACTTGCGGCCAACGACAAGGGGACCGACCGAGCGACCGACTGACGGACTGACTGACTACATAAAAGTTGTGTAAAAATCATGACCGGGCCAATGCAAATCGGAAGTGAGCTCAACACCTGCTAAGAACTTTGAGGGCGAACCGAAATGTCAGTCAAATAAAGGCGAAACCATAACATGCAAGCCCCAAAGGCATCCAAGTATTGTAGGTCCCCAACTACAAGTTCTTCGACTCCTCGTACACCATGTGAAAAGCAACTGTCATTGCCGTGCTGCAAAGGTGGGAGGTAACGTGTCAGCTGTCAATTTGTGTTTGATATGTCGTCACTATGGCGGTTCCTCCCCCTCCCAACCGCCGCCACCTCAATCTCCGCCATCGCCTTCGTCTCTCAATAAACACAGACACACAAATCACAACAAATAAACGGCAATTGACAGCGACAAGTAGATTGCTGATAAGAGTGGGGAAAAGCGATAGATTTTCCACAGTGGATACTCAATATGGATGTCAAAGATATAGTATTTGGTGTTAGACTAGAGACTAAATTAAGGATGCGATAAGAAATTTGTATACCATTAGCTTTCATTTAATGCATTTCTTTTTGGTTTAGAAGAGTGTTCTCTTTATTTATTAGGGTTGTATATTTTTTAATCGATTAACTACAATTATCGATACATTACACACTCCACTGTTAATTTAATTTACCTATTTATAGTCCATGCTTTCATTTGATGCATTTCTTTTTTGCTTTAGAAGAAGTTTCTCTCTTTTTTAACGATTAACTACAATAATCGCTTTCGCGTTATTTATCGATACATTGTATCTCACAGTGTTGTCATTTTAAATCGGTCTCTCCTAAAATTAATCTAACTTAAAACATTACAAAATTCTAATTTGATTTATTATTCAATAAAAAATTCTAAAAGTAATTAAATTATGGGATGAGATAGAGCATTACCAACAAGTATTAAGAGTCTCGGAATGAATAACAATTCTGAAATGAATATGAGTTGTGCTTGAATAAGAGAAGCCAAGACTGATAATAACTTTAAAAGGTCTCTGAAAATTTGAACTCTGAACCAAAATAAAAACTGAAATAGTTAAAAAACTCTGAATGAAGCGATTATAAAAAATTCCATGGCAAGTCAATAAATTCCTCGGAATAAAACCACTCATAAATTGAACAATCTATTTTCGTTCTTTTTTTTTGATTAGCTATTTCTTGTTAACGAGCCTCCACTGTGCCATTTCTCTTGTGCCTCTTAATCTGGGGTCACTCGGCGTAATTGAACTTTGTCGCTGTGGCAATTGAAGAGGAATATTCAGGCCTCCCCAGCCCCGCCCCATTCCACTGCTAAAAGCCCGTGTCAAGACACTTTATTTGTCTTATTTATTTATGTTTATATGTTCTGCTTAGCTCTCTTTAGTCTCTGTCACTTCCCCCTGTGTCTTCCCCCTCCCGGAGCATTGCTAAATTAGTCGCACGTCCGTATTTTTTTCTTCTTATTGAGATGGGAGTGCTCCATTTATACCCCACAACTACGGAAGTCTCTCAGCAGCTGCGCCTAATTTATTTCACTGGACGTGCCCCCGTTCTGTTCGACGCGCCCCGCCCCAGTTGAAGTCCCCATCCTGCTCCCATACAAACTATATATGTATATATGTATATACATGTACACTTCGCATTGAATCAACCGAAAACCCGAAAATGAATCCACAAAGTTGGAAGATTTATTTCATTCTGAAGCACATTAAAATTTTACAAATTGCTTAAATCAAATAAATTGCTGCGTTTATGGTGATAAATTGGGTTAAAGAGCAATGTTTTTTGGGGGTTTTCTCGGTTTCATTCAAATTCGTGCCCAGAGTCACACCATTTGGGGTCTTTTATGTACCGAAACACTTTGACTAAATCTAAAACGAATCAATCTGAAATACCAACTACAGAAATATTTCAAACTCGACTCCAACTGATGAAGTTAATGTGTCTCCCAATAGTAAGAAGTAATTCACTTAACATTTTTATGAATGACAAACTGTATTTGAAGCTTGGATAGTTCTGAATTCTGATTTCGTCTCGCAGAAATTTCTGGAATTTCTTTAGCGACCAATAGAACTCAATTTGAAAAGATTGAATAAATCAATAAGTTCGAAAAGTAAAAGATTTCTCTTTGCGAAATGGAGAAAACGGAAATGAGAACATCTATGATGAATCGTTCACCTCCTAACTACTTTTAACTCTAACTAGACAAGCTTTTAAAGAGTCTGTGCTTGAATCACAACTTCCGATAACTATTACTATCCATCTAACATATAACTCAATCACCTAAATGACAATGTTTCTTATTCAGTTTTATGTTTTGCTTTGCATAATGTGAACAAGAGGAGATGGAAAACTTAATGACTTGACATCTGCAGACATGGGCCACCATAATACTTTGTATGTAAATTTCGCCAATAAAGTAATTTCTTTTAATGAGCCGCATGCTAGCCAGAAGCTGAGGCAGAAGCCACATAAAGTAACAAAATGAATTAGGCCCCGACATGCTGATGGGCCCCTATCAAGCTAAAAACGAAGTTTGGATGCGCGGAAGTAATTGAGTTAAATATGCACAAGATGACAGCATAAATTATGTGCACAGCAAGAAAGAAAGGGAGACCAGAAGATAAAGAAGAAAAGAGAACAAAAAAAAAGAGTTAAATGTGGTGGTAAAAGAAGAAATTAAAAGAACCCCGCTAGCCCAGACCCGACCAGCTCAGTCAACAAACAAAGGTCCAACAAATGAGGGAAACTACGTAACTACTTATCAAGAGCATGGGAAATTGGTAGTGCACTTAAGAATTTATGCTCGCAATAAGGGTTGCGTCGAATATCTGGAATATCTTTCAGCAACGAACGCCACTCGAAAAAGTATGCATAACAAATTTGATAATGAACTATGAAATTTGTATGGAAACCTCCCAGAAATCTCTCACTCATGGCGTTTCACATGTCACAAAGTTGAAAGCGACTGTCATAAATATTAAAATAACAATTATTGCCAGTTAAAGAAGGGGTTGCACACGGCTGGCATTCTACACATTTTGTACATACAAAAAAAGTGGAAACTGTTTTGCATAACTCACAGAAACGCAAAGTATACGGAAGCATTTCTCATTTTTCAATTGTCATAAATTCAAGTAAAGTGGCACTTCGTTCATGTCAGAAAGGAACGAATCTTTAGAATCAACTCTTGCATATGTTTTTTGCACAAAATTAAAGCAAATTATATGGTAATAATGTGGGAATCCAGTTCCAAAAACATCTGATCATAAGAGGCCAGAAATCCATATGGGACAGTATTTATTTTCACCCAAGTTTTAAAATAGTTTTAGAACTAAATCATGTTTACAAGTTAGAACCTAAAATAATTTTCTTCAGGGTAGAGGAAATAAAACTTGAATGAAAGAATTCTTATAATACATAACTTTTATTTCAGATAGAACCTGTGTAGATATTTAAGGTAATTTATATTCGCATTGTACATACAAAAGGAATGTGTTTGACAAGTAAGGAAACTTGTAAATTTGTGGAAAATATATATTTGATTTTAGTTTTGTTATTAAGAACATTGTTAATACTTTTTTGCTCAAAAGGGTCTTAATTAGTGACGAAAAAAAAACAAGAAAAGTATTCTAAAATGGGAATACTTCTTATGAATATTGATGTATAAAATTTATGTTGATGTCTACATTTAGAATAAATATTTTTCCCATTTACTTATTATTACAAATAGAATATTATATTCTCCAGTTTATGGGTTATAGGTAACAGCTGTTCGCGATTGATATCGTAATTCAGAAAGATATAATTCGGAAATTGTCCTAACGAGAAATTCAACGTATTTTTCAGTTTTTTTTGGCTTTTGTGGTTTGAATTTGGAATTTGTGTGCCATAATTAATGGAAAAAAGCTTTGAACTATAAGAATATAGAAACCAACGTTCGGAAACTAATAAAAGATAATAAAATGTAGGTTAAAAAATTCATTTATGTTATGTTTTTTATTTTGCAAAAAATTTCTTGACCAATTATAATTCTATATATATTCAAGATACGAGAAGTTGATCAACTTGTAAAATTCAAATTGTAAATATAATTTTTTTCCCATATTTTGCATAATGTTTTCGTTGAACATTTTTCTATGCCTTATAAATTTTATAACAATTTCTTTTCTGTTCCAGTACACTGAGAAAACATCCTTTATTTTGGGCTTATAAAAACTTTGTGAGAGCCCAGACAAACAAAATCTGTTTCATGATGATTTTTTACGATTATTACACATGTGTACATATATATTTATATATGCATGGTGTATATTTGGCAGTTGTTGTTGTTGTTGTTGTACATGCGAAATTTACGAGCATTCAAGTAAATTTTTAATGCGCTGTAAACGACAAAAGAACCGAATGAAGAAAAATTGTGCGATAAAAACATGAAAAGAAAATGTATTTTCCGTTTTCTTATGCATGGTTTTTTTTTTGTGCTTTTCTGGCCATACATAGAAAATAAATCAACTGTGAAGAAGCAAAATTTCTATGTGGCAATAAACAGGAACAAGAACAACAATTTTTGGGTCGTTTCCTATGGCAGGGAAAATATGTCAAAAGAATACACACACACACACACACAGTTACCCATTCATATGTATGTATGCAAATGAAAACTGTGTGAAAATCGTTTAAGATTTTCTGCTTACCCCAAAAACCGTTTCCATGTAAATTAATGGTCAGTTAAGCTGTCAGTCTGGTCAACCGTTTTGCTTTTGATTGCTGCTGAAAAAGGGCAAAAAAAAAAAAAAAAAATACATTCATGTAAATCCGTATGCACATATATATAAAATAACTCTCATCACAGATTTGTGGTGTTAATTTACTGTAAAATGTCTGAGTGACCAGTGAGTGAGGCGAAATGATCTCACAGTTGCCACGGTAATTAATTGCCTGTGTTTAATTTGGGTTAATTTTATTTATGGCTGCTCGTAATTTACATTTTAAAACAGGAAAAATGCAAAGCAAAAAAAATGAGAGAAACAGAAAGAAGATGAAAAACAACCAACGGGGGGATGGAAATAAAAATACAATTATAAAATCATATTTCACAGTTTTGTTGCCTTTTCTCTGACTCTGTCTCTTTCTCTGTCTCTCTCCATCCAATCTCCTGCTGCATCTGATGTGGCGCAACACTGACAGGACACTTCTGACAGCGCTGAGACAGGAGGGACTAAGCTTCTGCTAATGTCAACAGCAAACAGTACAAAATGTGCAAGAAAAACAAAACCAAACTGAACAAAAGAGAAGAATAGCTCGCAAAAATGTCCACTACGAAGTGTTAATACCCTGAATGTAAAGCCTTACTGATGCAAAAGCCAAACAATTGACAACTTTTCATTATATATAACATATGTACATAGCTATGTATCTTTTTCATGTTATATATTCTTAATCATACTTGCTTATTTGATCATATATTCTAGGAACTTACTTAGTATATAAACAGTTTTTCCCCAAATAGTTATTTCATTTATGTCATTATGTCTGTAAATAAATATGTATCTAAGTAGAAAAGGTCTAGTTCTTAGTCTAAACTCTTAAATTATTTGTAAGATACCTGTCACAAAAAATCTGTAGTTATAACAAAAAGTGAAATATATTGAATTGAATCGAATAAACAGTTTTTAAATTGGCTTTGTACCGAAAATAATTGAACTAATTTTCGCTTTGGTTTATAAAGGGATTATCACAAAATATTATTTTAAAACTGATTTGAACCAATATAAACGTATAAATGTTTCTAAAGTGTTCATTTAGGTTAATACAAAGATTTCTTCCTTTACATGGGAAGAAACTTATACGATGTTTTACATATTTATTTAACGATACATTAAGCAAGTTGAAAACTAAACCGAAAAATATCCTCTTATCGAAAATTAAGCTAACAAATAAAGAATATTTACTTAATTATTTTTTTTTTTTTAATTGTCTGTTTCCTAATAAGCTTCGATTCGGAATTTTATTTTGGATAATATCTTAATTTTGAGTCTATATAGTTTAATTTGTTTGTTTTAATGAGTATATATAAGAATAAGGAAGAATAAAACGAAATGTCGAATAAAAACAAAAAACGAATAGATCTGGGCCAAGAATTTAAATTAAAATGAATATAATTTTTCAAATATAGCAAAATTTCCGTATTAGTTTTGGTTTTCAAGAATTTCCACAGGACTTTATTCGCTGTTCAGTAGATATTCGATCATACTTTCTCCCATCAAACAAAGGAACCTCCTTGAGGTGCCCCCCTCCCACTTTGATCTTCCATTCAGACCTTACAAATTGGCAAGGAAATATAAGCCACGGAAAGTTAAAGTTTTGCTAATTGTCTAAAGCAAATATAAAATGCAAGTCAAAATATTTCGTAAATTTTATATTTATATAATATTTATGAGCATTGTAAAATACCCTTTCTTCACACAGAGCATGGCAAATATGAAGGAAAGTGACGGCAGTCAGTTTACGGGCGAACAGGGAGAAACGAAAACGTTAACGAAAAAGAAAAAGAAAAGGAAAAGGGAAACAAAAGCCAAGCCAAGCAAGAAGCAACAGTGACAGTGGCACTGGCAGCTCTCTGACACTGACAGTTGTCAACTGCTCTTGTTTTGTTGCTTTTATTCTTTATTTCTGCTGTTTTATTTGCTTTCTTTCTTCTATTATAAAGCTATATACTATACATATATATATATATATGATATATAGTATGTACAACTTTTTCTTCTGCTCCTCTCGTCTGTTTCTGTTTCTGAGGTTTTTGTCACATTTTTTGCTCCTTTCGAAAAACTGCCATCTAGATTTTTCATTAATGTGCACATTGTTTTTTTTTTTCCTTTCCTCTCTCGTGGCTCTTTTTATCTTTTTTATTTGGTATTCTTGTGATTGCTATTTGCAATCTAGTTCAATCTATATCAAGTCAACTTAGTTCCCTACCTACACATAGATCCCAATTCTCTGCTGCCATAAATTTCCTTTTAACCAACTCGGTGAGAGGAAGGTAGATCTACGTACATCCATACATATAGGAGAGATAGAGAGGGGACGAAAAAATATCATAAAATACAAAATGAAGTACGCTCGACATGCCTTGGACGCTGTAAAATTTATGTGACAATTTTGTGCAGAATAAATGGTTCTATACACACACACAGAAACACAAACGCACACTCGCAGAGAGGCCAACAGGGCAAGTTCTGTGTGTCCCTCATATGTTGACTATATCACAGCAGGGTAGATTAGCTGCTTGTCTCATATGTAACAGGTGAAATTTCTAACGATATGAAATTTTCATAACATAATTGTATGAAAATGTGTTTTTAACATCTGAAAAATTATACACAAACAGTTCTCAAATGTGTAGAAAATTCTTCTATTTACAATAATATGGACTCTTAATGGAGTTTTCTGTATATTCATTTGACAAACCAAATGGGAAATCTGTTTTCCAAAATTCAAAATGTTTTAAGTCTCCATATAATCATATATGATTTTGATTAATCGATTTAACAAAATAAGAAGTTAAGTCTCAGATTGTAAAATTAATTTCTTATTGTAATACTTATTTAATAAATTGAAACACTTTAATAAATGTTCAAAATCAAAACAGAGTAGGTATTCTATATGAAAAATTCCAATATTCATATTAAGAAGTTATTAAAGAGTCCTTTATTTATATATTATTGCGCTTTAGAGGATATGGTCTATTCGAAATATAACTATTTTATTTTTCCGCTTTCGGTGTTTTCCTTTTAGACAAAAATTAGTTGGTTTAAAAGGCATACACAGAGCAAATGCAATGACTGAGAGAGACAGAGACAGAGTCCTCTCACTCTATTCTCTGAACGGCATTTGGCTTGGCGATTGCCACTCCGCAATGCCCACAAAGTGGGTGCCCACTAAAAACTAACCCCCAACCCCCGACCTAAAGTGGATGGTAAGAGAGCGTGGAGCAGCTTGTGGCTTGGGGGCAACTTCAGCACTTGGTCTCGACGCTTTGCTTGTTGTTGTTGTTGTTGCTGCTGCTGTTCTCGGTCATGTTGCATAAATCTCATTTTGGGCTTTATTTACTCTCAAAATGTCGACGATGGTGTGCCCACTCTCTGCTGCCCACTCTTGCTGGCAAATAAATTCATTTAGTGGCATTTAGTGCCCCTCTTTCACCTTATTGCAGGACCAAAGCCAGGACTAGTCAGGACCTCGTCTATGGTTGTGTATGTATTGCTCTCTCTCTGTGTGTGTGCATTTTATGGCAGTTTCTGCGTTTTTGTGGCCAAACATGAAGTGAAAATTACACACATACGCACACAACAACAACACAAACAAAGCACACACACACACACGCACACATATGGAAAATGTAGCGCAATTGTTTTGCTCTCTGAAAGCAGGAGGAGCACAGGAAAATTTGGCTTTACTCGGCAGTTAATTTTCATATTTTCTAGCCACACACTGCCACTCACCCACACCCACACCCCCCATCCCCCCTTCGCAGCACTCCCCCAATATGGAAAAAAAAACACATTCTGTGGACATTTTGTCGTAAATAAATTTAACAATTTATTTAGATTGCAATGACAGGCGGATGCTATTAAGAGTGAAATTTATGAGACTGACTATAACTGAACTCCAAATGGAAGCTGCTGCAATGAGCAGAACTCCATAAAAAGAAGTGGCAATTCAAATCAAACACTTTGGACTTAGTTCGCATACAAATTCAAACGGATATCGAATAAATGCAAATCCTATACCATTAAAAGCGAGATTGAACTTCCTTCGATGCTTACAACTTAAAAATTCTTTCACAAACTTGGCACAGACTCAAAAAAATATCTCATAATTACAAGCATTTGCCAAAGTGAAATTATGAATATTTATCTTTGTAAATAATTTCGAGAAAATTTATATTTGAAGTTACATTCGCATGAGCTAGCCTTAAGCTAAAAAATATCAATGAAGAATATTATCCGATTTTCTTGAAATTTAGGAATATGATGTATCGTGTGTATATTTATGTCCATAATCATATTAAATAAGATTCTTCAACAAAAACCAAAGTTATTCGCATATTAAGGTTTGTTTTGTATGGCAGCTATATGATATAGTGGTCCGATCTTTTTGAAAATCGTAGATAATGTGCTTGGGGTATAAAAAAGCTTAAATAAAATCTTTAAAAGCCATAGCTTTGCAACTGTGGGACTAGTTAGCATACGTTCAGACAGACAGACGGACAGAAGGACAGACAGAAATGGGTATATCAACTCGTCTTCTCATGCTGATCAAGCATATATATACTTTTTGGGGCCGGAAACGATTCTTTCTCTGAGTTACAAACAACTGACCAAATTTTTAATACCCTCTGCAAAAGTATGATACTGAATCATCATAAGAAAAGTTGTATTTTCACTTTTTTCTTCTCTTAGTTTCATTTCTCTTTGCTACTTGAACCTAATTCATAGAAGGATATATCTCATCTTATTCTCAGCATTTGATGCCTTGTATCATTATCGTTTATTTCCTTGTTCAGCTTATCCGAGCAGATAACATTTAAGAAAGAAATAAATATTTCACTCATGTCACTCTCCCATTTTAATTTTCTAGCAAATAATTCCCACTCTCCGTTAGAAACATTGTGAAAAAGTAGGTAATATGAGTTTCTCTCATAAAAACTGTCTCAGTTAATTAGCTGTTGGAAAATGTATGGTAACAAATGTTTGAAATTTTGAAATATTACATAACCAACTGGTCACATATTTGCTAAAGAAAAGGGGGTTATTTCCTGTCAACTGGTGAACACACAAACTATGCGAGCCCAAACCAAACAAACATGGCCTGAGGAAGAGAAGGTTTACGTTTTCGTTTTCGGTTTCGGTGTTTTTTTTTTATTAATGTCTCAAATTACGTACAAATAAATTCAGTAATTTTGTGGGTAATCAGTCAATTTCAGGCAAACAAAGGCGCTGGGAACACACAACCGGGGGTTGGGTTGGGTTGGGTTGACAAGATTCATGGGTTCGTGGGTCTGGGGGATTATACAGGAAGTTTGTTTAACGCACAGTTGGCAAAAGGGTTGCCAATGAACTGGACTAGTTAACCCTTTTTACTTGCCACAGGTTTCGAGACTTGAACTAAGGTGGCCATAAATTATCCATATTACAAATGTATATTCTATGTATAACATTTACAGTCCACGTATGTATGTATGTGTGTATTTCCCAGTCTGTTATTCCGTTTGTTGGTAATAAACATGTCACTTGAGTTTTTGTTAGAGACACAAGTGACTAACTGGCCAAAAGTGAATTCAGGTTTCGCCATAACATAAAAATGCATTTCCGGTCGAAGAAAAGAAGAGAGAAGCAATTGAGGGTCCTTTGAATTGAGATGAGTTAGTTTTTGTCTGGTCCTTTAGTCTGGTGTCTAATAAATATTCAAGAAATGAGTTTGATTCGTTCTTGAACTAAGTGAGTTTTCAGCATGTAGAAAATAATGTTTTCCATTTTCGAATTTGTCGCCCGTCAATTGGCTCAAGTGCACAATTAATTCTCACTTCAAGTGTCGGCGGAAGTTATTCAAAAATCATTTCATCTTTTCATTTTCATATTTTCGTTTTGATGTTTGAATATTTCGAAGAACTAATTGAGCGTGTCTCACTTAAAAAACACACAACTCTAAGCAGCCTAAAATAAACCAACTACCGAGAACTCAATTTACTTTTCATTAAGTCTCAAACAAAAAAAAAAAACACTCTCCACGACGCTCTCGAGACACTTGAATGCAGCTCCAATTATGGAAAAACCACTGGAGGAGCTCTAAGGCAAGCTCAGGCATTCTCATAATGAAAACGTTTAACCTGTCGTCATCAGTCTTTAACATTGAAAATCATTCGACTTCTCCTTATTTCACTTTACTTTACTCCACGGGCGCGCTATGATCCTTTCGAGGAAGTGCCCGACCGAAACACTTGAAAGAACAGGCCAACGAATGGGGAAGAGAAAAAAGTAAGCAGAAAACTTGAGTAGGAATTGACAGTGAGAGAATGAGATAGAGAGGAGGAGGGGGCAGGGGGGTTTCTGTGGTTCAAGTTGAGTGCATAATACACCTTTTCATTTTACGCGTACCTCTTATTCGACTCCTTGTTTGTCATTAATGAGACGTCTTCTTCAGGTTTTCAGAGCCAGTCCTGTGCGCTCAGTCGCTTTCCACTTGAAGATGTCAGGGCGCCCCTCTTGACGATGCCCCTCATCATGTCCCAGACCATATGCCTCTCTGTTTTTCTGGTGTGTTTTGAACATTTCGGGCATTATGTCGCGCCTACTGCGCATCGCTGGGCCTTTGATCTTACGCATCGTTTCTAATTTGATTATAAACGCACACTCCATTCCTCCTCCTAAGCATCTTCATTTTTAGCCCGAAAATGCGCCTGGCAGCCATCTCCTCCTCATCTCTCTGATGAGTACGCTTCGCGGCTTACTCAATGATGCGTTGAAAATGCCAAGAAAAGAAAATGGGCCAGGACCATGAAGACATTTAAGAACCCGCGTCTATGGTTAGGTGCTGACAGCATTTTGTAATCTAATGAAAACGAGATGCTTTCGGTTGACTTTGGGTTAAGCACAGCCAAAAGAATGGCCACGACACATTCGAGTGGAAAACAAAGCGAACTTTTGGTCCTTGGAATAATTTCTTTACTTTTGATTTAGAAATTTAGAACATTGCTAGACAAAATGGTAAAATGAGAAAACAGATGAAAATTTGGAAAATCTGGTATATAGAGAGCTCTTATAAAGTCATTACAAATTGCAGAACTTCAGGATTCGAGGAACAAACATCGTGCACTCTCTTCGGGTCCTTTTCGAATGCCAGTTTAACGAATTCCACAGCACTGTCAGTGGTTATTTGATCCGGGGATTTCTGATCATGCAGCATATTTATGATCACCGTCAGCATTGGCACAATGTGGTTTGAAATTTTGTCGCCGTTTTCCGAGTAGGCAATTCGGAATGCGTATACAACGTTTTCGTACTCGTCCAACTCCTTGCGCAGCGGCAAATGGGCTAGGAGAGCGGCCAAAAGTTGCTCGAACTGTGGACACGGTGGAATCGCCGCCACTATGAGACGGGCCAGACAACCGCAAATGCGATCGATTCCCGAGGGATCAGTCTCCCGCGCAATGGCCTCGGACATGCATAGCATAATCGCGTGATAGCCTTCGTGAGTTTTGTGTTCACCATAGGCCAGCAGCTCACCCAGACCAGAGTAGGAGTGCCGACGCGCCGAGGCATCGAGATCTGTGGTCCCGCTCACGAAGACGGAGCAGAGGGTATCGAAATAACCGACCACCTGGGGACCCAGATGCTTAATGGAGTCACTCAGTGTGCCATACACAAGAGACCTGTGCGCTGGCGAATTTGACTCTACGCCCTTTTTCAGCATTTTGGCCATTATACTGAGGCTCTTGTCAAAATACACCGCAAACTGGGCCGTCTCCGTGCAGTATCCCAGTTCGATAAACAAGTTGCAAGCGTAATCCATCAGCTGATCGTCAAGTTTGGTGGTGTCCATCTCGTCGTCATTGTTATCGGCTCGTCTCTTCTCGCTCTGACATTTCGTCTTGAAGGTCAATATCTTTCGGGTGGCCTTGAAAATGAGTTTGAAGCACACCTGTGAGGGAAGTGCGACCGCTTGAATATCCCTGACCAGATCGATCGTCTCGTCAAGCACTTGGACAACCAGAGATTGTTCCTGATCATTCACAATCAATTCGTAAAATGCTCGCATTAGGATCGTACACGTATGGCCGACAGCTGCAGTGTTGCCCAGGCGATGGAAAGCCCTCACGAACTCACAGAGGGTTTCAACGCAAGCCTTCCGTATGATCGTCATGGAATGATTAATTACCTTGAAGACATTTTCGAAGGACGCCTCCAGATAAGGAGCAAAAGCTTGGCCCGTAGTTTTGGCAAATTCCTTCAGGACATAGATTGCTTCTTCCTTCTCCAAGAGATAATCATTCATGACCTGCTCATCAAAGTCACCATCGTCAGTATCATCATCATCATTGTCGTCGTCGTCATTTTCGCCCTGCTTGGGTGGCTCAATATCATGGTTAGAGATAACCGACAGGACAATGCGATCCATTATTTTGGGTAGAATACTCGACATGTTCTCCTTGAACACATTGGACAGGGCGCCCAGTAGATTGAAGAGGCAGGAACTCAAATCTGGATCGTCTGTAAACGTGGATAGCATCATCAGGGCATAGCCCATTGAATCGTTGCTCACCGGTGAAGCATTTTCCTCGCCCACAGCTCGAATGACCGCGGCCCATGCATTGATCGCCGTGACACGAATTTCCGCAAGGCTCTCATCGCAGTCCTTGATCAAATAGTCTCGCATTACGTTCACGATTCGGGGAAAATACGGCATGATATGCTCTTTGGCTGACATCGAGGCGGCTGCAATAACCGACAATCCGAACGATTTCAGGACAATCATATTGCCGGGCTCCAATATGGCGAAGAGGCACTCCATCAGCGGGGGCAAATGCACCACGATTTTCTCCTCCAGGGATTCGCAGTGTTTTTGCAGGGCATAGAACAACTGCTCCATGTGCGCCTGCTCCGGCGGACGTATTTTCAGGTCCATTATCAATTTCTGAAGGAAACCAAGGAATATGGGCAATATATCTGGAGCATATTTGGTGATGTCGGGCTGCAGATTCTCCGAGAATTGACCCAACGCAAAAAGGGCAGCATTGCAAACAATCTGCTCCGGATCCTCTGTGCCCCTCTTGATGATATTCAGCATTGTCTCCAGATAGCAATTGCATATGGTTACAGTGCAGCTTTCCGAGATGATGCCCAGGCAGCGAAAGGCTGCTCGACGCCGGAATCGATCGAGATTCGAGAGTGCCGGCTCGATCAATCCAAGCATGAGTGGAAGGAGCTTCTCGGGCGACACAATCATGGAGATTTCATCCAGCGTTTCATTTGCCGTGTTGGGCAAACTGATGCTCTCGTCCTCAGCCTCCGGCTGATGGCCCATAAATTCGAAGAGAACATTTATTATGGGCTCCAGCAAATGTTGTCTGACTATTTCGCATCTCTTCGATCTCACTAGCGTGGCGGTGAAAGCGACCATTTGAACGCGTGCGGCACTATCGAGCTGTTCATTCGTGGCCAACTCCAGGCAAAAACTCACCAAGGCTCGGACATCTTGAAACGTATTCGGAATAAACTCGGCAATGATACCAAATGTTTCAACGATCGCATTAAACTCTTTCCAATTACTGCTCTGGAAGGCGACTTCTCTGGACGTTTTCAATATCAGAGGCATCATATTAGCCAAAACCAACTCGGCGGCTGGATCATCGGTGACAAATGGAAGTACATATGTCATTCCCGTGAACATGTTGGACACAGTTTCCGTGGGCAGTCGGTTCGGCCCTTGATCAACAGCATTGATCAACACTGTTTCGAACAATCCGCAAATGGAAGCCATCCGAGACTTGAACTGAAGGGGGGCCGCCTCGGCCACAGCTGCGAAGGTCAATGAGGCCACTTCATTTTCCACCCGATCAGTCGCGGCGCAGCGCTCGTAAATAAACTTGAGCACTTCCTCCATCCATGGATCGTTCGAATCACAATAGTGTTTGGCAATAGTGCCCACAATTCGGCCAAGGGACTTCTTAACGGATCGCTCCTGCTCCACGAACAAAGCTTGAATGATGCGCTGCTTAATCATCGTCTGCTGCTCCAGCGACAGCAGCTGCCAGACACCATTGTCATTGAGACGATTGGTCAGCAAAACGGCCGCTAGATGTCGCACCTCCTTCACGCGAGTCGAGGTTATCAGCAGGCACATGTTCCATAGAGTTTCCGGGTTCTTATACAACTCGTACAAATTGGCTGTGGCCTGATTAATCCTATTTTGATCCGGACAAAGGAGTCCATCCATAATATTATCTAAAAGAGCGGCCATTCTTACAAAAAAAATTAATAAAAATAGAAATTTACTTTTGCCAAGCGAGTGTTACTTTGTCACCGTAAAGAAAAATACTGATTTATCAAATGCCTAGCCCCAAGAGGGAGACAATCATGGGTTACTTTGATTCTAAAATTTCTACTTCAATTCAAAACTGAAAAAAAAATAAAAATCGCCTGCTACCATTTCTGACTTGTTCTCTAAATTTAAACACAGTCAATTCCAGTTGGTTAGGCATCGATTTTAAGGTTTTCACCAATTAAAAAATTAATTATAAATATCTCAGTTCACTGGATCCTAAATATAGTACATTCAAGTCACTAAAAAGGTTTCCTTTAAGATTTTTTAAAGATACAGACTAATGAAGAATGCAATTTTTACAAGATATTCTTAAAGTATGGGCTTTTGAATAAGTCAAAAAATTAATTACATTTTTGGAAAGTGTTACATTTAATTTAATATCAAATGTACTTTAAATTTAACTATAAAATTTTTCGAGAAATATTTTAAAAGAGAACTTATAACTTCCATCTCTTGATTGTTATCAAAATTATTCTAAATGAATGAGTGCATCGTTCATTCACGAATCCTTGACATTGTTCTAAACATATTTAAGCGGACTATAAACTATTTCGAAACTGCACTTACATTTCATTTCGGAATCGGGATAACTTTCGACATTTTTTTTCTCCGATTTGGATTCTAATATTATTTTCTCTTAAATTCAGCAAAGCCAACAATATTAAGATAAGATTGGGGTTCAAAATGATTGATCTACAATCGAGAACTACTTATAGAAGGAAAGGGCAAGTTCCTTCAAAAGCAGATAAATCGAAATTGGCGATCTGAAACACAAAGATTAAAGTCAATAAGAAAATTTTCCAAGTGTTCCTCTTAGAAAAGTGATGGCGAGTTTTCCCCTCAAAAGTTTTTAATTCGTTTCATATGAATAAGAGAATAATTCTGATTCTGATTTCGACCTTTTTTGAATCTAAATCAAATGCTTATCTAAAATCATTGGCAGTCCAAAAAGGTGAACAGGTTGTTTGTGTAGCTATTTTAAGAACCACCAAGTTTTCTCTCAACAGCAGAATTCGCAGAAGACTCCAGAATTTCAATGGCCATATCTTCAACGCTAAAACTAGTTGGGAATTGCAACTAAATGAAGCGAAAAAAAGATTGAAGCTTGACCTCGATCTTGATTAATGCCAAGCTTTAAAAGAATAATTAATTTGGAACCAATTCCCAAAATTCGAGGTTAACATAAGATATTCTTCAACAATTCGTTTCTCCTTACTCGATGCATTTAATAATTAGAATTTCTTAGCTTTTTTTAGGAATAGGTCCAAGAATTGTTTTTTTAATTTTGCACAAAACACGAAATTCACAAAGTTATTAAGAATTTTCATGAACAATTGTTACAAATTTTGTTCATTCCTAGTATATTAGAATTGAATAGTTCGATATGCGATAAACTTCAAGTTTCGATTGATGGTCTCAAATTATGTAAATTTTGTTAAGATTTTATTGAAATTATATCGCAATACTAATTACCTACTACACATTCGATGCATGTACGAAAAAGAAACAACAACAAAAACACGAGACCAAAATCCTTGAGGAAGAGAAAAAAAATGAAGACACAAAAAAAGAGAGAGAAGAAAAAAGCAACCAAATGAATTGAAACAAAGTAAGACGGCTTTGTCGTCGGCGTTTTTGCCTCTGTTCTTGGTCCTATCTCGGTTTGTCTGTCTCTCCACTGGCTTGACAGCAAAATTCACACTTCATTTGAGGCACCTCACGCTTGCCCCGCCCGTCTGGGAGTGCTAATGTTGCGCATAATAATTTTGTACTAAATTAAATAGTGCGTGGGTCGGTCTCTGTGTGTCGGAGCGATGGATGGACGGACGGATGGATGGATGGATGGTTGAGACGGATCGAGGGTTTTTATATAGGTTTGTCTGTCCAACATGTTGCTTCATTTTGTGTGTGTGTGTCTGATGCCGCCGTCGCCACTTGAACGTGAAAAGGATATAATTTAGTTTTTATTACACGGTTTTTCGTTCTGTTTCGTTTTGTTTTGGTTTTGGCTGAGGATTCATCAGCTATGCACGGCATGTTCGCTTTACTAGCGAAGAGGACTAAAGTCCTTAACAAATTTCCGTTTGTGATAATTTATTGATATGCCGCTTAAATGCATCACGTGTCTGCAGGAACGAATGTCAAAGTTCTTCAACTTTTCGCCCACCTCTGGAATCGCATTTTGAGAATCAAAACTGGATACTTTTATTTTTGCAAGCAACTGTCACGGTCAAATAAATGACGCGTGACTGTCAGTCAGTCAATCCATAAAATCCGCATGAAGCAAGCAAAGAGCAAAGAGATTTTATGCCAAACCGCCCTGACAGACGCAGCAGGCGGCTTACCCGGGGAACTGCCAAGGACAGGCAGTAGATACAACAACAACAACAATGGACAGCATGGACCTCGAGACACTTTGATAAATGCCTCATAAAATGAGCAATTATCACGTGCAGAGCAGCTGAGCCGAGGACAATTAAAAACCAAACAGCGATCCAAGTACTGTGAGCGTCAATAAAATTATTTGTCAAAGTGTCAGGGACTAGAACAGGCTCGGGACCAGGGACCTGGGACCAGGGGGTGGGTCACGACTGCAGAGGAGTGACTCGTCTCAGGAGCATCAACTTTGGTGGCTGCTGACAATGGATTGTGTGCCATAAATCAAAGGTAAAGGACGCGCTTAACGATGTCCTTGATTGACCGCAGTTTGCCGAGTCCTGCTCCGCTCGATGATTATTTCATTCATTTTTGTGCGTAAATCGTTAGCGAAATTCCCAGACCAAAGCATCTGATGGATTAAATTATAGAAATGATTTATTTTAGGTAAGACAAAAGATAAAAGTAGATGCAATGAATATTTTTAGCTTTTTCTTTAATAACTTGTATCTCATT
Organism: Drosophila sucinea; assembly: GCA_018150745.1. Taxonomy (NCBI): domain Eukaryota; kingdom Metazoa; phylum Arthropoda; class Insecta; order Diptera; family Drosophilidae; genus Drosophila; species Drosophila sucinea. Next base: position 121,138 of record JAECWP010000142.1, on the reverse strand, counting down.
TTTCAACTTGTCAACCATTAAAAGTATTTTAATAAATTATTTAAAAGATATATGTACAACTTATTAGGGATCTTGGTATATGAACATTTCTATAATCTTAGTAACACTTTGTTCTTTATTCTCCACATAATATCTGTGATATTTTATGAAGTTCTAGCAGTTGTTGTCACTCCTTCGAAACCATCTGAGCCATTAAAAAGTCCCACCACCCATTCCCGATGGCTACCTAAATATTAGGCAATTAATACCCAATACCAAAATGCCAATAAAATTACATATCCCTAATTTATCATTTACGAATGCTGCACGTGTCTCTCTCCGCTCCTTTGTTAGCAACAATGCAGCGATTAATTTCCTATATTAATCTACCCAAAAAAAAAACGTAAAGTTCTGTTCCAGGGTGGCATTGCCAAAAAAAATGAAAGAATAAAAGCATTGTAAGGATCCTTTTTTACCGTAAAATTTCAATGTCACCATTGGCAGTTGTGTTGCCATTTCTCTTGCTGGTCCCCTCGTAACTATTACGAGATAAATTGTTGTCGATAAATTATCGACAGGCGAGTCTCGGTAGCAGTAGCTCACTGTGGCTCTTCCTCTTCTTCGCACAGCGGGAGCGAGTGTGTGTATCCCTTCCTCCTTTTTATGCTTTATTCATCCCCTACCCCCCCATTCTGATGCCGTCCCGCATTTTTTGGGCATTTTGTTTTATGTGTTGTGTGCTTAGGTTTTTTTCCTGAATTTATTGCAGTTTGTTTTTCAATTTTTTAAATGGCATTCGCCTGCTCGAAAGTGAATTATTGTTTGCGTTTCATACGGTTACGGGGACGACGGGGGATATAAAACAGATGAATCGGAAGGAAATATTCCACGAGCAAATGATCTAATCAGGATGTCTGTATGTGCCATTCATTCGTTGTGTACAGTTACAAAACATTCTCGAAAACCATTTGAAAGGTTCGAGAAGTTCTTTGTATTGTGGAACCAAATTGGGAGAAAAGGTTGTCAAGCAAAGCTAACACTGAATATTAAGAGTTAGATAAATAAAATAAGCAATAATTCTTATCATCAAAAAAAAAATGCATACGAAATTATAAGGGGATATCTGAAATTGTTACTACACGGTTTTGAATTTTAAAATTATTTATAAAGGCAAAAATCACCACCTCAAATATCTAAAAATCTTCTCTCTTTTGGAAAAGCTCTTCTAGCTACGAAAACATTTTTATTTGATTTAATAAATATTTTTTAAATTGTGTAATGAAGATATAAAAATGTATTTATGTTTTCTTCAACATAATAACCTATGGAAAATACAGAGTTGACTTAGCTTTACCATACTATCCAAGTTTATAGGCTAATGTTCAGTTATTTAAAAAACAAATATCGAAAATACTCAATATCCTTGGAACAAAAGGATAATTAGAGAAAGGGCAAGAGTAGAGATGGATAGAATTATCAGCAAGTATAAATCATTTTTGTAATTACTTTTACCAGCTTTTAGTCTTAATGTAATTATATTTTATGGTAACTCTTAAAATTTCGAGTTCCGATAAGCTTTGACTTTTCATATCATCCAAAAATGATTTTAAATTATTTATATGTGGCAATTGTTTTTCGTTCCACCTTTCGGCTTCTTATAAAGTATTCATGGTCTCGACTTTCCTCAGCCTGGAAAAGCAATTATCGTAGTTTTGCTGCTTTCTCTGGGGAATCCTCTGCTCCGGCTCATGCGTAATCCTGATGACGCCAACGACAACAACGACGAGAACGACGACGATGAGTTAACCCAAACTACACCCACTTCATATTGCCATAGATAATGTCAAATTTATTGCATTATTTTTCGCTGCTTTTGCTTTTCCTTTGGAGTTTCGTGGTTCATGCGTGCCTCATCCCCATGGCACTTCTGCTGTTCCTGTTCCTCCACCACTCCTCCTCGGTTTTCCTTGTGCTCCTTCTCCTGTTGTTGTGCATAAATCAAAAGGTAAATGGCTGCATTTTTATGACTGCCTTTCTGGCATCGCCGTTGCCGCCATCGTTTGTTGTTGTTGTCGTCGTCGTCGTTCATCGTTTGCCTTTTGCTTCTGCTTTTATCACACAAACATTTCTGTGATAATAAATGCCATAAAAATGAAGAAATATGTGGTTAATTTTATGTGCTGCGGCGGCAGTTGCTTCCTTTTTATATTCTTCATATAAATGTTTTCGCGGCTACAAATTATACTCTCACTATTTCGCAGCAGGAAAGCAGGGTATAATGGGCAAAGCAATCAAGATTGATCTAACGACCATCCTCAACTCAAGCAGAAAGAGATATTTGTTTCAACTGTGGGAAATATAATTGTAACGATCATTTGAGAGCACCCTGTATTAAATGTTATTTTCTGATCCATATTCCTGTACCGGATCACTCAAGAGAAAGAAGCTAAAATTACCAAGTGGCATGAATTTGCATAAGGAATTCGAATGATATGCGATTAAAATGAAATGAAATTTATATAAAATTGTGGCGAGAACATTAGCATACTTTTGGGAGGTATCACAATGTTCTTCACCTCAATTACTTGGGCTCCTCTCACTTTTGCTACTTACATTCCTGCGTGTAATTTATAATATTTTTGTATTATTTATATGCCCCCCTCACGCTCTCTCCCTCTCACTTGCTACCTCCCTTTCGCACTCTCTCTCTCGCATTTTGCTAGTAAATAATTCACATACAGCGGAGGCAAAATTTATGATGCTGACAAAGTAGCCGTAAAAAATATAACAAAAAAATATACGAGGCAGCAAAGGAAACGGAGGCGAGTGGGAGGAGCGAAGAATTTTTTGGAAATTTTAACGATGGCAACGACTTTTGAGATGCTCTGCACCGAGTATGAGGTGGCTGAGAGTCGAGTTTGTTAACCGAATTCATATTTTACGACCAAGTTATCGAATAAATGAGTTAAATTTGCTTGCAACACATTTTTTAGTCCCTAACGTCTAAGGGTAAATGCTTCGATATAGACATATAGCTCATTGGATGGTTTCTAAGCACCTTTCTAAGCCTCTTACTTAGGGGTATACCCTATTTACATGCGCAAAAGAACAATGCATATTTATTTTGGTATTTAACGCAAATGAACAACACGCAAAAGCCGCACATAATAACTAAGCCATGGAGGTATCGTAGATCATAACGATTTTACCACATAAATCCATCAGGTTCTAGTCATTGTTTTTACCTGCTCTAAGCCATATTACTCAGCTTATACGGGCATATTTACACAGATTTTAATTTGCAGCCAAAGACACTTTAGATCGCCGCTTTAGCAAAAGGCTTTAGGGAGGACTTAGTGGACAAAGCCTTCTCTCTTTCCACTACCCAAAGATTATTAGGTAACAAGTTTTGATCCGCAAAAAAAATCCCTTGGGAAATACATTATTGCATTTAAATCTCAAAGATGTATAAGCATCTTGGGATTCTTATTTAAAATCCCCAAAAACCAAATCCACAAGTAAATGAGTTGGTAAAACTTAGAGCTAAGCTGATCAAGTAACTCATTACTGTAAGAAAATGAAAAACTATTTAAATCTCTGAGCGGAGATCTATGTAAATCGATCTTGATAATTATCTCCAGAAGCAGCAATCATGATTCTCTTGAATATATACATATGTATATAGCAATAGTTTCTGGTTCTAACAATGACTTTTAATTGCACTCAAATAAAATTAATTTTTACTTGAAGTATCTTTAGTTTAGATAAAATAGAAAGCTAATTTTGAAAAGTTTGCTTCAGTGTATTTTTTCAAGAAAGAAACCTAATTTCCTTGTAATCTGTCTTAGTCAAATGCTGAAAATGTTTCGAAATGCTTATGGGATCATTTAATTGAGATATAAACCTCGATAACGAATTTGTTATACATAATTATTTTGTCTATTTTACTGTTACAATTTATAGCCCTTTTATGTCTTTCACTCTGTAAGTTGCTTGTATTAATTATTTTGCCTAGTTTACTATTAAAATTTAAAGCCTAGTTAATTGTTTGCGCCCTCAACCCTGTAAATTACTTTGGATACTTAATTAATTTAAGATTCCTTTCGAAAACGGATGGAATATATTTTATTTAGAACCTGGTAAGTAAAAGTTGTGGAATATTCATCGAATTGAAATTTTGCCAGAACATACATATAAAAACCATTTCCACACATTTCCAAATATTTCTTAAGTTAATAAATTATGCCTGCATTTTGGGCCAACTACAAATGGAAAACTGTCGACCGCAAAAAGAAGAATACAATAAAACAATTAACACACCAATCAAATATTAAGCGATAAAAAGCCATTAAACTATTTAAAAAAAAAAACATAAGAAGGAAGTTTCAAACTCTTTTACATTTGTTATATGTAGATTAATTAAGCCACACACACACAACAAGAACAACTCACATGGAAATGAAAATCGAGAAAAATGAGGGGAAATTCGTTTGGGAAAAACTTTTTTGATGCGACAACAAAACAACGATTTCCACTTAAACAGTGATGACTTGGGGCTGCCGAGATGGCAGTGGAAGTGGGAGTGGGAGAGGGACATAAACAGACCACAGAAGTTAATCGAAAAACGCTAAACAAAAGGCCACAAGAGCAGAACGAGAAGAGAAGGAGCTGGGGCAAACAGATCTGAACTGCGCTGAGAGGAGCGACAAACAAATTAATTTTTATATGACATTAAAACGAGCGAACCGAGGCGATTGTTAAGTGTTGAGTGGTTTTGGTCGAGAAATCTCGGCAAAGACAATGCGACAAGCGGGGAGCATGGCCTCCAATGTCTCTGGTGTTGACAGCAGGCACCGACAAACGATGAGCGAGAAAGATGTTTCGGGGGGGCAAGAGTGAGAGCGAGAGCGACAGGCACCGCGAGAGCGATACAAGACGAAGCGAGACATATGTGTGCAAGATAAGATTAATGTGCGCGCAACCGAAATGATGGTTCTTCTCAAATGAACTGAGCACGGCTCTCTGGCCCAACTGTTGCTCTCGAAACGAGTGTTACCGTGTGGCAAAGAGAGTACCTGCTGGCACTTGAATGGCGCATGCGATTTGTGATTGGATAAAAAATACGCCATATTTGAAAATTACCATAGTTCCTGCTCGCTCGCGCACATCAGGCGGCACTCTTCTAGCCCACGGCAGGCAATCCAACTAACCGGTTCTGAGAGCAATGAGCGGCGAGAGCCAGCCACGCACAGAGAGAACGAGAGAGCAATAGGGTGAGTCCTTCACTTCGCTCACAAGTCAGGCAGTCGGAATTTGGAAATTCAGTTCGAGTTTAGCCTTCGATACGTTCAGACCTGCTCCGAAGAAAAGCGGAATACTGAAAACGGTTAAAGCAAAGTCAAGTAAAACCCAAGTCAATCAATCTGTCATCAATCACAATTCTTGTTTCGTCGAGAGTGTGTCAAGTGTGAACAAAAAAAAAAAAAAAAAGAAATATTCAAGCAAAAACTGAATATTCCCAAAGAAAAATAGTGCCAACAATTTGGCCCCACAAGTGCTATGCCTTATATGAATTACTCAATATAACCAGAGCTAAAATATACTCAAATCAAAAAATATAAAGTAAAAGTGAACACCCATTCAACTCGCATTCAATTTGGATTATTGCCGTCGCATTTCTCTGTGGATTACTTCAACGTTAAAAAATTAAAAACTTATATTGTGGATTACACCAAGCAGAACGACAACAACAACAACTTAAACATGGTTGTCCTGGAAGGAGGCGGTGGCGTTGTTACCATTGGCAACAACCAATATTTGCAACCGGATTACTTGGCTCCATTGCCCACAACGGTTAGTTACACTAAATTATATTCAAACTAAGCGTTAAAAAATTTTAGGAAAATTTAGAACAGATGGAATTTATTTGGTGTAGTAAAAAAAAGTTTTCGTTCACACAAAAATTTAGAAATAGAAAATTGAACGTTCTAAATATTATTACGAGTTCATAGTTTTTTTTATGCAGAAATGTGAAAAGTAATTTGTCAATCATTTTAATAGCGAAATTAAATGAAAAACAGTCATAAATTTTTATTTTTTCAAGTCGTGAAAATTTGTTTTGAAATAAAGACACTTAACATTTTTTGGGGTAATAGATTAATAAAGAAATTTTCAAATTTAATTTCAAATAGTTTGTGACTAACTCAATAAAAATTCCAATAATATGTGAAATGGCAATTTATGAAAGACTTAATATTTTTGTGTTAGAAATTTTGAGTGTGATATTGTAGAAAAATAAATGCTTTTTGTGTACGGATTTTTTTCATCAACAAGTTTTTAGTTTGAGCAGAAATTCTTTATTCTGAAACCATTTCAATGGCAATAAAAATCTAATTTCAATTTCTTTTTGTGTTTCCCCTCAGATGGATGCCAAGAAGAGTCCTTTGGCTCTACTTGCTCAGACTTGCTCACAAATTGGAGCCGATTCATCGGCAGTCAAGCCACTTTTGGCCATGGATAAGAATAAGACAAAATCGGGCACTTGCTCCTCATCGTCCACATCGTCGAGCAGCAGCAGCAGTGCCGAGATATCAGCAGCCAAATCGCCGCCCACTCAAATGCAAGCCAAATCGCCGAAATCATCCACGCCAATCAGTGCGACAGCAATTAACACCACAACAACAACAACCACCGGCGGCGGTGAGTCAGTCAAATTGGCCTTCAAGCCGTACGAGACAAATGTGCTTAGTCACCAGAATCAGAATAGCTTCAAGAGCAACTCGTCAATGACAGCAGCCGCCGTGGAAGAGCGGCCCAGCTCAAAGAGTTCGTCCAGCCATGAGACTCGTGTGCCATCGCGAAACAAGTCGAATGCCACGCCCACTGAAATGAAATCGGAGGCAGATGTCAGTCGCAAGACCGTCTCGCCGGCCGGATCCTCCCAGCGTGGAGCCAGTCCCATTGTCCGCTCGGGCATGGAAGTTCTGAACAATGCCAATGGCACCGCACAGCATCCCAAGGAGATGAGCAGCATGGCAGCGGCGGCCGCAGCAGCAGCAGCCGCCTACAAGGCAGCAGGCGGACCATACGGAGGCCTGAATCCCCTGTCGGCTCTCTGCTGTCCACCCGGCATGGAGCAGCATGCCGCAAATCCAGCATTCCGTCCACCATTTGCCGGCGGTTTCTCACATCACCACGCAGCCATGTTGGCGGCGGCGGCGGCCAATGGCGGCGGCTATCCACAAAATGCCGGCGGTGGTGGAGCCCCTGGAGCCGGACAGCCCAATCCCTATATCACGTATCAGCGCATCAAGACACCAGCCGGCGGCGAGGCCATTGTGCCCGTCTGCAAGGATCCCTATTGTCCCGGTTGCCCCTACTCGGCGCACACACAACAAATGCTGATGGGCGCCCCCTGTCCGGCGGGATGCACGCAATGCGAGCACCAGAAATACGGCATGGTCATGGCCAATGCTGCCGCTGCCGCCAGTGGACTGCCGCCATCTCATCCGTATTCCCAGGCGGCGGCCGCAGCAGCTGCCAATGCCGCCGCCGCCCGTTCTGCTCCCTACGTCTGCAGTTGGGTGGTCGGCGATGCGTATTGCGGCAAGAGATTCCAGACATCCGACGAACTCTTCACACATCTGCGCACACACACGGGCAACCTATCGGATCCGGCTGCCGCTGCGGCTGCCCTGGCCCAGTCCCAGGCCCAATCGCTGCTGGGCACCCTCTTCCCGCCATCGGCCCTGCGTGCCGGCTACCCGACGCCCCCGTTGAGTCCCATGTCGGCGGCGGCAGCGGCCGCCCGTTATCATCCATATGGTAAGCCCCCGGGCGCCATGGTCCAGGGTGGTCCATCGCCTTTTGGAGCCGCTGGAGCCTTCAATCCGGCAGCGGCAGCTGCAGCAGCCGCTTTGGGTCCGTATTATTCGCCGTATGCCATGTATGGTCAGCGTATGGGTGCGGCCCATCAATAGATATACCAAAAACCACATTTGGATTGGAAAGCAAACAGCATTGTTCAACACTATACGTTACCAGCTTGATTTCTCCGATAGTGTTGTATACTTCAAGGCGTTCTTCAAGACTGTCCTGTTCCCCCATGCTCCATGTCTACAGAACTTCAAGTTTCAGTTAAGGAAATATGTGAAAAAGTGAACAAATACGTGCAAAATCCAAAAACAGTGTTGCCTAACCCTCTGGAGTTTTGCAACACTGTTTAGTCGTTTTCACAATGTTAACTTAAGGATTCAGTTTCAAGAAAGTTACCTAATTTTACATACACATCCAATATTCAAAATTTCCACTATCTTTCAACACTAAAATATTGTTTAACTTTGCAAAAACAAAACAAAAAATGGTAAAACAAAAAAAGAAGAAAAAATTTGAAACAAATTTCAAAAGTAAATTGATCGATGAATGCTTTCAGAATCGGGCATTCGCTATTCTGTGATACTAAACTGTAGTTTATCAAGCGCTAGTTACATATTTAAGTTTCCACCAAGAAGACGACGATTAAGAAGCAAATGGAACACTTTATTTCTCACACACACACACATACATAAATCATACATTATAATTGTCTACAATAATCAATAGTCGATAGTTAAATCAGACAAAATGCTAAACAGTTTAGTTCTTCATTTGTTTTGCATCTCAATTCTCAAAGTTCAACCAAAGTTTTTGTGTTTTTTATTAATTGAAACATTTTCAATGACTTCCAATGGATTCTGTCGCTTAAATACTTATCGCAAAAGATATTTGTTTTTGGGATTTATGTAATATGCATAATCAAGATTTTGTTTTCAAATTGTTTTAGTTGTAATCGATAATATTTTTGCTTTATTCCTAAGTTGCACTATGAGATAATAATAATAAATGGCATAATTTAAGTCACTTTATGTGTAAAATAAGTATGATTAAACTAAATGTAAAACCCAAAAAACTTGACAAACAAAAAACCACTACAAAAAATCAAACAAAAAAAAAAAAAAACCTACAAACAACAAATAAATGAATATTTCATATATAATTATGTACTGTGTGTAAATTTTGCTATAATTATGAATAAGATTTGCTATTCACTCAAAAAGCCCCAGCAACAATATATAAAACAAAGCAAACCATAAAACAAACAACAATTACATGCAAACCATTCATTCATACACATATGAAATGACAAAAATATACAAAGCAAAAAACAATTTTTAAAAATATAAAAGAAAAACCATTTCGTTTTTATTTAAAGTCAATTTCAGCTGCCCACAATTAGTTGCACAATCATTCTATACAATGTTGTCCGCTGCTCGGTTAATTATCGGTTCAACTATTTCCAATTACAATTTACATAATGCCAATGTCACTCTAACCTTATCGCTTCGATCGAAGACCCATTACTATAGCAACCTAGTGCAACTGAAGGCTTATCAACGGAGAGCTTAATGTTAAATACATATATACTTAGTATGAAGGAATGATGTCGGGTAGAACAGAAAACTTATTGACCAGGCACTAAGATGTAACATTGTGATGATCATCTCAAAAACTTATTTCAGGAGCGTTATCAGAGTAAATCTTGCGACTTAAATCTACAACTCAGGACTACTCAGCGCCCTTCTTGACCTGTCCTAGGAAAAAGCAAGTGAATGCATTCATTAATCAAGACATTTTTCCTTTTGAATCATATATAGTAAAAGCAGCTGCTTTCCTTTGTGTTTGTTCTAAAAGTTTCATGATAGAAAGCAGCGTATAATTTCAAGAATATTTCAAAAATATCCTTTTTTTTCTAAGAGTTACAAAATATTCGATTGCAGCGACTTGATCCTACCTTAAAGTTTAAAATGTCTAAAAAAAATATTTCCCAGGAAAAGGTTCTTAAAATTTCGTCATTCAATTTAATTTATTCACATAATTTTAATGTAAATTTTTTAAACAGTGTAAAAAAATTTTCTTTAACACAATTCGAAATTGGAAATTAGGTGTCAAGAATTTTGATGCTCATTACAAAACTCTACATCAAATTTAATTCAGGAAAAGCCCAGGAAAAAGTTATTTAAATTTCGTCATTCAATTTAATTTATTCACATAATTTTAATATAAATTTTTAAACTGTCTAAAAAAACTTTCTTTAACACAATTCGAAGCTGAAAATTGTTTTTAAGAATTTTGATGCTCATTGCAAAAATCTACATAAAATTTATTTCAGGAAAATCCCAGGAAAAAGTTCTTAAAATTTCGTCATTCAATTTAATTTATTGACATAATAAAAAAAAAAAAAATAGAATATTAATAAATATAAATAAATTTTAAAGAGGTGTGATACAGTAAAAAAAGTCTACTACACTATTTCTTAAATCTGAAATCTTAATATTTATATTTGGTTTGTATATGTATTGGGGTTGAAAATCAAACGTTCAATATTAAACTGGGGATGACTATTCTTATAGATAAGAGAGATAATTTCCGCCACGCTTGTTACGCGAATATAATCCAGCTTATGTCTCTCCTCTCAGATTTCTATCTCAAAAAAAGGATTCCATCTCTTGAACTCTGTCAGTGAATTAACATAAATACATCAGCATCAATTTAAAAGAACTTAGGACAAGTCAAATTGATTTCAAGTAAACTCCTGTTTCTCTCAGTGTCTTGGTAAGAAATATAACGACTGCATCTCAATGAATTCCCCTGTGAATCTGTTGTGCCCATTGATTTGAAATTAATCTGCTTTCCATTTTAAAGTCAAATTGCAGACGAAAAACACAAATTTCGTATTGTATTTGATATTTCGCTTTTGAAATCAATGCATAATTTGTATGCAGCGCGATTCGTTAGGATTTCAGACCAACTGAAAACCACTCAAATCGAAAGAGAAAAAAAACCAAAAAGGTGGAATTTGAATTTCATGAAGTGGGCGGCGGTTGGGCGTGTCGAGAGCACTTGCACAAGCAACAGCCATAAAACACCCAAACCGAAATTAAAAATCAATAAAAATGGAAACATATTCAGAAAATCAATTGCCAGTCGAATGAATGAGAAACGAAATCAACGAAAAATGAAATAAATAAAAATATATACCCAACGCAACACACGCAGCGCGGCTCAACTGAATTCGAGTGTGTGTATCTCATAAATAAATTAATTGTGACAATATTCAATTGATTTGATTTAAAATTATCGCATTCGAGCTGTCAAACGGCGCAACAACAGCGGGTTTTCAATTGTTTCAACGAACGTTCCGTTCCTTGCCGCTGTCCGATTTGATTGTGATTTTGATGCCCTGGCCCCAATTCTCCCGCATGCGAGACACCAATTCTACATCGATTTCTACTAAGTATTATTTTCTAAGGTCTAAGGTTTCTCTTCTGTTTTGTCGCTGTGCGTTGTCCATGTTAAACAATTTGTTTGGTTGTCAGCACTCGCCCATCGATGGGGACGGGGCGGGGCCAGGGACCGGAGCCGCAGCGGCACTAAGCGAAACAGCTTTTTCGTTATAAATAGAAACTCTGTGAAATGTGATGCATGTGGGGCTTAAAAAGATAAAGCGGCGCGAGAGGGGGCTTTCTTTCACTTTTTACTCCCATTTCGGCCTTCGTCTTTTGTTTCTGTCTTCTCTGGGCCCACTCTATGATCTTGGCCACTCAGCTTTTTAAGTTAACAACTTGGCCAAGAGCATGCAACTGGCTCGTTGGTCTAGGGGTATGATTTCCGCTTAGGGTGCGGGAGGTCCCGGGTTCAAATCCCGGACGAGCCCAAGTGATAATAATATTTTTTTTCTTTCTACTTTAATTTTTAAAATTTTATTTTCCGAAAATAAAATTTGATTCATGTCAGATTCGTTATCGGGCGAGCAATCCGTGTTAGTCACCTTGTGATTAAATTTATATTCCTTTGCCAATTTATTGCGTCGAACAATTTCTAGTGTAATCCTCAATGGTTTATGGCCAAATGAAAATTAAGTCTAATCAATGGTTGTGATTTTTTCAAAATATATATGTTAATATATAAAGGTATATAAGTAGTATACATATTATATGTATGTATATATTTTGTGATTTTCCTAAACCATTTTATATTACCTTTGGGCTTTGGCATTTTATTTATGACCACCTTAACACTGACATCTTGTCGTCTGGTTATTGGCCCAATGGCCATAAACTACAATTTTATTGGCCAGATCGTATATAGATGTTAACGATTAAACGACACGAAGAACTTGCTATAATTTATGATCAAAATACTTAACAAACTGTAAAAACTATTGAACTCAGTGAGTTAATTTAAAAAGTGATTTGTTTAAAACCTTGAAATGAAAATTAAAAAAAATTCGACTGTAGAATTTTCTATTCAAAACTTAAGATATTCGGAATCGAAAAGGAATCCATAATGAAAAATTCAATTTTACAGCAACTTCAATATTCTTGTGGTACGAATCTGTTGCTAAAACATTTTAGTATTTTTGTATTTTATTTTTGGAATTTATTCAAGACAAGCTAAGCCTTAAATATAGGTTTGTAATTGTTTTTAAACTTGTTTCGATTCAATTTAATTTCTCCCTTGATAAAAAAAACAACACTGAAAAATCACATTTTATTCTATACAAAATTTCATTATCATATCTTAAATATTTTCTGTGCTAGAGGAGTTCCCATTCGGAGTTTTCTAAGAATTGAATATAAATTATGACAGTCGTTTGTTAAATGAGCGATATAATTATCAGATTTTGATATGTAGAGAATAGCAAATTAAGTTTGGGAATTCTCTGACTTTAACTGGAAATACAGCTTTCGATTATAGATAACAATTTGTATCAGAAATTCCATTTGTTCTTTCTGTGAAATAAATAGTTTTTAAAAGTTAAATTGGCATTCCATTGTTTTCGATTTTTCACGTTCTTAGCTCAGTTTTATTTTTTGCTACACTCAACGAGAATGTATATAAATTGTTTGTGGCAATCTTATGAAATGTATATGTGGGTATATTTCTGACCCCAAATATACTTGTCGACAGCTGTGCGCTGTGATTTTCGTTACCCAAAGCCAAACAGCGAAAAAAAATTGATATACTAGCCCAAGCAGCAGACAACTTGACGTTTTAGATTCGATGATTTATTTGCGGACCGATTTGATGATTTATGGGGTGTCCGTCTGAGATTAGCGCAGTTGACTTCCCAGCGGTTGGGGTTATGTTATGTAAAAGATAAGGCAATAAGTTAAGTGTGTGTTCATTAAATATGAATTAGCGAAAATTCTATAAAACCTAAACGAAATGAGCAAACATTCATCTTGTTCTGTAAAATGTTGGTAATACTTTTAACTATTTTGTTGTTCGTTTCAGTGCACGGAAGTCGCCAGGAGGGTTTTATCCTCTGCACCAATAGCTCCAGCAGACTAGAAAGATGTGAGGCCCTACTTAGTGCTGCGGACCAAGAGGGTATAGACTTGTCCTTGGATTGCATTAGGGAATCGGATCTGAGCGAATGTTTGCGTAGTGTGAAAAACAATCGTAATCATATAGTCGTACTCGATCAGAGCGATTATAGAGCGGCTCGTAAATCGGGTCTTCGACCAGTTCTCTTTGCCCGTGAGAGAATTGACACATTCTACATAGCTGTGGCACCCAGAAATATCTCCCTGGTCGAGTATAACGAAGTTCCACTGTAAGTAAATAGGTTTATTTTGACTTCTTTCGAATGAGCAGGCTCGAGAAAATTAAAATTAAAGTGAGTTTCAACGTTGTTCTATGGAGTAAGCTGTAAACTCCTTTTTACGCTTTATTTCGTTGTAATTCCCAACTAGTTTTAGCAATGAAGTGAAGTGGTTCGAGGCTGCTTGTTCGAAAAATTTATTTTGAAAATATCTAACTCTTATATTTCCATAATCTAGCCTATTGGATGTTAGCGATAAAAATGCTTTGCATTCCGCATTGGCCTTCAATGCCATGCGAGGTCGTGACACTTGCTCTGAATTTACGCCCTCGACGAGTGTCAAAGGAAGTATCCATATTTTGAACTCTCTTGACTATAAGCCCGAGAGCGATGCTGACGACATTTTGATATGTCCCACTGCCAAATATGCCAAAAACGACCAATTCGAATCTTGTAATATGAATGCTGGCTTGCAGAATGCTGTGTTTATTGCAAATCCTGTGAAGGATAAACAAATTAAGCAACTGGAAAAAATATTTTCAAAAATTCTTGTTCACTTTCATGGTGAAAGATTCAATTTCTTCGCTGACGATGTCATATTCAAGGTGAGTTCTAGTAATTTCTGAAGAATGTGTCGAAATTTTATGTTTTCTGTTTGTAGAACAAGACAATTGGTTTTGACAAATGGCCCACGTATGTGAATGGTGTGGATGAGAGGACCTTCCACAAGTTGCAATGTGGTGTGGCTACTAGTGACTAGTGAAATCCACATGTAATTTTAACTAATAAAGTATTAGTGCAAACAAAGGTCGTTGTAGCTATGAACATTTAAAACATGGAACTTGTTTCATTATTATTCCCAGCTGTTTCGAGATGTCATAGAGAAACATTCACCCTTACACCAAGGTGGGTCCAACCTCTTCGTTTCTCATGGCACACACGGAGAGACAAAGAGACTCGGAGACTCATCGTGCAATGACATAAATTACACAGCAGCTGACTGATGTCAGTGTTGTCGTCGCAGCTAATTAACAGTTTTGTTATAAATTACAAGACCAGAAAAGTCATTACAATTTTCCTTATGTTATTCCCCCCACCCCACCCCTCTCCCCGCTAACAACTGTAGAGGGGAATGAAGATGAGAGGCGAGCGTCAATCATGCATAAAACTGACAAAGATGTGACATTTAGGGGCGAGGTAAGTGACAACTAAGCGGATACATTTGTATCTTTTTACGTTGTTTCAACTCCTTAATAATATTTTGTGTTCTGTTTCTGTGAATTTAACGCCCCCGCTGAGTTTGCTCGACAACATCTCCTTTGGCATCCCTCATCATTATCATCAACATCAGCAGCCTCCACTCCACTACCTTACTCATTCGGTGGGAGAAGACTCTGGTCGGTCTCTTGGTGTTGTGACATTGTTGCTGCCTGTTTTGTTTTAATATTTATGGCTTCCTCGTGTCATTTTCATAATGTTGCGTTTGACACTTTCCCTCTGGGCTCCTACACACGCACACACACACACGCACACACAGACGCTGTCACCCATCACACTCCACATTATCTTACATTATATGGGCGGTCGCTAGCTAGCTCTCCCAGGCGCTTTGCATGTTGTTTTTCTTTGTAAAAATTAAAAAACACAGAAAAAGAAGAAACACATGACATTTGTAGCTGACATGACAACTGTCAACAGGCACTTGGTAGTCATTTATTTTAGTTTTCTTGCGGATGATGGACAGCAACGGGTCCAAGGGGCAGATTTTATGGGTCGCTTCAGCAGATTGAAGATGCCAGTTTATGGCTCTAAGGAAATTTTGTTTCTTATCTTCAGTATATATATATAATTTCATGAATAACTCAGTTGCGGTTAATATTTCATATCGTATAATTCCCGATCATCAGTCTTACGTAAACTCTTTCCATCTCTCCGATATTGGATAGTTTTTTCTATAATCATTTCAATTTTTAGAGGTACTTTCCTATGAAGTCTCATAAACAATTCTTTAAATTTTATTTACGTCTTTCAAAAGTAAAATGGGTTTGTGCAAGAAAGCTCCAGTTTCTTATATATAAAATATCAATAAATAGTTTTCATTGCAAATTGTTGCCAAGTCATTATCATTTGAAATCAAACCAATAATAATCTCTTTATCTATTGTTTCAGAAATGATTTTCAAAGTAATAAATCACATTGAAAGTGGGTTCTTAATTTATATGAAATTATTTTTGATATTTTCATTCATTCAGTTGATTTCCAGTTTTGATTCAGTCAAGATCTAAAAAACGATTTTAAAATAATTATTTATTTAATGCATCGCCGCAATCTAATTTTGTGATTTTTTTCACACATGTTTCGATGAGAATTGAGTTCATATGGCAATTTTCCTACAACAGATTGTCAGTCAATTTAATTTATTCATTTAATCTTTCTTCATGTGTTCCTGATTCTGGCATTTTGACATATTTTAATTAAAAATTATGAAAGGAAATGAACATTAATATGTCTGTCAGCGGTGATTTCCGTTATATGTATGTTCAATGATTTTCCCGACTTCGTTTTTTTGTTTTGTTAATTTTTGTTTGTTCAGACAACTGCCATAAATGGATTTTATGCAAAAATAAAAGTTCCCCGTTCCCCAAGTTACCCAATCTAAAGTTGGCGACGACAACACAAAACAAATGAAAAATGAAGAAAAAAGCACAAAAAAAAATGGTTTTCTATTCGGTTATTTATGATACTCGAAATATCATCGAGACAGGGGACAGCCGAAAACAAATTTACCACTGACCAGAGCTATATATATCACTGATATATCTATCAATAATATATATCTCAGTGCCAAGCACACAAAAATTGTCGGTTGGCGGTGGCTTTTGAAGTGCCCGTCCCCGTGCCCCCATCGATGACTGGGGCCTACGTACCCAGAGTACTATTTCTTCAGAGTTTTGTTTTTAAAAACTTCTGTAGATATAATATGCATTGGTTGTGGTTGCTTGGTTGGTGTGGGCTTCGGTTCAGGATGGATGGATGGTTTTAATAATAATCACAGTTGAAGTATTTATGCCTTGGCTACAGTCTGAAGGCCCTCTAGGGTCATAAATTAACAATGCGTCTTAACATTTTTTTGTTGGACTTGCTCATTTTCTTTTCTTTTTTGCGCACACACATTTCATATCGTATTTTGTTCCTTGTTTCCTCGCCATTATTTATGATCAAGTGGTCTAAAGTTGAGGTGCTTACAGATGTCTTGTTGTCATTCTGTTTAATGCAACTGACCACCGATCGCATGTGATTCTACCGATTGTTGTGGGTGGCAACATATGCCAGATATCATTTTGTATGAGTCAAATTATGAACACTTTGTGATGGCAATATATATAATATTTGCAATATGAAGAATTTCGAATGAACTTGTTTTATCTGTGATGTATTATGAATATAATTTATATTGCAATTTAATAATAAAATAGATATATGAATTTTACTAGCGGCTCTAGCAACTATTATTTCTTCTCTCTCGTTAATTATCGTTTATTCTTCAGTATTTCATATTATTTTACAAATATTTTCAGAAAGGGTTCTTAGTCTGATGATGTTAAAAGGAAACGAATGTATATTTGCAGTATTTAAGCACATTTGGAATGCTTTTTGCTTAAAACTGAGGCATAAGAAGTCTAAAGAATGTAAAGAGATCTAAGGAAACATGTTGATAATTTATATAAATTAAGTTTCGAACTTGCAACTCTCTCATTATTATAAATTTATACAAGCTAAGAGTGTCATCTCCTCTTTTTTTCGAAGTTTTTATTTCCTAGAGTACAATTTCTTATCCTTCAACGACAATTTAGGGCATTAATTGGAGATATGCATCGGTTTTTATTATCATTGATCATTGATCCTTTGCCCCCAAGTTAACTGTTCAGTGAGATTTAGTCAGCAGATGAAACCAACTCAAACTGTTGGTGGTTGCAGATGCAGCTACTGACGTTGCTGCTGCTGCTGCTGTTGATGATGTTTCTTATGGTCGGCCACATTATTAAGCCAATTCATTCAGTTGGCCAGGCAGCAGATAAATAAATAAAATTTGAAACATTGCCGCAACAATAAACGGCGACAGTACACGATTTATTAAACGAGGCAGCGGCGGCGGCTGCTGCTGCTGTTGTTGTTGTTGCGGGACCAAATGAAGAGGCAAACAACAGCGACAGCGGCAGCAGCTGCCACCGTCTTGTTGCTCACATTACTCTTTTTGGCGTGGCACCGACAGCACACAAAGATATAGAAAAGAGAAGAAACAAAATACAATAAAAAAAACTCATACAATACTCGAGGTTGAGGCCAAAATGACTAATGACCAGCGATTATCAAGCGATAAAAGGCAAAGAGAGCCAACAACAGCAGTGGCAGCGACAGCGACAGCACCACCAGCAGCAGCAGCAGCAACAGCAGCAGCAGCAGAGATAATTTATTATTGTTTTAAACATTTGTGTTTTGCGCTCAAACGAGATACATTTGTCTCTTCTTTCTCCGCTTCCAACACTGTCCTACTGTCCAACTGTCTTTTGTTCATTAAGACAATAAAAATCCCCCATACATATTTATATACAATATTCAAATTTTTTCCCCTTTTGTGGCGCTTCATTTTAGCATATGTTTGGCGGCTGCAACTTGTAATTAGTTGGCCTTTTATAACCTGCTCCCCCATCATCTTCACTTCCTCCCAGCTCTCTCGTCTCTGTCTCAGAGTTTCTTCATTTTTTGTGTTTTTACTACTGTCTGAGTGTTAAATTTGTTGCTGCTACCAACAGCAGCAGCACGGCAGCAGCAGCGGCAACACAAACAGCAGCACCAACCAACAATAATAAACTTGAAGATTCATGAAAGCGGCAAAAGGAAAATAAACACTCAAAGAGACGTAAATTTTAGGCTCTCAGTATCTCATTTCTTTTGTTTGGCGGACCCGACGCTTCGCCTCCCTTTGAAAGCTAACAAGAAAAACTATTCCAAAACCCGAAAATATACGAAAAAAAGAAGAAGAAGCAAGTTGAAATGCGTTTTTCAGGTTCTAGAAATCACGAAGTTGGATTACTCTTTTTTTCTGAAGGCAAATGCTTAACTTTTTAAAAACTGATTCTTCATTTTGCAGATATATTTTGTAAAGTATAATTTTCATCGTTTCCCCCTCCATTCCTGTTAGTTTGATTATTTCTCTTCGGTCCGAAAACGATTTTTTCAATATTAATAGAACTTATGAATGGTTTTTGTATCCTCCTGAAAAATTTTGACCAATTATGTTCCTTCGTCGAGAGTAATATTTCTCGTTTAAAAACTTGTTTTTAATTGCTTTTCAAATAGGAAACACGACTAAGGGAGAAAATATTATGTGTTTAAATAGTAAGGAAGAAATATAGACTGAGAGACATAATATTAATCTTTAATATAGTAATTTTACAAGGAGTAAAAGCTAGGCGTATAATATATAATATATTATAATTAATTATAATATATTTTAGATCTGAATTAAACTGTCCTCATAGTTACATTTTTAAACAAACAATTTCACCAGAAAACCTCCTCGTATTTTTATGAGAAATATAATAATATACTTATAAGAATGTTACGATGTTACAGCTATGGATTATTTTCGAAAAATAAAATGTAAATACTAAATTATGATGACAATCTATCATTCAGGTAAGTTTCCTTTAACCCTTACAAATCTTCACCTAATTCAACCCACGTGTACGATTATATGCATGTATATCTTCCCTTTTTTGGAAAGGGTATAGAAAAGGGAAAGAGATCTCCTTCTGATGATTGTTAGTTGTTTGCGTGGCCGGTTCTCGTTGTAAATGTGAATTGGCCGAAATTAAAAATATATTTATGACTTAAGTGGCAATAAATTATGTTTCTTGTTAAAATTCTATTGTTTCTGCGGTTCAGAGGGGAATTTCTGTTTCTCTTTTTTTTTGTTAATTTTTCTCTTATTGTTTTTGCGCTCGGCTTTCTTTTCGCCTCTTGTGAACCTCTTCTTTCTCTCTCAGTTTTTATTTATTTGCATTTGGCTGTTAAATTATTCACCATGCGCTGGCTACATAAATTTCGAGTAATGCGATTTACTAATATTATTTACGACTCGTTAATGAATCTTAATTTTATACAAACAAAATGATTATTATTGTTAATTATGGTAAAATATTTTCAAATCTCCAGACTCGAATATCATTTATGATTCCCAGTTCACAATAGATCGCAATTACTTGTAAATCTGTCATGGGCCTGCTATTGTAGCTTGCCCCGATAAGAGTCGGTTTCCCCTCTCGACGCGAGGCGACAATCACATGCCCCACCACTTGAGAACAGATCAAGACACATAAATTTTTTCGCACACAAAATCTATATAATTTGTATGGTTTTTTTTTGTTTTGTTGATTACAATTAAACTTGCTTAGTGTTAGGTTTTTGTGGTGTTGTGTTTTTTTTTTTTCTTTGGGTGTCTGGAGTGATTTGTTATTGATTAAACAATTGAACTTTTAAAATTGGTATTGTATTGCTCTCAATATTTGTCTTGTCACTGTGCAAATCGAAAGAAGTTTGATAGTGGAATGAGTTTTGAAAAATGCTCGACATATTTATTAGAAATTAATATTGAAACGCGAAGTCGTCTGTATTTTTTAATAAATTTTATTTATCATTTTCTGTTCTTATAGTATCAAACTAATTCTGTTACTCCATTTTGTTAAACTAAATGAAACTTAAAGACGAAAACAATATAAAATGCTATTTATTTCAGATCCATTTCAAATTCAGTTACATGACAACATTTTTTGTAAGGGTATAAAAATATCGGCGCCATGAAATTCATTATATTTCATTATTGTTTTAGAGTGTTTAACCTTCCTTACACAGAAGTGTCAATTGACACTTTTTGACACTTTCCTGGCAACTGAACGACAAACTAAACCATATAGACAGACCATTATCATTATATGTAAGTATTATTGTGGGGATTAGCGTTTTGAAATAGAATAGATTCTCAAACAACACAATTATAATGAACCATTCTAATCTCAAAAGGCAATTAAATCTGAAATTTATGGCGTTAATGGGCTAGAGTTCAAGTTGCGTCGACTAACACGCGCCTTCGCCGTCAATTGTCAGCTTCTGATATTTTATGAAATTTTACGATTTCTCAGATAAGTTTTGAAAGAAAGAAATTTGTTTAGCTAATGAGCTCGCAAAGTGCTTACCAAATAGACTCTGAAAATTCCAAATAAACTCTAGATTAGCCAAATGGGAAAAACAAAATAGAAATAAAAACTAAAGACGCAACGCGCTGACAAGTGTCACTCGGTCTTCAGTCTTCTGACAAGTTTTTTTTTCGTATGGTACATAAGTTAAAATAATATTATTACCAAGACTCGCTGGCTACTACTTAACTTGAAGGCAAACAAAATAAACAAATTAGGAATTTTTGATACGAAAATACTGCCGTAAAATATATAGTCAACTCCAACCAGAACCAGATTCATATTCGAGAATTAACTCGTTCCTCGTTGAGTCTCGTGAACGTGCTGCCTTGACAGCTGTGTTCTCAATTCCCCGCTGACGGGTTAGGGTAGGGGAACTATCTAAATTTAGTAAGTGGTAACTCATTTTTTTCAAAAAACAGGGGGAGCGGTGGGGGGTTGGGTTATTAGATAAAGATTTATCATATGAAGATTGTGATACAGCGGAGATTTGCAACTGTTTCGTCTGTCAGCTAAGTCACTGCGGAACTGTATATCATTTTGGACATACTTTCATTGCGTTATGTTTAAAGATCTCAGTCAGGTTTATCGCTCATTTTATGACATAATTTACTTATTACCGGGGTGGGCTATATTTGGCGATTGTCTTTGATTTATTGCGATTTAGGTCGTGTTAGGCATAAAGTTAAAAACTTTTTATAACTTGACTAATGCCCGTTGGTAATCTCCCGCGATAAGTTATAAACATACCAACGTAAAAGTTACCTTACTCAAGAATTATTCTATTTGAAGAAATAAACTAAAGTGTCTCAAGGCCGTTTTTACTAATTACTGACAATAAACTTTGCCACACTGATGTGTTGAATAAAAGGAAGCTTATTGTAAGTCGTTGTTACTCATAAATATATCACTTAACAACACTAATGTATTAATTAGGTATATTACTTACAGTACACTTTGCAACACTGATAAGTCAAAGGTGTGGCAAAGTGTCTTTATCCACTCATTAGTGTTGTAAAGTGATACACTTATTACTGTTATAATTAAGTGATATTCATTTTTACATTTTTAGTACGAGAATTGTTTTTTGTTTATTGTACTCTAAATTTTTAAATGTTGAATATTATATTAGTGTTATTAATATGTTTTCTAGACATTTTCAATATATAAAAGTATGCTTTTTAACACTGAAAATAGTGTAATAATATTAATTATTAATAATATTAATTATTAATAATACTAATATTTTTCAAACCCATTTTGAGTCTTTGATATGTTTTTAAAATTTATTTCAATAAATCTTTGATCTTTCTCAAAATATAATTAATCATGGTCTAAAAAATATTGTATAAATTAAATAATTTCCATATTCTCATTTAGTTGAGGCAGATAAAATTTCATTTCCAAACCAAAAGTTAAACATCTTCGAAATTGCAAATAAATAACTTTATCTTCTCTGATAAAATTGAATGTAATGAATAAAATACAAAGAAACTTTCAATGTAGATATCTGGGAAATGCCATTACTATAGCCATACGAAGGAGAAACTTGGAGATGTATTCAGAGTTCCAGGGTTCGAAGTCCCCTTTTGAAACGCTTTCTCCATAAGTCCATATTTGTAGCGATTTAAGGATTGATAATTTCGTATTGCTTTGCCTCTCTCTCTCTCTCTCTGCACTTAGCTTGACCATATTGGTCAAATTATTTATTCATTTTTCTTTCATCTGATTTGGGGGCCTCCTTCAAAGCTTATGGCTTATGGCCATATAACCAAAGTACGTGCCAAAATGACCAAAAACCAGTCACCAGCAACAACAACTACGAGCCGGAAAACAAAAAAAAAAAAAACAAAAAAAAAAAAATGAAATGTCAAAATCCCCCAGCGGCCAAAAAGCTCATCAGTTTCGTACAAAACAGTTAACAGTGGACACTGGTCATGGGTTGACACACAGGCGGTCGTGGCTCTATGGGTGGGGCTGGGACGGTGGGGGGTAAGGTGGTATGGGGGTGGGGGGGGGGTCTCCTCGTTTGGAGGTGCTGACGGCGGTGCTGGTGGCGGCATATTTTTTTTGATATTACTTTGCTGCTGACCAAAGCGCAAAATCACTTTTGACGTTTTTATTCTTATGTCTGTTGGGGTTTTACTTTTCAGTTATTGTTGTTGTTTTTGTTGTTGTTTTGTTTTTTTGGCTTTAGTTTTGTTGTGCTTTTTGTATTTGTATTTGTCCGTTTTTGTGGAGCGCGCGCCTCGTTTCGTTTTCATTATCCGAAGCGCGTCCGAATTCATTTCAAGTTTTGCCGCCGACTTTGAGGCGTCTTCAGGCCTGTCCAACTGTGTTGGCTTTTTTTTTTTGTTTTTGGCCTTTTGCCAGTGCGCGTTAAGACCAACATAAGTCCGCCTAAGCGTTTAAAAGCCTAAACGAATGCATGGGCGACTCTTGGAGTGACTGACTCTCCCTCTCTCACTCTCTCTTTCTGTCTCTGTCTCTGTCTCTGTGTGTGTCATTGGGCAACGGCAAAAATACATAATAATCATCGTCATCGTCGTCATCATCATCATTAAAATGAGGGAGAGGGTCTCAACTCGACTCGACCGTTCAGCTGTCAAGTCGGCTTTTATTTTGCGCTCAAAAACTTAGACCAACTTGACAGTTGGAAGACAGTAGTGTTTATAACGTCGTCTCCTCCTCCACAGTCCAGTCCAGTCCCGCAACCAGCAATGGCCACAAAAATGAGACAAGAGTGACAGCGGCTCAGCAAAAGAGTTAATACTGTGATTAAATGACCAAGAGAGTGCCACTGTCAGACAACTAGACAGACACGTATATGGGGAGATACACACAGATACAGATACAGATACAGATGGCCAAATGGTGGGCGGCTTAAATGTTTGACAGCTTTTTGGATCGTTGCCGACGCTCAAAATGTTGATGGCCCAGCGATTACGACAAATGAAAATAGAAAATAACAAAAGGAAATTGCTTAATTTGGTCAACAAATCTTTATGCCAGAATTTGTTTTGAAATTTTCAATTAATCAAAACGGGGCAACCATAACGCAACAGGTTTAATTTACGATTGCCATAATTCGAATTCCGTGTTTTTCAAATCTTTCTCAGTACCTCAAGTAGTTTTTGGAACAAATGCCACAAAACACATGAAATACATATGATTTATTGCAATTTTTTATGGCCACACATTGGAGGATAATGGGCAATTGACTAGCCCCAAACGGCTGCCCACATAGAAAACAGCAAAATTACATTGCAAAAATTGTTTATAAATTATTGATTAAATGACAATGCGCTGTCAGAATTTTGATTTATGACCTAAGGCGCGAGAGACACGCAACGCAAATGATTGAAATACTTGGATGAGCGAGTATATATTGAAAAATTGTTGAGCAAACAATAAAAGATGGCCGGCGACTACAACGATTGCGACTCTGATGACTCTGATGACGATGACGTTGACGTTGTCGATGATGACGGGGTCGTCTCCCCTTTTTACATTGCCTTCCTCCACCCCATCGACCAGCACTATGAGAGGGGGGGTGGCGGAAAAATGCGTATCTCAAAGTTACACAACAACAAAAACCAACCGAAAAAACTGAATAAACAAAATCGCCTGTTTTTATTAATTTATCATTGCTGCTGCCATTGCCACTGCTGCTGCTGCTGTTGCTGTTGCTGCTGTTGGACAACAGCAACAAAAAGTGACATAAAGTCAGTCATCAATCAAAATTACGAAATGAACAAAAAAAGAGGAGAAAACAAAAAATTGTGCCAATAAATTAACGATAAAAGCTTGATTCCAAAGCGAGAGACCGGGCACAGTGGCAATCAGAGGAATGAGGGGGAGAGGGAGAGAGAGAGAGAGTTTTCAATGACTTTTCAATTAACACAAACGAATACATATATATATATATAATGGGGGCTTGTGTGGAGATGGGGATTTATATTCACCATTGCACTATAAGTACTTATGTACATATATATTTTCCCTTTTGCAAAGGGTATTGTAATTTTACTGTGACTTTAGAAACGCCGTAAATCATCCATGAAATTAACAAAAAGTGAATTTATCGATGGCAAAAGTGAAAATTTTCAATGAGTTTTGAGTTTCCTTTAGAATTTCAAGACTAAGAAACTAGTTAAAGGTGCTTGGACCGCTAGACACACCATGTATGACTCTATCTTAGAGTTAAGATTACAATTTAAAACAATTTGAACTATTTTTAAAAGGGGTCTTAAAAGCCTTAGAAGAATACATGGAACTGGAGCTTCTAATCGAAACTTTAAATCAGCGAATACATTTAATTTACCCTAAGCACAGTCGATAGTCTTATTGAGATATAAGTACTTGATGTCACCATGTTTACAGAATTTCATAATATAGTAACCGTGTGTATGTATATGTATATTCCTTAATGAAATTGCAAAGAAAACAATTTCATTTCATGCCGTCAAATGTCAAAAGAGAGAAACGTCCTTGTCTCTTCCAATATACGGGCTTGGCAAACACACACTAAATTCTGATCTTGATTGTCTGTCCGTCTGACTGTCGGTCTGTTTATCTGTCACTGATTGTCTGTCACTTTTGGGATTTTATCCTAAATATGCCTTCCAAAATAACCTTGTCACACGTGTGCAAACTTTGCAGATTGCGTCAAATGTCATCTAAAATGCCTTTGATGATAACCTTTCACTAAATTGTCATTTCACATGTCTAAGTAAATATTTTGACGCAGAACAAAAAAGAAATACAAAAGGAGCTGACTGAATTGTGGATTGTATCGATATTTCTATACCCTTTTTTTTAACAACTGCATTTTAGTTAGTTCAATTTTGAACCGAGTCGATTAATCTAACTTTAGATTCAGTTCCAGTTTCAATTTTACGTAGTAATGAATTGCTCAAATAAATGTACCCACACTGCAAGGGTATTCAAAAAACACACCCAAAACAGAACACGAGTTGACAAGGTATAAAAAGTGACACAAAAAACGATGATAATTTGTGACGATTGTTACTTGAAAGGTTTAACTGTTTATCTTAATGTTTAACTGCCTGCAAATTAACATTAATAACAAATCAAATTTAATGTGTTAATATTTTGCATTTTGCTGTTGAGCTTTTGGAATTGATTAAATTGCACGATATTTTTTTTATATTTTTGTGAATATTTCACAAAGGAAATGTATTCCCGGCAAATTGTAAACAATCTCATTAAACCGCACACACACGCACATAAACTTTCTCATGATCATCTAGAATAAATAGGTATGAATGTAAATATGTATAAAAACGGATCATAAATTATCAACGCAATTATAAAGCGCGTTGTATTCGCTGGCATTTTTAGCGCACAGCCGTTCCACTCCGCCGCTCGAGAGAGAGAGAGACGAGAGGTTATCAAAATGTAATAAATCAGTTTGTTTAATATATTTTATAGCTACACATATACACAACACTCGAACAACACTCGAACAAACGGACAACACTGAGAAAATTCTTGCCGCTTGCCGTTGCCATTCCTCCTGAACTCTATAAACAGACATTAAGTCTGTTAAACACGAGAAAAATGCGCATTATATGGTGTAAATCAATGCCGGACGTCGCGACGTCGCAGCGATGTCGCCCCACACTGACGTGCAGATTTATTTTCATTTATTTAAACACAAACGCCAGCCAAGGCAAGGAATGGAGGAAAAGTCAAAAAGTGAAAACTGGATATTACGGTACCAGGGAGACATGGGCTTATAAATCTTTTTCCACTCACCGCGTCTGTTATTGTATTTCAAAAGTCAAATAGAGCCGCATTACGAGGGCCATCGAAATAGTTGGCATATCAATAAACAACAAACACATATAAGAGCAATTACCGGAAGTTGACTTTGGATATTTTAGCCCAACTATATCATGGGAAATGACTCTATATATATTATATATTTTGTTTTAAGTGTAAGAGAAAATTTAGTATGAGGCAACTAAGGAGATAACTCTACCTAAAAAGATTCACTAAACCCAACTAACCGAATTCAAAAATAAATATCAAGCAAACGTTGATTTCTATAAGGACAATTTAATATGATTTGTCCGCCTTTTAAATCTTATATAAATAATTATAAATTATATTTTTAAAGCAAAACTTTGCACTTGCCTGTTCATATGCATTTTGGATTTATACAGCAAGAAATAATCCCTCTGAAAAAATATTAAAGTATAAATATATTATTAAATTTTTTGACTTGTGTAAAAATATCTTTAAAAATTCATATTTTAAGTGAATAACAAGATCTATAGATAAAGAAATTCTTTTTTAAATTAATATTTATTACAAATTTAATTCAAAATGACTGCAAACTTTTCTTAAGATCGTGTTTCCACTTTAACACGATCTATAGACAATTAAATTCTTGTTTAAATTATTATTTATTAGAAATTTAATGCAAACTTTTCCCCATTTCTTAAGATATTTATTAAGTTGTGTTTTATTTATGAATTGAAATTAAGTAATTCTGAAAAATTTGTTTTATAATTTTGTTTAATAGTTATTCTTATGTTGTGTTTTCTTATTAAATATTTACTTTAATATTAAATATTTTACATTTTCTCCGATTTTTAACTACTACAATTTTTTATTTGGACTTGCGATTGGATTTTCTATGGAACGTATCTAATGTGTAGATCGAGGAAAAGGTGGATGTATCTATTTTATTTATACTGAATAAGTAATATCTAGCTACTAAAAAACTATAGATTTTATATATTTAAGAAGTTGTGCTAACTCAACTATTGATTCAGTCGAACACTGATTAAAAAGAAACATTAAAAAGATAGAAATTCCTTTCGGTCTGTGGTATGCCTTATACGTTTATATCATTAGGATTAAATATGAGTACTATGAGTTAAGGTTTTCATAATATTCTTGAAGAGGTCTATCAATAGTAAGATCTTCTTCGGCTATCAATAAATCACATATCAGTATACGTTATCGATGGTATTACGTATACGATATGCACTCTTCGAATCGACTTATCGTTTAAGCTTCGCCTCTTTAAAACTACAAAATTTACTTAATTTAATAAAGGTCTTTCTTCTTTTATTGCTATCTAGTTGTAAACTAAAACTCCCAAGTAATTTACAGTATCTTGTAGAGTAACCCTCGCATCTGTGTATGAATGGGTTTTGGATAAATATTCGTAGATACCTTTGTATGTTGGGTAGCATTGGGATTTGTTGTAATCAAGTTTTCCAGAGTGTTGGTAAACAAATGAAAAACTCCGGCGTGTTACACACATTGATAAATATGTGTACGTAAACTGTAAGATATGAGTAGACAACAAGGAGAGGGAGACAGACAGATGCAGAGACATGTGGCAAACATTTGCACAGTTCGGTTCGGTTGGAGTGACAAAACTACAGTTTCTCGATTCGATTGTTTGTCTAAAAAACCAACCAGTAGCAACATAATCCCGGGTATTTACACCTTTTATACACCCTGACAGTTGCTTGACGTGCTGTGTGCTTTATGCTGTGTGTGTGTATGACGATTATAAATCTTCTTTTTACGTTTATCTACACAAATTCCAGACAGAGCACTGCTCAAATATCATAAAGTGATTGAAGATTAATGTTGGGCCACTGCTCAGAGAGCATTTACTCTGAAAACGCATTTGAATGTCAGTTTTTTTCTTTAAAAATGCTGTTAAAAAATGTGAAGCCCCAATTTAAAAAAAAAAAGCATAAAATATCATAAAGAATTCAAGTATCTAATATATTTTAATATACTTGGGGTGCTCAATCACGATAATATGGTGGTTTATTGAATTGTACCACTTCAAGTCAATTGTTAAATTACTCAATAATAATACTGCTTAATTTTCTTTCCGCTCTTGCAAAAGGATATATCTGTTCGTCTGTCTGTTTCTATGCAAACTAGTCTCTCACCTTTTGAGCTATTTAAGAAAAACTTTGTATTTGACTTTCTTTTTGATGACCACTAATTGCTTTAATTTTGATCTGCCCCTTATTACAACATTTTGTTCAGATGGGATAACTATTTATATCATATGGGTTCCATAGGAACAACGAAAACAAGTTCTTATGTGAACAACTTTTTATTTAAGGGAGTGACTAATTCTCTAAACTATATTTAGTATTAAAATAATATTTAAAGATTTACATCATATTTCCGACAACTCCTTATGTCATTAATAAAATTCAAGTGGACTTATAATCCCTTAGAAGAAGAAGAATTTTTACATTTCATCATTGGATCTTATGGATACTAGCTGGAAGGACTTCGGCATCTGAAAAATGAGAAATATTTCACAAAATTCTAGGGTTTATTATATACTCAAAATCGGGCACAAAATTTTTCATTTTATTGAAAATGACTGAAAAAACAATTGATCAACAAATTTGAAAAATAAAATTGAAAAAATGCAAAAATCAACATTCTAGTAAAATTTTATAGTATTATTATTATAATTTTACTCTAAATATTACTTCTACCACATCTACTTTTAAACAAAGTGTTTCGCATTTATAACATGATTCTAATCTTCAGGCTGAAAATCAACAAATAATATTTTATGGAAATACTTATGTAAATATTTATAGATACATTGAACGAAAATAGCTTCATGTTAATAGAGTTAAGGAAACTCTGAAAATATTTCCTTTTAGAGTGCAGTGTATGTAAGCTGTTGAAAGGCTTATTTTATTTCTGTCCTGTTCATATTAATGTTAATGTATTACTTATTTATGTTTGAATTCCCCCTGCATCAGCCTTCTCCTGCCCTTCATATCCGAGCAAATCCAAACTGAAAATGCCTTTCATCACAGGATGAGAGAAAGACAAGCAAGAAGAAAATGTTGGGAAACAAAACAAACATCTTGTGTGAGTTGCCTTTTTCAGTCATTAAGTCATTTACATATTTGCCAACAAAATGTCAGGCCATAAAATATAAACTAAAGCAACTGAGGACAACGCCAAAGATAAATGAAGACGCAGCTGCTGCGGCAACATCAACGCTAATTGCTCTTGTGCATTTTACAGATACAGATACATGAGCAAACGACTGAGCGAGCGAAGGAACGGGCGAAGGAACTCAAAACTCAAAGATATATTCAAAATCATAATTCATTTTTGTCATTCTTCGCCCAAGCCCCCCAACCCCCACCGACCACCGACCCCACTCCACTCCACTCTCTGTTTTCGTTATGCGTGTGACGAACTGTTGAACAGAGACGAGAAAAAAAGAGACAGATAATGATGCCGATGTACATAGTGGAAGAAGCAGCAGGAGTAGACAGCAGAAATGTCAAAATGCATTAACATTTAATTGAGGCTAATTTAAGGCGAAATATTTCGCTTGGCATATATGAAAATTTATGCGTCTCATTTTGTGTCTTTACGGTTCTGTTTTGTTGCGTTTCGTTTCGTTTCATTTCAGTTTTTTTTTCTCGTATCAACTTTGGTTTTCGGTTTTTGCTCTGCTTTGAGAAATGAGCGCATTTTGTAAAAATGTCACATTACATTTAATTTATGCAACATGGGGCACATGGAAGTGTTGCATGAAATTGTTTTGATTGCCTCGAAATATTATTCACTTGTCCCATTAACAATCAAGGCAATTTGGGTGACAAAACTATTTGTCAGTATTTCTCGATTCCGTTTCTCTACTTATTTTTCTGTCTAGTGATTGATGACCATGTCATGGTTTTGAAAACCAAAAATACTTAAATATATAAAAATGAGAAATATTAAAAAATAGGAAATTCGTAGGATTTGTTTCAACTGACCAAGGCCCAAATTCATTGAACTTTTCTTCTAGGATAAACTGTATCTACTTGACATCCATGAAATGTCCTCTCAGATTAGATGTCAAAAGAAAAAAAAACTATTCGTTGGACAATTGAAAGTGAAATGATATAAATTCTCACTCGATTGATTTCCTTATTTGTATTATCACTTGCTTTTATTTATTGAACAAAAGCGCTGCGGTTCTTAAAAAAGGAAAGTGTATAAAACTAGTTTTTTCATATTTAAATAGTTTACATAATTGAGAAACAATTTGTTATCCGAGATGCAACTTTTTCACAATTTGAATTATTTCAAAAGTTATATGTTTTTTAGTGCCGTAGACACTAAGCTGAATTAAGCGGAACAAAAATCTTTAGAAGCTTTTTTTTCAAAACTAATTTTCTCAAGACTGTACCCAAAAAAACGTCTCATCTTTATATGTATTGACTTGAAATTTGGTATGATTATTTCTTATACATAAAACATTGATTACGCGAAATTTTGTTTTTACTTGTATAAACAAATTTTTTAAATCAAAATCAAATTAAATTTAAATTAAATTACAAAAATTAAATTAAATTTTTAGTCATTATAATGCAGGAGTTTTTTTGTTTTCAGTTTTTGTGGTTCATGATATTTTCATAAATCGTAGCTACAAGGACACATAAACTTTTCGACATAAACGGTGCATAACTTAATCAAAGATTGTGGTTTTTGTATTAAATTGTTTTCATCTATGTTTGACAAATTATTAAGCGAATGATAAAAACATGGATACTACAAATAATAACTGTTTTTTTATAGACCGTCAAAGAAGCCCGAAATTTGGGCTCTAGACTAGAACACCCCCATTATAGCTCTTGTTTCTATGTGTCCTTGGCAAAAAGTTTTGTTGTATGGCCATTTCTAGTTATCCATAGGACAAATAAAATATACACTCTCTCTAAACAGGACAATTAAGAGATATTTCATATTCTCTACATTTATCATTTAGAATTCCCCAAAAAAACATAAAAGTTCTACAGTTTTTGGGTAATAAATTTCCCCAAATGCAAATATAAGAGTAAGAACACATTTAAATTTAAATTATTATGAACTGATTATCCTGGTTGTCGGTTTTTGTGGACGTTTTAATTTAACTCTTAAGCGATTATGTTAATTATAATCTTTACTATTTGCCAGGCTAGGTTAAAACGTCTCCTGGAAGGTAATGCAAGAAATTCTCCCTTGAGAGTTACAAATAATCTACATGATGTGGCAAACATTTTGGTTACCTCAAAACAATTTGCAGCTTGACTCTACCTGACCAGTTGAGAGTAAAATAAAATATGCCTTTTTATAGAATATTGCTTTGGCCTTTATTCCCCCTTTTGCTGTTTTTATTATCCTCCGCCTCTCGGTGCCCCGCCTTAACACTGTCTCCATTGCCTGTCTCTGTGGTTGTCCTTTTTGCCCTGTTGCGGCCGCTTGTCATCGTTACTGTCTGCTTTCGGCAGGGATTTGTAATATTATGCTGTCAAGTCGAACATGCCCACTGACAGTTACCAACTGTCTCTCTCTCTGTCCGTCCGTCTGTCTGTCCGTCTGTCTGAATGTTGGTCTGACGGTCGGTTGAACTGACTCTGACGGTTTGTGTTCGCTTCGTTTCGTTTCGGTACGGTACGGTTGGACGCTCGACTTGAGTGTGTAAGACCGCCCCGGCCTCGGGACTACCCTCCCCCATGTTAAAGCCAGGAACCGCTTCACAGGAATACGGCATGGACACTCACATTCCCATCCACATCGAGATCTACGGGCGGGTTGCCAATTACACTTTTTGACGCCAGGCGACGTGTGCAAAGGGGCGTTCTCGGATTGGGTTGAGTTCCGTTTTTTCTCTCTTTTCTTTTTGTTGGTTTTGATGCTAACAAATAATGACATGGCAATTTGCAGATTTCACAGCATGCCTCATAGAGTACTCTCTCTCTCGCTCTCTCTCCGCCTCGCTGTATATATCTAATGTGTATATTCCACTTGAATATCCGCCAGTTGAGTTAACAAAGTCAATTCGAACTTTGTTTTGGCTGCCTTTAGCTATCAGTGACAAGTCAAGGTGGTTGTTGATGCTTTTGTCCCAGTAGCATGGAAGGATCGACCGCCTGCCAAAGTCACTTAGCCAGAAGTCCTGCTGCGAGAGAGAAAATCAATTCGACTATGAAACGTTTTCAGTTTTTTTCAGTCTCACTCGCACAGTGGTTCAAAGGTTTGACAGGCTCCCGAGACCAGGTGGTCGACGGACTGAGTTTCGAAATGAGTTTCGCTTTGGAAGAGTAGATGAGACCAACCAACCGACCAACCGACCGACCGACCGCCTGCTAAGATGGCTGTCAAATTTTTTCTTTTGTCGTCTTAGTTTGACTGGGATTTTTATGGTACGGGTTGATTTAGATCGGGCTTAGTTATGATATTTGCCTTTCGAAAAAATGTATCAATTTCCACTCTTAATTTGAAAATGATATGCAAAAGGAAGTGCCATAAATTTTCGAGACATGTCGGCTAACCAAATCGATAAAGAAACATAAACTTGTTTGCTTCGCATTGCTACCAAGGAAACGAGACCAGACCAGCCGAAAGACCTAACCAATGCCGACTTACCATCATCATCATCATCATTATCATCATCAACTGGAGTGGCTCGTAAATGTTTCTATCAATTTGAAAAACGGCTCGTAAAATTTGTGAAATGTTGACCATATACACATAGACCGACAATCGAAACGAGACGATTCGTTTAATGTTACACAAAATTTATGTGCCTCCAACTCCTCCAACCAACTCTGTCTCCCTTCCTCTCTCTCTCTCTCGGTCTTTAAAAGTTTATCTTAATGGATTGCTGCAGCCTTTGGTTCAAGAGCTAAAGTGAAATTCTGATTTGATTGATTGCGTTGACATGAAAAGATGTGTTAAAAGTCACTTTGAAGTCCACAAGCAAAGAATCATAAATTTTAGCATACAATTTTTGGTTTATGTTGAGTAGGTTGCAATTTATGCGAAGTTGGAACTTGTTCTTTCCTTAGAAATATTTCATTTTATGTATATAACCTATATTGGCACTAGTTAATTTTTAAAAATGTGAACTAGTTCATTTTTAAATATATAATCTAGTTTTTTTTTAAATATGAACTAGTTTATTTTTTAAAATATGAAATATGAACTAGTTTATTTTTTAAAATTTGAACTAGTTTATTTTTTAAATTTTGAGCTAGATATTTTTTTTAAATTTTTCCTGACAATATTACAGAACCTAATCTATTACATCGTCCATTAAAAAACACCACCTAACCCTTTATTTCCAATTAAATATTTTTATTAAATATTTTCTGTACTTCGACAAAAAAAAAAAACTTAAGATCAAAGCATATTTTGGCACTTAATAGAATAAAATAAAGTTAGTAATTAAACATATATGTTAACCTGCGACATACCAAATTTCTTACAACTTTTTCGTAATTTAATTGATTAACTAAAAAACTGAAAATATTATAGAACCTAATCTACTACACGTAGAATACACCTTTTTTTGCACTAGTTCATTTATTAAAATTTATACTAATTTATTTTTAAAAATTATATGTATAAAGATAAATAAAAATAAAAATATGATCTCTTTTATTACCACCTAACCCTTTATTTCCAATTAAATATTTTAAAGTTGCTAAACGTGTTAACCACAAAAAAAATATTTAACATTAAAGTGAAGCTGATTTTGTATATAATTAGTAAATATAAAACACATGTGTCCAATGGTTCACTTATAATGTTTTTTTTTAAACACGTCCCAAAATAGGCCAATTAAATAGCGCTTTTTGAAAAGCACATCAGTCATATCTTCGTTATAAATTCCTATTCCAAATTGTGTACTATTGGTTTAACTAGTTTGAAGTAAAATTAAAATTACTAAGTATGTTCAGTAGCGTAGCAATTAAAAATTCCAGCTCTCGATTTTGTATTGAAATTCGTAATTTGATTCTACAAAGTTGTGAGTCTTTCTTAATTACAACAATGTCAGCTGTTTATAATGATGGAAAGCTATTTTGTGGTTTATCTCGAAATGTTGCATTGAAAGAATGTTAAATCTAGTGGGTGGATCATGTCACCCACCCAGCAACTCTTTCATATAATGAAAAGCGCAATTTTCGTCTTTTACGCCCTTTCATTCGGTTGACAGTCACTTCCTGCCCACCATACATCCGCCGTGGTACCCACTTTCACGGTGCTCCCGCGGTGCCTGCCTCATTGCCTCGATGTGGCAGGACAGCTCGTCTCCACTGCTGACGGCTCATTAGCATGTGTGTGTGTGTGAGTGTGAGTGTGTGTGTGTGCAAGTGCCCCTCCTTTGGCTGTCAGTTGGTTGGGGGGCTGCCATTAATTCTGCCTCGGCTCTCACTTGCTTTCTCTCTTTCCCGCTAGTTGAAAAACTAACCTAACCTGCAGTGTAATGCGTTGTATTGTTCACGCAAAATTTATTTCCGCTGCGTCATGAACATCCTGCTGTCGTCGACGACGTTGTTGTTGTTGTTGGTAATTTACGTAATAAATACGCTTGAAAATTTTGCACGCACATGCAAAATGAATTACGTTGCTGGGGAGCAGCAACAGCAACAGCAACAGAAGCAGCAACAACAACAACAACATCAAGTTAACTGTCACTTGTCACAGGGACGTTTCATGGGCATGTCCTGGCAGCGTGTCGTCGTCGTCGTCGTCGTCGACGTTGGCGTCGTCTCTCACATGTCAACGGGCGTCGCTTTGCTTGGCATTTTTGTGATGTGAAATGAAGCAACGAGGTGACAGCGGCAACAGCACCAACGGCAACATCAGCAGCAACAGCAACAGCAGTAGCAGTAGCAGCAGTTGCTGGTTGCTGGTGGCTGGCAGCGGCAGCATAAAATGAATTACTCGCGTGAACAACAAAAACTGTCAGAAGCCTGTCAGTGTAGCTGTATGAAGGAGGCGTTCTCGTAATGTGGGTGGGGCACATCATATGTTGCCACTGTCATTTGTGTGTGCCAGTGTGTGTGTGTGTGTGTGTGTGTGAGGTGTCAGCGCATCGCATTTGAAATGCTCAAACAGTTGACAGTCCGACCAGCCGTTGTCCATGCATATGAAAATAATTTGAGCAATCTTTTGTGGCCCTCCACTATGGTCTTACCTCAAATTGCTTGTAGCAATCAGTGAAAAAGCCACGTCTCCCCTCTGTCTCCCTCTACCCGCTCGACAGTTGTCGCAATTTTCATTTTCGCACTCCATTATAAAGTAATTTTTTTACATTACTTATGGCTGTCAACGTCTGAGTTTGCTTTCTTCCTGTTTCCGCGGCAACGCCTCGTCACGTCATGTCTATCGTCTCTTGCTTTTCTTCTTTTCGTTTCTTTTCTTTTCCTTTGGATATCCTTCTTGTTGGCAAAGATTAATATGTTGCTTCGCTCACTTTGTTTGCTCACTCGCATGTGTGACAGTTTGCAAATGTGATTGACAACTGACACTGGCATATAAATTCAAAGCTTTCACACAGGCCCAAGCACGGGCAAGAGGCACAGACACAGGCACAGACACACCAGCAACCGTTGACAGTCTACATATAGGGAGGACAGCAGCAGCAACAACAACAACAGCAACAACATGAGCAACCATAGCTGGAAGGCATGACAAACTGACTGAATGACGGACGTGCAGGAGGTCTCTTGCCTCTAACTGATGCTTGAGACTGATGGACTGACTGACTGACGGACTGACTGAATGTCTGTCTGGAGTATTTTCGGGTGTTGCCTCAAGTTAAAAGTTGAAAATTAGAATGACTAAAAGGAAGTAATTCATCTTAGCTTTTCTTTTTAGAAAGATTCGAAATAGAAACGATAGCATATAGAATTTCAATGCTAAAATAAGATTTATTTGGATGGTTTACAGGGGGTTTTTCGCCAAGGTCATTAGCCCTGAAGTAATTATATTTTATAAGCATACTATTATATTATATATACTATTATAACAAATAGATGCAATAAATTGAATTGAATTGAAAAAAATTTGGATGGTTTTTCGTTTATTTATTGCAAAGTGAAGTCATTTAATTTAAACTTTATATATTAGTAAACTAATTATATAAATAATAATATATCACGAAGTTTGGAAGAATATCTAAAGCATGAAGTTCTAAATTAAAACTCAAAATTCATTTTCTGTTTAGTCTTTAATATTATTATTAAATATAAAGCAAAAAGTATCCTAAAAGTATAAATAATAATATAACTCGAAGTTTGGAAGACTATCTAAAGCATGAAGTTCTAAGTTCCATTTCAAAATTCAGTTTCCGTTTAGTGTTAAATATTATTATTAATTATTAGAATGAATATGAATTGAAAAGGATCCACAAAAAGAGATATTTGCATTTTGAAAAAAGATAGATCTTCAAATTGATATTTGAAATACGAGAAAAAGTAGTAGGTATTTTTTTTTTTTGACTTTCCATATATTTTCAGATGATAACGAGTACTTTCTAAATATGAAGTTATGGGCAATTTGTAATAGATTTTCTGCCCTAACGCCATTAGCTCA
Source organism: Drosophila sucinea (assembly GCA_018150745.1). Classification (NCBI taxonomy): domain Eukaryota; kingdom Metazoa; phylum Arthropoda; class Insecta; order Diptera; family Drosophilidae; genus Drosophila; species Drosophila sucinea. Next base: position 83,854 of record JAECWP010000142.1, on the reverse strand, counting down.
TTACAAGCATTTTAGATGGGGGGATAGAGTAATTTGCTGTAGACCTTCCATAATTATCTTTATTGTTGCTTCCCTGTTTTCATTATTTTTTTTTTTTTTTTTGCTTCTCACAAGTCATTGGCAAGCTGTTGCCTTTTTACTCGCACACTTCCTGTCCTTCCCTTTCAATTACAATGACTTTTCCCAATGGTCTATAGGAGAAAATAATTCCAATTATCATGGAGTACACTTCCGTCTCCGTTTTTGCCTGATGACTACCTACCTATGGAGATGGGATGTGTGTATGTTACCTTTGAGCAAACTCAAATTACAATCTAATTGCTATTTAGGGGTTTTCTTCGGCTTCCTTCTCCACCAATTATTCAAACAAGAGAGCCCATAAATGCTGACACAACGGCCCATGACTTGATAATAGACACATCAGACATCAGACATTGGGTGCAGTTGGGTTTAGACGTTCTTGTCGTCGTCGTCGTCGTCATCATCATCATCAACCACCAGCCATCAGCAATCATCGACGGGGGCCAAGACACAGCAGGTAGCAAGTTGAGCAAGTCGAACTCATTTTGGTAAAGTAGCCGGGAACCTGTCGCTCGTGCTGACGACAAATGTCTTCGGCGGAAGTGACACAACAAAAATGCCAAACAACCAGCAAGCCAACAAACATTTTTTATACTTGATTATAAATGCCTTGATGCCGTCAAGAAAATAAAACTAATAAATTGCTGTTGATCAGCGATGCTGCTGCTGCTGTTGCTGGTGTGGATGCTGCTGTTGCTGCTGGTGCCGGGCAATGACAATGACAAAAATCAAACCGGAGTCTGACAATGATGAAAGTGACAATGACAATGAAGGCGCTGAATGACAGAAAGGAGTAGGAGAAGGTAGAAGATTGCATGACAGAGTATAGGGAACACTGGCAGCTGTTCGCTTACTCAACACTCTTGGCGTGACTTGTCAACGGGGGCATCATTCAACGCTTGGACGGATCGTTCACCATCATCGTCGTCGTCGTGATGTGGTTTTATCTTTTGTTTATCAAGTTAAAATAACGATAGACTTCAAGACATTTAATAAGAGGCATGAGAAGAATTTCAAATGGAATTAGTTCGGAACTAGTTCATTTCAAAAGAGTTTCAGATTTCTAAATTGGAAACTACACGTCGTATGAGTGATATTCACGTTGTTTTCATCTTTGACTATCAAATACATTGACCATGCCTTATTATGCACGTTTTCCATCAGTTATTAGCAATCTACAGTGAACTAGCAGTCAGCAGAATGATACAACAAAAGCTCGTTTGTAATGACCATCAAAGTCGAGTCGAGTCAGACCAGGCCAGTCAGCCAGTCAGTCAACCCAATCCCATCCATTCAGGCCATCAACCATTCAATCATTCACTCATTGCGACTGTTGTCACTCACTCACTCAGAAATACAGCAACAGAGGCAGACAGACAGAATCGAGTTGCAAAAAGGCTGTGACTATAACTCGGCTTTTGGTGTCGGTCTCGCTCTCGGTCTCGGGCTCGAGCTCCATGTTGCACGATTTCGTGGTATGCTTCAATGAAAACAAACTGATATTTGCCTGACACTTGAGATTGATTGTCATCCATCAAGTGTCTGCCCCCGACTATTCCCCCCTCTGACTCAGTCTCTGGATATGTGATGCGATGTGAGTGAGTGATTGAATGATGGCAAGGATGTGTTGTTTGCATTTCGTATTTACATGCCTTTTTGCTCCCTGCCCTGCCCCGCCCTGCTCTGCCCTGCCTCTGCAGATATTCAATTACAAATCTGAGAAGGTTGACCACAACAAAGTCCTTCGCTTTGACTTTCACACATTGAGTGAGGTCTCCATTACAACATATCGAAGACCATCTGTGCTTTGTCAGCTAAAAAGCCGCAAAAAAGCTGTCGACCAACAGCTGTTGAATGATCGAGAGAGAGAGAGAGAGAGAGAATCACGATTGAAGAATGCAAATAACCCGCAAATTGTAGACAAATCAACATTTTTCATCTTACTACTACCATTCGCAAATTGTCCAAGTAGCGCATAAAGAAATTGAATTCATTAAACATTAGCTTCCTGACACGATCTCCGAACAGAAACCAAGCGGATGAAAGACAAACATTTACTGTCGCAATATGCAAATCCATAAATTTTCCAATGTCTGGCAAAAAAAAAAAGAGACAGAGAGAGAGACGCACCAAAGAGACATACACACGCGATAAAGAAATTCGATTAGGCATCAATTTTAAATGAGACGCGCCATTCCCCTTCGTCTCCTGCAGCGAAGCTGTCATGCCGCCTGCTGCGGATGCCACGTAACCTGATATGGTGACACTCGTCCATGTCGATGTCGATGTCGCATCGCGTAGTAGCATTGAGTCGACTCCGACTCCGAGTCGCGTCGCGTCGCATCGCCTCGCTGCTGCAATCTAATTTATGACTTAATTATCGGGCCATATTTAATGTGTCCAATAAACTAGTCTACAAAATTATACCAACACATCGTTGTCTCTTAGCCAGTACAACCATTTTACATTCTACACCGAAAGAAAATTCTACAGCTAAGTGACTTTCCTTCGAAGAGAAATAACTAAGAAACAATTTCGTCCTGAAACCCTTTTTGATAGGGGAAGAGAACTAGTTCCATTACTCCAGATTACTTATCTATGTGGTCAGAACCTAGGAGAACCTTTTCAGGATCGAAATAATTTCTTAAACTATTCTAATTGAGAGAAATCCTTTTACAAGTATCTATTATAGATTATTTCCAGCATGATCCTTAATAAAAAGGGAATACAAACTATTCTCCGTCGAAAAGATCGTAAAAAATAGTATTCCTATTATTCGATCTCCACTTTTTCTTTCTGTGTACCTCTCCTCTGTCTCTCTCAGCACCGATTAGACTTATTAAGCTTTTGCTTTATGCGTGAACGATTGAGAAGCTAAAGAAAGAAGGGGGCAGAACTTGAATTTCAGCAACATCAGCAACAGCAACTGGCAAATGTGTTCATGGTGGCCTCCTTTAGTTTTGCGGTCATCAATTTGCTTTTAAATGCAACAATTTGGTTGCCATTGCGGGCATGGCTCCGCGTCATCGTCATCGTCACCGTCACCATCACCGCATGCAGCGAACGAAAATGAACTAAACTAAACTTAAGTCGGGGCCAGCACCAGCAACAGCAACATCACCATCACCAGCAGCGACACCGGGGCCAGGGTCTGGGTACAGGGTACTGGGTACTGGGGCTGGGGCTCAGCAATAAAAATTTCGTGAAGTGGCAATAAAATTCCATTTAAAATGGCAGCGATTATGTCTCAACAGACCATTAAAGTCACTCAAATGACAACTACTACTTAGGCACTCACAATCAACCAACGCACACCGTTTTTTGTGTGTGTGTGTGTGTGTGTGTGGATCTTGGATTGCGGATCGCGGACATCTGACGATGGGCGCCGTAGCACAGTGGGGCACATTTTATATAAATGGAAGCGAAAGTGTCGCAGCAAACCAAATAAGTGTCGAGTGACGCAACTGGAAAGAAAATGAAAATGAATTCTCATTTTCCAAATTATTGTCATGCCATTCGCTCATCACTCACTGACTGCATCGAGTGATATATCACTAAGAAATATCCGGGAAAAACTTCAAGCAAAAACAAAATTCAAATGGCTACAGAAAACTGATCCGAAACTTGTTGAAAATCACACCTAACTCGCTCTCTCAGTCGAAAAATGCGTAGAACCAGAAAATATGTCACAGCAAGCAACATCAGAAGCGGAAGAGGCAGCAGCTACAACAATGACAACGGTTCCACATTGTTGTCACATGTCAGCGAGAGAGAGAGAGAGATACGAGAAAGCGGAGACCGAGCGAAAGGCAAGTGTGAAATACGAGTCGTCCTTTTGGCCTGAGCGAAAAATGATGAATGACAAAATTATACAGCAAATGCGCGTCAGCCTGACATGTGACCACTAATGAGGATCAACTCGTCGAGAGCTGGCGCAGAGGAAGGGGGTCCGACCGACCGACCGAACCGGGCACATTGACATTTTATCTCTTTGTTATTTCGTTTTCATTTCTACCAGCCACTTGAAAGTCAAATTATGGCATTGAATTTCTCACCATATTAAATTTCATCAGCACAAGAAATCTTTCTTTTTTTTGCTTCGTGCAGGAACTTTCGAAAATATTTGAAAATATTTCCAAATTGAAATTATGAATATTGCTTGCACATGCGAAACGTGGTTAGACCAAGTTTTCTTATCTAAACGATGCATGGCATGAAAATGGTCAGGAAGTCGACTATAAGCAGGCAAAAGTCGTTTGCTAAAACGAGCGAATCGGCAAGAAAAATGTTCCCTGAATTCCCGTGCAACAGCAACGAAGTGAAACCTCCATAGGGCTTGAGAGAGAGAGAGAGAGACAGAGAGAGGTGGGTAAAGCAGCAGACTGCCATCAAATAATAAAATGCAAAGTCAGCAGGAAATTCGCATGGGGTAGTTTCCACCAACTTGAGAGTAAAGAACCAAAAAAAAAAAGAACAAGAACGAAATGAAAATTAGGGAGAGAAAAAAACGCAGCGCTTTAGCAATTTTAAAGACTTGCATGGAGCTTCAAACATTTATTATTAAAAATGAATTAAACTTGGGCATTTTTGTGAAAACAGAAAGAGAACAGACTAAAGTAGATAAGCAAAAAATTTCAAAGCAGAATCCAAAAATCCTTAAAAAATATCAGATCTTTAAAGCATACAATTTCTGTGGCTCTTTAAGTTAGGATAAACAAAGATAAACATATTAAGGACGTACAAAAAAGTGCAGCTAGAAGAAGACATTAGTTCCTAACCTATCTACATGGTAGATCTTAAGTTCTTCACGATCCTACATGGATCTTGGGAAATACCAGATATCGATCGACATAAATCGAAAGAAAAAGGACATTTTACTGTATAGTACCATAAGCTACAAATTCAAGGCACTTTTATCCTACTAAAAATACTTAATATGATGAAAATCCTTTTAAGTTTGTTAAAATAATCAAAGTGCGTTGAAATAAGTTGTTTTTTTTTTACTAGTACTTCATTTTTTTCGAAATCGATTGGAATATTTTTGTTTTACCACAATCGAACTTTCTGGAAATATAATCCACTATTGATTGTGTGAACAACTATTATCAATAGAACTTAAGGACATGAAAAGGCTCTTTACAGGTGAGAGCTAAAAGAACACTGGAGAAAAGCATCATCGATTTTAATTAAATTTAGGATTATTAGTGTGAAATAGAAAATGAAACATTTCTTTAACAAATTCCCAAATCCAAAGCTCTGCTATTCATGTTATTGGAGGTTTTAAAACAAAGTTATCTCCAATAATAAATTTTAGATCGTATTTTAGTTGATATTTAAATATTTTTTGTATTTCTTTTAAGAATAACAACAATCGATCCCTTTTGGCAGTCTTCATATTTATTCACAGACAGAACATTTTGCAGTTTAAAATGAAATATTAAATTACATTATGAACAAATGAAAAACGGCAAAAATTTGAATTAACTCAATTGAAATTGGAGCATTTTGACAGGCGTCTATTAACTTTTGTATGCTCTCTGGCCGAATTCGTCTAAGAGCCTATTAGCAACCGGATCTCAACTATTCAGTGACAAATAACAAACAACAAACTTCTCAGCCTCTAATTAAGGTAACTTGAGCTAATTTTCCACAACGCGACGGGCGAAACAATTGTCCCCAAATACTCAGGCAGGCATTCAGAGACATAAGAGAGAGAGAGGGGCAGACAGACAAGCAGACAGGATGCTCATCAAAAAGCCCAACTCCAACCCCAAAGAAAATGAGAAAAGAAGCGAAAACCCATTCAACAATCTCGATCCCAGAACCCTTTGGGTCGCTGCTGACAAGCGCTGAAAAATATCAAATTTCATGCAATTTAATTGTGAAGTGGCAGGCAACAAAACGGGGAAAAATTTGGCGCGCGGGGGCTGGGGCCAGAAATATGACGATGCCGTTTGAGTGACAGACAGGCAAGGAGGCAGGCAGCGCGGCAACACCTAATTCAATTTAACAATTCATTTATCATAATCAGGCATCAAGCCGTTGTCACTCACAATTACGATCAAGCCGAAAGCGAACCGTTGAGTCGAGTCGAGAGAACCGAGCAAGAAATAAGACGAAGAAAAACCTCTGATGAAGGATGCGGCAGGAGCGTTGAAACTTTGGCCCTTTGCTACTCGTCTTACTCCATTCTCATCTCGGTCTCCCTCCATTTCTCGCCGAGTCTCTGTCGTCTTTTCCATTGTCTCTGGCGTTTCCTGTCAGCCCATTGCCTGGGATTGTCTATCTGTCACTTGGCTGCCAGCAGTGCCGCACAGCAGGCCACCAGCTGATGACGCAGCCGCTGCCAACTCATTGTCAGTTAAAATGTTAAGAGCCACTCAAAAAACAGCCAAAAAAAAAAAAAAAAAATTCAAATGCGACAACAGTGAAAAGTTGACAATTACCATGGCGCAATGGAGGGATAGGGACATGGGTTTCCCATGAAATTAGAAATCTAACGAGCAAAAGTTTAATTTGTCATGCCGAAGTTTTGTTGCCCTTTCATATAAGGGCATAATCAGCTGTAAAGATGTAAGTTAACTCAGTATTGGAATACCGAAATAAGCCGATTTATACTTTCACATAACTTCCAAGGACTAAGTAAACAATTGTAAAAGCAACAAATCAATTTTCCACAGCTTGTAAACATTTTAAATAAATTTTCAAGTAGGTAAATCGCTGGGCCGACTTGGACATAATCAGGTGAATCAGGGCGGGGCAAAAAAAACTAGATTAATTTACTTTTAAACATACACACAATAAGCTTAAGGCCTTAGTTGCTATAGCTTAATTTCAATAATAACGTGAAATTTCTAATTTTGCGTAAATCACTTAATAATAATAATAATATCTACCAGAAGGCCGGGCTAACTTCGGCCATGCCGAAGTTGGTATACCCTTGCAAGATCTTGTGTTACTAGATCCCTAAAAAGAGTTATCTAAATGAAAAGACCCTGGTGTAAAAATCCGTTTTTACACGCCATAGCACGGCACGCATACATGTGCATGTATGTAAACATGCAGCATGCAATTTTTTCATATGTTTGTATGACAGCTATATGATATAGTCATCCGATTTTGATCAAATTTACCAGAATTATAACTTTCTATGTGAAAATATTATTTACCAAGTTTGACGATGATCGCTCAAGAAACAAAAAGTTTCTAGAAGAAAAACTATTTTTGGTCCGATTGTTCATATGGGAGCTATATGATATAGCAATCCGATCTTAATCAGATTTGGCATGGATGTTTGGATGTATAATAAACTGTCAAATATTAAGTTTTATAATAATCAGTTGAAAAACAATGAAGTTTTTGATCTAAAACTCATTTTTCGACCGATGGTTCCTATGGGAGCTATATGATATAGTCGTCCGATCCGGATGAATCCGAGATATACAATGCCTGCAGTATATACAAGACTTCGTGCGAAATTGCAGCTCTGTAGTTTTAGTGGTTTAGGAGGAGAAGCTGTTGATCCAGACAGACGGACGGACAAACAGACGCACAAACGGACTTAAATTCGTGTTGTCATGCTGATCAAGAATATATATACTTTATATGGCCGGAGTTGCCTCCTTCTATGCGTTGCACACTTCTGACCAAAATTAATATACCCTTTTTGCAAGGGTATAAAAATAAATATAATTGATCAGGGTACACACCAAACGAGTCTACATTCCAAATTTGGTAGCTCTAGCTCTTATAGTCTCCGAGATCTCGATGCTCCAACAGACGGACAGTCGGACAGACAGACGAACGTGTCTCAATCGACTCGGCTATTGATACCGATCAAGAATATATATACTTTATGGGGTCGGAAAAGCTTCCTTCTCCCTGTTACATACATTTTGGCGACTTTAATATACCATTTTATCCTTTGGATGCATGGTATAAAAGTCAACTAGTGGAAATATTAAAATTTCAAAGAATTCCTCTATAAATACCTTTAGAAATTCCTGTATGAATTCCTCTATGAATACATTCTAAATTTTGGTAGCTTTAGCTTTTATAGTTCCTGATATCTTTGGTCTCTTAGTGAAGGACGGACATATTGCACATTATCTTTTTATTTTCAAGACTTAATGTGAACAACGCTGGACATTTAAGTTATGAAAATAATAGATCGGTAGCTAACAAAAGCATCTATTATCCTGGCATGATGAACGGCCAGGAAGTAGCATCAAAGTTTACATAGGATACTTCGTAATAGTATGTAATATTAAATATCTTAGAATGGAGTGAGATAGAAAGCTCAATTGGAAAGCTTTGTTGCCATATCTGATGAAGAAAATTAGTTTTTACTGAAAATATCTGAATACTTATATGTGAATCATTTATTTTCTGTAATACTTTTGGCTGTATTTATCTGATAAGATTTCGTTGACTCAAGATAAAATAATATAAAGTAGAATCACTAAACCAATCACTTTTTCCACCTCAAGGGCTCTGTCAAAATGTTTGTTTTCTTTGGACATGATGTTTGTCCCTCAACGGGAATGCCATTATGGGAAACAATGTCTTCTTTGCCAAGTTTTCAAAGTGGAGAATGCATTGCAAACTATTTATGACAGGCACTAGGTTGATAAACTACATGCCATAAGCTACACACAAGTTTGATGACTGACTGACACTGGGACTCAAGATGAGGGCATGCAAAAGGCAAACAATTGACGTCGATAGGTGGCGCTCACAACTCACAAGAAGTCCTCGGCACGAGCTAGTTGCATAAGTTTGCTAGAAATGTCAACCCAACGATATATTAGAAAGACAGATGGCATAGAGAGAGAGAGAGAGATCTAGACAGAGAAAGAGCGATAGCTGGCAGGACATGTCACACACTGCAATTGTAACAGAGTTGCCAAGCGTCACCGAAATGGGCAAAATTTCAAGTAAAATATATGCGAGTTTGTTCCATGTTGCATGTTGCATTTCTGCTCAGCTGCCACTTGCCACTGGCCATTAATTTTAAGGCCAACAACAGCAGCAGCAACAGCAGCAGCACCCAAGCATTACGTTTCTCTCTGGCACTATCTACTATCTCTTTCTATCGCCCATCTGTCTCTCTCTCTCTCTCTCTCTCTACCACTCTTGCATTTCCCTTTTTGGAGCTGTCAGGCAACAATGCTTTCACTGTCAGAGACAGAGTCATGTTGTTGCTGCTGTGCAATTTGTTATATGTTGCCTGTAACAGTGTGTGCAAGTGTGTGTGTGTGTGTTTTTTTTTTAAATTTTTCCTGTTGCAACACAAGCAGAAAAGAGACAGTTACAGAGAGAGAGAGAGAGAGAGAGAGGGGGAGAGAGAATGAAAGAGTACGGCACATGTCAACAACAACCAAGCATTCTGACAGCCCAATGACATTTTCTACATTTTCGTAAATTGCTTCGATTTGTTTGCTAGTTGTTGTTGCCGTTGCTGTTGCTCGTGTCGTTTGCTGCTGTTGCTGTTGCTGCTGTTGCTTTTGCTGCTGCTGTGCGGGCGTGTTATATGACCAAAATAGCAAAATGGGTTCTCCATTTGTTGTTGTGCAATGATTACATGAAGCAAAAGAGAAAAATTGTATATATATTTTTACTGCTGCACATTTTTTAGCCTCATCTCGATTTGGTAAGCTGCACATATATTTATTTCTAAAGCTACACTTGCCAATAAACGTGAGCATCGATTTGGTTAATACAGAAAATTATTTATTAATTTAGATAACTTATTTATGAATTTCCCATATAGATAGATTTCCTCAATTTCCTTTTGGACCCTGTATTGTTGGTTGTTTTTCCGCACGCGCCCCTCACATTAACCCATTTTAATCTCTCACACCGAATGCCGCACTCATACATGGCACTTAATTCTCAACGAAGCATTCATTGCCCACAACAAAGTTGCATAGGAAAAGAAATTTCACACTACAATTATTGTAGAGGTACATATATATACGACTCTGTGTAGATATATTTTAGTTTATGGAGCTAGCCGCACATGAACATGTGCCAAATTCAACGAGTCATAAACCAAAGACACAATAAAAGCCAAATGGGAGATTAGTTCGAAAGAATTGTATTCGCACACGTATGGGATACCTTGCCGGATGGCAGATATTTCAAGATCTTTTCTATATACATACATATATGAAGTAATATTAATGCATGGTCAGGCCAGTCAGACTAATTGACTCATAAATTAGCCTCCACCGAAAATAAAATAAAAACCTTCGTTTTCATTTACCTCTTGCCACATACGTATACATATGTATTGTAGCGCTTCTCCGAGTGTCTCTCTTCTTTGACAAATTCACCCGCATGTCTGTGACACTTACAGGGGAAGAAATCATGATGAGAACTGCGACAGACAGTGACACAAAGTGCATTTGACAAATGACATTTCACAGACTGCCAGACACACACAGATCTCAGGGGGCAGGGGCAGGGTGAGGGGGATAATTTTCTTAAGGCCCATCCAAACCAAAGTGTTTTTAAGTGAATTAGTTTGTTGGTATTTTTTTTTTGATACTCTATACAGAATTGTTTGGGGGTTTGTTCAACGATGACGAATAGTTAATCTTATCAACCTTTCGGCTTTCCAGGATTTACCCCATCAAAAATTAAGACAAGTTGAGAAGCAAGATAAAACTTACTTATTACTTTTATTTTACTTTGTGGACAACAGTATTTTAATCAATCACAATACTAGCATTTTTATTTCATATCTGTATCGGTCAAATAATATTAGCATGACAAATAATGAAAAAAAAAAAAAAACATTTTTGAAATGCATAAAATTAATCGCAATATACCAAATACCTGTGAATTAGTTTGTGTTTAGAAAGAAATAATTATGAGAAATGTTTGTATAAACATTCAATTCCTTGATATAAAATAATAAATATAAAAATATTAACAATTTCGCTATGAATTTTATTCTCTCTAAATAATTATTGTTTGGTAGTCGGTAATAGAATAGGTTTATTATATTCAAATTTCATAAGTGTTTTACCTTTTTTAGGATAGAAACAATAATAAATAACACTAAATAATAACTATGCTTTAGTTTAGATATGAAATAAAAGAGACAAATAATCAAATAAAATATAAACTTGTTCTAAATTATTTATCTAACAAAATATCTTCAAAGATTTACTTTTCTTTAAGAAAAACGTTTTGAAGATGCCACAGATAACCAAATTTTGATGATATCGAGAATGTTCGATATTATTTTATGCATAATCGAAGAGGAAGAGCATTCACTTATCGCTCAGTTTGTGCAATTTATTTATGGATTCTTATAAGTGCCTTTGGTGAGGTCCCTGCACAACGAATATTTCTCATTTTTATTTAGTTTTTCTCGTCTCACTGGATCTTCTCGTTCTCTCGACCCCCGCGCTCCCCCCAAAATACGAAAAAGAAGCGCAAAAAAAAAAGAAAAGAAAAGAAGATCTCAATTTCCACTTCAATTTGTCTGCTGTCACTGGTAATTGAGTTCAATTTACAATAATATGCTCTGACGTCTGTGCGGCTGAGCGCCAGCTGAGAGACACAACGGATGAAACAGCCAGTGAGACTCGGAGTCAGAGTGAAGGCAGGAGGACGACAGGCAACATGGTGACCAGCATGTTGGGGGAAGGGGGGTGAGGCTGGGGAGATTGGGTTTTGGATTTTGGGAGGTGTGGCAAAGTGTATAAATGTCTAGAGCTTGCAATTTGTGTCCAAGACCCCCAAACATAACCCCCCAAGTTCGCGATGTCTTTGGGGGTCAACTGATAGATACATTGGGGTTACAATTGTGGAGGCGTGGCTCTGACAGAGAGAAAGAGCGATTGCAAGAAAAATGCCAAAAGCGATAGAGAAAGAAAAATGCGGAAAATTGTAATTGATGTTATGGAGTTTAAGTGATTTGTAGTTAATATCATAATAACCCAATTGTCTTTGCATTGCATTTTGTGCTTTCAATCGTACCACAATCAAAGCCGAAAAAAGTCATTATCAAGTGCTTAAAACCATGTTGTTTGTTTCCTCATTCCAGACCCGAGTGAGTGCGAATCTTTCCCTGGCGAAACTTTTCAAATAAAGTTCAACCACTCGGCGGCAGCATAGGTAGAGGTAGTAACTCTGAGGCATAATAAATCTTTTTAACGAAAACAATAAATCGTATTTCACGCATACTTTTGCACACAAAAGATTCCCGGCAAACGGAGGGAGAACGAAACGAGGAAGAAAGAGATCCCAAAAATAATATAAAAGAGACCTAGAAAAATAATGGCAAGGCAAGAGCAACCAGAGCCAAAAACATGGGAACTCTCCAACTCCAACTCGAACCCTTTTGCCTAACAAACTCTTCAGAATTTATGCATAGGTAGATACACACACACACACACACAGGCACACGAGCTTTCCTTGAAAAACACTTAGTGCAATTTTTTAAGCTTCTCATGTGTGTGTGTGTGTGCAAGTGTGCGAGAGTGTGTGCGATTACACCTACTTGAAGTCATATATCTTTCACTTTGCGCTTTCAACAGTTTGTGACGTCGTCGTCGGAGTCAGAGTCAGAGTCAGTGTCAGTGGGGGCGGCACATTTCGTAACGCTTTGATATACCGACACGGAGCGACTCGCAAGACAGGCTACCTACCAAAAGCACTTGAGGGGAGAGACCCCAAAAAACCTCCATTGCCAGTTCCACCTACCACCGCCTCCTCCACCTCCACCTCCGCCTCCATCTCATTTGCCTGTCTGCCCGAAAAAAGCACAGAAGTGGGCATGTCAGCGAAAATCACCGTAAATTTTCCGCATTGTTTAAAATTTATTACACTTTGAGATTTTTTTTCCCTTTACTTCGAACAGGTCTAAGGGAAGTGCTTCTTGGCACGCCTTTTCTTTGCCGGTATTCGTTTTGTATTCTTGGGTTTTTTTTTTTTTGCTTTTTAACGCTATCTCTGACATGTTGCTGTCTAATAAGTGTAACCAGTAATTTTCTTATCATTCCCAGTTGGATCGGGAAAATGTTGTCTTGGAGGGAAACTTTAAAGGTGGAACAAGAAAAAGCCTCCACTTGCGTACTTTTTGAATACATAAAAGTGAGAACCATTTTTCTAGAAGTACTTAAAGATTTAAAAATGACTATATAGCATTTCAAATGAACGAATTTATAGCTTTGATATTATTTTATGAACTTTCAGTTAATACAAATACAATATATACATATATTTAGAAAATGTCAGTATAAAATTGAAAATGTCAATATAAACGTTTTTATAACGAACGAATCCACTTTACATCAATTTACTCTTCATATATGTAGGAAACTTAACCAATTAATTGGTTCTAAAGGACTAATTTGGTTATACAAATGTTCCATTTATCCCAGCGCCATTTCTACGTCTTGTGTATATTTTCTATGTAGTTTAAAAACCAGAGAATATAGTGTACTTTTTGTTAACAAGATAAAATTAATATAAGATAATCAAATATGATTTGGTATTTCGAATTTTTTTAATTTTCAATTTACCTAAAGGATTCTATATGAACTTCTATCAAAAATTGATTTATTTATTATTAAGAAAGTCAACAAATTAAATTTAAATCCTACTATATTGCATAGAGCTTTAATCTCTGTCAAAAAATTACCTTAAGGAAGAAAAAAAAATGTTTAAGTGAATGAGATTAGCATTACTTTTTGGGTTATTGTTAGTATTTATAATTAAAAAACTATTTGACATCAAGCTAGGGACTTTTTATAGGGGATTCATTGTTAAAGCTGAAATTACACTGCCTTTTTATGGATGATCTAAAAACATTTTTTGATTGATTTCAGTAGATTTTCAAGTCTCAGTAGATTTTGAATCTCAAACATTTATATATTCTTTAAACAGTTTTCTCTTGACATTTTTAATTTAAAATAGTTTATAAAAATCATTCTTTTGTTTTATACTTTATTTTGCATTAATTTAAAGTACTGCCCAAAAACGAAACTTTTCCTTTGGTTAAATTTAATTCAGAACTATAACAATTTTAGAAACGAATGCTTAGGATTAATGATCAAATATGTTATTTTGATTTATTTGGGTAATGCAAACGAAATAATTTATATATTATGGAAATTATATTGACTATTTGCGTTATTCAAAATGAAAAATATGCTAATCCATTAAATGCATTTAATTAGGATTTTGACTAATAAATTTGGCAAAAATTTCAAAAGTCTTTTCAATAAATAAAATATATCTCATAAACGGGCATAATTTATGTATAATTCTCTCCCTTGACTCTAAGCCAAAACGGTGTGTATCAGTGTGTGTGTGCACTATCAAAAACATCCTGTTTTTGTGGAAAATACATTTATAATCGTACATATGTATATATATACTATATATGTATATGTATCGCATAATGGATACTCTCGACGCTAAGCTCTGACTGCATCCGCTTGTAAATCATAATAAAATATTTATGTTCTCCTCTGTGTTTTTTTTTTTCTCCTTTCTATACAACCGATAAATTCAGAATAAATGACACTATGCTTGTGCAAATGTGTGTGTGCGGTTTTATTTAGTGCATTTAGATAAAACGAGCGAAAATGTCAAACTCTAGTTGACTCTGGTGTAAAGTGCTGCAATTATCATGCAACAAATCATGGCAACATTTGTTGTATTACAATAATACTGCCAGGGCTGGATCAGCAATCGGCAACTTGTCCCAGTTTAATCGAGGACTGAAACTCAATCGAAAACAATTGGAATTATCATAGAAGTTTAACTGTGATTTCGTGTTCGACTTTTCATCAAAATTCATTGTCGATTAGTAGAGAAAAACTATCGAGTTGTATTCAATAATCTATTTTATTTCACAATATTATAACATTTTTTGCTATGACTCGTTTCTTTTAAAACTAACTATTTCCAAATTTATTATGAAATTATGTAAAATACATTGTTATTTTACAGATACAGAAAAAAGTAATTTAAAAATATCGATAGTTTATCGCAAGATTCAAACTTAAAAAGCCAAAAGACTTTGAGTACAAAATTACAACTAAAACCAATTGGAAATTAAAAAGCAGTCAAAAATGATTTTATGTTAGAAAAGTATGCAACATTCTGAAGTCATACGTCTAAGAGTTTTTTAATCTTAAAATAAACTACATTATTTGAATTTATATAAAAGACTCAAAATAATAGGAACCTAAGCACATAAAAAAATGGATTTCTGTCAACAATTTACATTGTTAAAGATCTATTATTTATTTTTTTGCAAATATTTTGTTTTTTTCTATGTTTTTTATTCGCCCCGCTAATAAGAAGCAATTAAAATTTAAAACTTTTAATTATTTAAATGAAAAACCAAATTATTCAAAAATTCACTTCGGACAAAACAGAGGTCAATGTGTAAAAATCTCTCTGAAGATGATCTCTAAGGGAGATCCAGAAATATATTGGGAAAATCAAAGAAAATTTTTTGTCGACAAAACAAAAAGGTTTGATGGTTTATATCTTAGTCCGGCCCTTGATTTTATCAATGCCTATGATATGGTTTATGCCTTTAGCCTCTGTGTTAATTTATGTCCCATTTATAAAATATTTACAAATTTATAACAACAGATTTTTGCCCTCGCCAACACAATAAGTAATATTTGTAATAATTTTTAGTTTTTTTTTCAATACCCTTTTAAGCACGGGGGAAAGGGGTATATCGAAATGTACAAAATGTTTGTAATACGCTTGAATAGAAAATCAGAAAAGGCAACCATAGTCATAGTCAGCCAAAAACTAACTTAAAACTTGAAATTTAGTAGTGCAAATGAATAATTAACCTGTTCATCCTAGTTAAGAGCAACGAAATTTAGTATAGAAATAAGGAAGTCTCAAGTCGGTTTCCGATTTAACTAACCATTGAGATATTTGACAATCTGTCTATGGTGAATATAAACCTGAAACTTAGACACCAAACTACAGGGTATCCCCACAGTCGATGCTGCTGTTCAATCGATGGAGTTTTTATTTCTATTGGTATGCTCATTTTTCGCGTCAGCTGCCTGTTATTTATGAGAGTTTTGTATTTTTGTGACCTCCGCCGGATGTTTAGCTGCAGTTGCAGTTGCAGTTTGCAATTTCAATTGTTGTTGCTGTTAATATTTATGAAAATATGCATACGATTTTGTCATTTAATTTATGTAATATTCGAGTTAAAAATATTGAGAGAGTCTGTGTGTGTGTGTGTGAGTGTGATTTAGTAATTAGAATTGAGTAGAAATTTTATGTTTTCATAATTGAACAAGTGAAACTCCATTAGGAACAATGTCACAACAATTCTCCCCCAACTCAATTCAATTTCCACACAATTAAAGTTGATTAAGATGCTGATTTGCCACCATCCTTTCTCATCTCACTCTCCCTCTCCGTGTCTTCGGTCTTATGTGTCTATGTCTATGTAGTGTAAATGTTTGTGTTATTGATTAATTACATTTACAACAATCAAAGTTCATTGAGTGATACCAATCAAAACAGCGCCAACAACAACAACAACATCGAATGCAATGCAAGTCAATGCAATGATTCTTTCAAGTTTCAAGTGGAGGCCAAAAAGGCGCGAGCAAATGGACATGACTGACTAACTGACTGACTGACTGCCCGAGTCAATGAGTGTGCGAGTGAGTGAGTGAGTGAACAAGCGAGCGAGCGGGTGAATAAGTGTGTGAGTGAAAGATTGAAGAACATCATGTCTAATGCGGTACCGGTATCCCCCGTGCCCACCCCCTTTGTGTCCATGTTCATGTCCGTCTCCGTTTCCCACTGATTGTTGCATGTTCGTCTTGTCGCTGCTTGTATGGCATTTGTCTGTTTTGGCTCCGCATTGCCTTTGATCTTGTTTTTTTGATCTTCACTCGCTTTGATTGATCAATTAAATTCATTTGTAAACAACAACTTCAAGCTGCGGCCCGATGACGGGGCATAACGATACCCAAGGCATACAAGACCCATGCACAGAGGGAGACAAAGCGGCAAACCAGAGACAAGCTGATGGAGAGAGAGAGAGAGAGAGAGAGAGAGAAAGATTTATTTGGTTTTCTATTTTTAAATAACCACAACATGACAGAGAAAACATCAGTCACATAAGGGGCCAACCCATTAATCATTAACCCATCTACATAAATACACAAGTTTAATGATTTGGTATTTTTTTATACAGAATATGCAGCCACACTTTTTTACCAAATACAATTGTTAGGGTAATCTAATGGTTGTGCTTAAGATAAGAACTTATATAGTATTTAAATTAATAAAAATAATATTATAAAAAGTATTTTGAATAAATTAAAGTGACTTTTTGGCATTTTTAAATTGATCATAGTATAATTTCTTGTACGCCCGTATTCCTATCCTTTTATGTAAGTCATTTTATGAAATAAAAAGAAACAAACAAGTAGTTCAGCGTTTTCTCTTTAAAAATATACAGCCACACTAATTGGAACCAATCATGAACTATTCACCTTATTTTCTATGGATTAACTAAAAACTAAAACTTTTAACTTGCTCAAATTGCATTTCTTAGTAAGTAAATTATGATTACTTGGCTCTGTAACTTAGATTTTTATTGCTCTCTGTTCCTCACAATATGCAGTCACACTTTTGTTGGCCTAATGTATGCAAATTATGAGTTGAAACCACTGTGCGTGCCCCCATGCCATCTCTGTATGTATGTATATCGTTTATCGTTGCATTTTTATAGCTGTCAGTGCGTTGGCTGTCAAGTGTCAGAAACATTTGCAACTTTGCAACGCGCAAAATGCAAATGCACTTACGAGACTCTTTTGCAAAAATGCCTGACAATGACATGCCACCAGAAAAATATTGTATGTACACGCCAGATATGTATTACACGAGTCACTCGCACTCACCGTCATGCGATGGGGCACAGCAGGGTGAGTTGGGGGCAGTTGGGGGGAAACTGCACAATAGTTTCCATCACACACACACACACTCACATGGACGTTGACTAACAGATAATGATGATGATGCTCTGACATTGGCTTGACGCCTTGATTAAACTGTCATTTAACTTCATTTATTTTGACATAAAACTGACAAGGGGCCCCCATTCTAAGTGGCAGCTGAGTAAAAAGATGAAAGAGAAAAAAAAAACGAACGTTTTCAATTTATATAAAAGTCAGCGAAAATGTTCGTATGTACTATATAGACCAGAAATTGAAAGGTCGCAAGTGTTTGAAAAAAAAAACTAGTGCACAAATTCAATTATTAGTTGCATATGTCTCATGAATGGGGGGAAATTCTCATTGGGTCGAACCAGGAAACTAAGGTTCAATGAACAGGAGAAGGTTAACGGAGGAGTTCAATTTCAAGAACTTTTCTCAAAGAACTCAATCAAGTTGTTCATTTCCATGGCAGATTCTAATTTCACATTCAAAAGTATAGCAAATCAATTTTAAAAACCCTTTCGATTCGCTTTACCCCTCATATGCAAGTCATTCAAATGAAGCAACTCATTTATGCTAAATAACAAGTGATTAAAATTTCATTTTCGCCGATATAAAGCTGTCACTAAACATAAATTACAATATGTCAGTTTCAAGAACCTTTGACTTTTATTAATGTAAACATGAAAAGCAACACGCATGCTGAACACACACACACACACACCCGAGACACAGAGAGATAAGTTACCCAAGGCCCAGAGACGGAGACAGAGACCGAGACCCCAAGACCCAAGACCCAAACCCCAGACTTCAGACCGGACCAGCTCCACTTGGAAGTGCGCGCTGACAGGCAAAAGTTTTGTCTGTGCATAAGCGGAAAAGAAGATGCAACACTTGAGTCAGAGAGAGGGGGAGAGAGTCTGTGGTGGGGGGGTTTGGGAGGATGGAAGATAGGAGAGGGGTTCATTTTGATTATGGCATAATATAATTCTCTTTTCATTCGTATTCATCTTAGGTTTTGTGCGCTCACTTAGCGATCATATCATTTTGACATGCTCGTGTGTTTAAGCTGTCAAATTGCCTCCTGTCTGCCGCTGCCGCTGCAGCTGCTGATGCTCGCTATCTCTATATCTATCTCCCTCTCCTTACCAACTAGCTGTTTCTCTCTTTCTTTTCTTTTTTTTCTATCCTGTTGCCTTACTCTTTGGGGCCTGTCTATTTGTATCTAGACAGGGCACTTCGGGCTCATGCCTTCTTAAGTTGACGTGTTACGCTGTCAGCATGGAGAAAACCTCAATTTCAAACTGTCAGTTTGTATGTCAGCTTCAACTGACAGTTCTCCAGCAAGTTGTCTGCTGTTGTTGTTGCTGTTGTTATTGCTGTCTCTCTAGTGTTCGCTCTCTTGGAGCTTTAGATGGAACATTTGAATAATGCGAATGCGCGCACACAAGAGGTTTTCTGAATTTTATGGCTTAGTTTGTTGTTCAACTAGTTACTCGATCATGATCCTTACTCCTATGAGTGAAGAGTTATTTCTTACTAAGTAAATTGCCAGTGAAGAGAACTTCACGGCACAATGAAACCAAATAAAGGCATTTGTCCAAGAACTAGTTCCATAATAGGTGAGTGAATTGCAGAAATGTCTAATGCCAACGAATGATATCACAACAGTGAGTTAACTAAGTTGATTGTTATTCACTATTGATGTTGTAGCTGGAAAAATATTATGTTTTCGAATAGAATCTAACTCATTTGAAGTAGTTCCAGAAGAGTAAATAAAGATTGAACTATTGAGGTAATGTAGAAGAGAACTAGTTTAGTCAAATTAGTTCTCTAGCCGAAATTTCAGATAATTTTTGAGTGACAGTTATAGTTAAAAAGAACTAGTTCACTCTTAAAACGTTTTCCAGCTGATCGTTTATCCAACTAGACAGAAAACGGGGTTCAAGGTCAAAGGTTTTTGAAGAAAAGAACTAGTTCACTTTTCAATAGTGATTTCTGCTACAGATGTTTAATCAATCTCATATTTTAGATCGTTTTTAATTCAAATGTTTTATGGAAATGCGCTACTGCCTCAACCAAAAATGAAGACCATTTTTATGTCAAAGGTAATAAAAAAACGAACTAGTTCACTTAAAACTTTAATCTAATCCACATTTACAGTCGCCGATATCCTTAAAAGCTTCCTACGTACACCTATGTACACATCTGCAGGCATGCGAACATCCCCCGTGTTCCATTTCGACCACCTAAACGCCCGACCCTCCCACACGATTCCTTTTCTGCAATGTTCTCAAGCGATAAATAAAGTTGTGAACATTGGCTCGATTTGTTTTGTACGAAAGGTCCACTGCCATTCCGCCACACGGCTGTGTATCCCCAAGACCCCCTCTGTGTCCCCCTCCTCCCAACTGCTTTATAACTGCGCCGACCGACCCATGTCGTTCGTTGCACTGCGTCGGACACAAAAGATTTACGATTATGGCGCGACTATTAAAAAGTTTCGCCTCTCGCACACACCAAAAACTCAACTCAACTCAACTCAACTCGACTCACTCACACACAACCCACATTCAAAGTCAAAATATTGTTTAAAAAATACTTACGAAAAAATAAGTTAAAAACAACACCAAAACGCGGGCAAGAAAATCCAAACCCAACCCAGGCAGCAGCGGCGGCAGCAGCATCGATTAATTATGTGCGGAATTTGGTTTATTGAGTACGAACCGCCTTTAAATTGTCTTAAAAGACCCAGAGAGCTGTCAGGGTCCCCCCGATCCCAAAACACCGAGACCCCTTCCTTCTTGATCGGCATCGGCAGCGGCATCGGCAGCGGCAGCGGCATTGGCGAACGGGTTTCAACGGCTGACTACGATTGTAATTTATGAGTTTAACTATAATTTTTAACATTTACGCTGCGCCTGCGTGCGCTTGCAATATGACAATTTCTGGACCTAGCCGCACGATGGGCACATGGATAGAGACGAGGGACAGAGACTGAGACAGGTCACAGGACGGGTGGCGAGTGTATTTGGACTTTATGTGGACAGCTGGTCAATTGAGTTGGTCCCCAATGTCGTCGTCGTCGTCGTAGTCGTCGCCGTTGCCGTCGTTGGCGTCGGCAACCATTTTGTTGTTTTCGATTAGACTGTTAAGTTGTCAAGTTGAAATTGATTTGTAGCCGCTGAGTTTTTATATTTATCTGAAGTTTGCTTTCATAGGGAGCGGGCTTTTAAATTGGTTAAATTAATGTTACACAAGGTGTTGTTATTCGAGGAGTTTATAGCTACCAAAACTCAATGGTAAATCGATCTTTTTGTATGATTGTACATATGTACAGACAGACATACATATGTATGTATAGCATTACGCTTGAATGCTGTTGTTTTGACACACGTTACCAATGCGGATTAGTTTCAGTCAGTATGCTCATTCAAAGTGACTATCTTATGAAACTAATTCATTTTCATTTCAACTTTGCATATAAATGCCAATTGGTTATGCTATTTGTAATAATAATAAAATGGCGAACATTTAAAAATAAATAATTAACCATTCGCCTGGCAGTCGTTATTAAAACAATTCAAATGGGTTTGCTATAATTTCAAATTTGCCGCAAACTAATAGTCTAATGGAGGAATGAGTAGTTTCACTTCACTCCCATCCAGCGAAAGCTCAAAGAAGAGATCTCTTTGAAGTTACTGTAGCCTAAAAGAAGATGAAGGCTTGCTCAAGTGAATAGTTTATAACTTCTTTCAAACATTCATTCAATTGAGTTAAAATATGTGCATTAAGTTGTCGCCATTTTCCGAGGGTAAAACTTATTTCTTCAAAAGGGCCCGGCGATCCGACAAGTACTCGACATATCGGGCATTTTGATATAGCTTCAATGGCGATGGCTTCTCTATTGTATTGAAGAGCATACGTCCCTGTATGCTTAGCATACCATTTATATAATTATCGGATAGCTTCTTAACCATGTGCCTATGCAGTTGATCTGCCAGAAACTGATCTTCCTCCGACAGATTCGAGGATTTCTTCTCTTCAAGACCAAGCAAGTAACTCTCAGTGCCGTCAAATGATAATAGAAAAAGTATAAAAATTATGAGGAAATTTTTGAAATACATTTTAAGTCGAATTTATTTTGACTTTTGACTGCTCAAATCGTTTAGCTAGAAATAGATGTTTTTTTTTTTGTCGTTCAATCGTTGTCGATCACGCGTAATACTAAGTGTTTAATCGTTCTCAACGAGCACCACTTGTGTGCTTCGAACATGTATTTGAGATTTATGCGATTTATACAATTTCTGAAGTGCCCCCGAAACACCCCAATTAAATGTCATTTCTATTTCATTTATTTTTTTCCCTCCACCTTATCTTGATTTAGTTCCCCCAACCAGAACAACAACAACAACAAGTACTAATAATACTAACAACTTGAACTGACTAATCATTTTTCAAAATCCATTGCGATTACGTTTAATCCCCAAGCACTAGCATTTCCAGCTCACTGAACTGCAGATTATGATGATGGTTTTTGGACTTCAAACCGAGGTGAGGTGTGTGCAGTTGTGTGCCATATGTTTATATGGATATGTGACTGACAGATTTAGATTTGGATTCGGATTCGGATACTACCAAGAGAGTTGGCGTTCGCTTCAAAGGAGTGTGCGATGTCTTTGACGGCACATTGGATTTGCCCATTTGCCCCTCTCCCCCCGCCCCCTGAATCTACCAATACCCATTCTCGTATCTCGTATCGTGTAGTGGCATTATTATACAGACTACACAGACTTGTTTGCGGGCTGGCTGACTGACTGAGTGTGCTGCTTGTGTATGCCCGACTATAATCTGACATTTAATTAATAATAAAGTTGACAGTTTGTTTTGAGTGACTGTGACAGTTTTAATTGAGATTTGTTTTCAGAATATACGCTATACAGGCGTGAGTGGGGCTTATGCATTGAGGCAAGACTTTTGCAGCTGTCAAACATTAAGCTACTGTATGCGCTACACAAAAGATGATTTTCATTTCTTTGTCAATCCTTTTTATTATTTCTGATCAATTTTCATAAAATTGTAATAAATACTTCAATGTCTTTACTCGAAATCGATTTATTTAATGAATTCTCAAAACAATATATCTTTCAAAATCTATTTAATTCCTTGCAAGACATATGTATAATAGTTTTTTACTGCAATGTGTTTTTATATTGTTTTATCTGTTTCAGATTAAAACTAATTTCTGTTTATCTATATCTTAAAATAACTGTATGTTTATTATTACCAACAATTGTTGTCCATTTATCAATATAAAACATTATATATTTAAACATTTACTTTACTTAATTCAAAATATTTATGAATTTTTATTGAGTACGAAGCGAAGGCGTTACATAAAATGGAATTGCCTAAAAAATATATTTATTTTTTTAGAGCATAAGGAACTAGTTCATAAATTTATTTCTAATCCCTAATGAGTCACTCATTTTGTGCATTAAAGGAATTTCATAAGAGAAATCTGAGAATTAGTTCCAGTTATTATAAATTGAGATTATTATCCTAGATGAATGTAGCCTAGTTTCCCTACAAGAAAGTCGATAATTTATATCTAGCATTTAAATTAAGCTATTGGACTGCCTTTGTCAACATTCCTTTCACATATGAACTAGTTCCACGAACCAAAAGAAATCTAATTACAAACTTGCTTGCTTACTTGCCAATCAAGCAATTTAAACTGTAAGACTAATTTATAGTCAAGCTTGGCGAAGTGCAGGAACATTCCCACACGAAACTGAAAAGAGAACTAGTTCAGGCTAGTTCCACACACTCAGCAAGTTGCTCCTCAATTTTATTCAATTTCTTCTGTAACTAAATTTTCTCTGACTTTTTTTGGGTGTTAATATGATTGAGCTAGTTCAAACGACCAAATCCATCAACATCTTTTAGCTTTCGCCGCATTCATTTCTTTTGATCTTCAAGTGCCTTCGTCCCCTTCATGGGTATTGCCCTGGCTACAGGGCATTTGGAGGTACTTGGCTAGCCGAGATGGCCGAGGCCAGCACCAGCAGCAGCAGCACCCACCTAACCACATCAACGACATGCCACTCACAAAAAGTCCAAAGCACTTAAGTGCCTGGGAGCGCTGGTGGGGTAAAAATATACAAGAAATAAAATACCTAAAAAAAAAAATGGAAAAAGAAAAAAGCTTTCGGCTTGTAGTCAATTCGATTGAGATGCGATTAGCGGACAAAACAGAAGTGGCATGTTTTGATGACGATCATCAAGTGCGTCTGATTGCCGGCAATCAAATGTGTTGTATTGAAATTTGTGAGTGCCGGCTTATGAACTCATGTATGTACATATGTAAATACGTATGTATATACAATACACTAAGACGGACACGCGTAAAAGCGCTTTCAAAACGATTTTTCAATTGAGTTGTTCGGAGCGCTGTGTGAATCGCTCGAAACGCCCAAGCTGGAGCGATAATTGAGTTTTATGATTGACACGACAACTTTGCTTTTTAAATTGACATAAATTTCAATATGTCGCTGCGAAATAAAAAACCATACCGCGCATACGAATGTGATCTCTCCGCCTCTCCCTCTCTTTGCTAGCAATAAATTGTGCAATAAATTTCAATTACAGTTATTTCACTGGCAGTCCAAGAATATATGTACATAAAAGAAAGGCAAAAAAAAAGAACAGAAAAAATTCAACCCAGTCACACACAGCCACACACACAAATTGTGATAAATTTTATGTTAAAGTGCATGAAATTATATGGCGACACATTTGGGCACTCATAAATTTTATTTAAACAATTTACAATTGTCAGTTGAGAATTGCTTGTCGCAAGTTTTTTCCATTTTTATTATATTATATCTCTCTCTGTATTTTTTTTCCTCCTCCTCTATGTAGTCGTGGTGGACTGGCCAATGTTGGAGTATCGTATGGAGGTCGCTCGCTGTGGCTGCTGTTGCTATGGTTAGCACATTATTTATGTTTTATTGGCAGATGGAGGTTATTATTATTGGTGGTGGAGACAATATTCATGCGCGTTGGCACTATAAAATCTAAAAAAAAATAGAATAGAATTGTCAATGGATCATGCAGGTTGTCTTTGGTTATTTCTATGTGAGAAGTCGTATCGGTTTTATGTGGAAGCTATAACAAGGGGCGCACAATTTATGTGTGGAGCCCATGAAACCAAAATTGTGGCTCCCATAAAAGTTGGCCATTAAAAATCAAGATACCTGAGAACAGTCGATTTCACAAGTAGGCCTAGTTATAAATTTTTCGATTAGGAACAAATTTGTCTTAAATGATTTATTTGGTATCAAATCGCTTACATTTATTTTGGTTGATGGAATGAACAGAAATTGCCATTTTTTTCACCTCTCAAATATTTTTCTAAAAATTTCCTAGTCTAGAACTAAATGTTGCATGTGATTAAATGATTGAGATTTCAGTCAAAAATCAAATTCGAAAAGTATAAAATTGTCATCGATATGTGGTGAAAAGCTTTTTGAAAAGAGAAACAATCAGGTTTGTTTCTAAATTAAGTAATTATTCTCTAATGAATTTTCCAAATATTTTAAATTCTTTTTCAATAAAGAAATAAAGTCCTCGCACCGATTTAGGTATACCCTGAAAGCCACTTCTAATTCATAAGGGCAAATTCATGCATTACGTTTCGACATGTAAGCCTTCTCCCTCTGTCTTAGTAGCACATGAGCGCACCTATCGGCCAACTCTGCATTGGTTGTAGTTCCTATACAAAACGTTTCTACTGATAACTCGCCCATTTTTGTTCACATTTTTATACAATTTGTTCGACTCTTACACTCATGGCCAGAATAATAGGTGTGTTCAGCAAATTTGTGTAAAATATTAAAAACTTTTGAAATATTTTCGAATATTTTTTAATTTTGCTGAATTTGTAGATTGTATAATTTATTATTAAATCAAATTCACATAGCAGGTTTATATTTGATATATTCCTGGCTAAATAAATAATGCATAAGGTTTCAGAGAGTCGAATTCTTATCTTAATCATGAAATGGCTTGATCTGCACTCAGTTAGCTCCTCTTCACTTCAGAGTCTTGGCCAATAGTGCAAAGAACTTTTAGTCCTCTGGGTGAGACAAGGATGTGGTTTATCTCATCCGAGTGTCATGTTTATGTTGAGTATATTTAATTTTCCATCTGAATTAGTTGAATTGTTTCCATTTGCTGAATTTGGTTTACCCTTTTGCAAGCCACAAGTCAATCAAATGCAAAACTTCAAAGCATACATATGTCGCCTGCATGTGAATTGTAAGAAACAACTTGCTAAAGTTTTATATAACCAAAAACCAAAACTCCATTTCCAACTGATTCTCATTCTCTCTCTCGCTCTCTCTCTGTCTGTCATGGGCAGGCCAGGCCAAGCTGGGATTGTGGGTCTCGTTTTCGTTAACGTTTTCACTTGCCGGCTCTGCCACTGACAACTTACTTTGGCATTTGGCTGTCAACATGCTGTCAGACATTTAAACAATAAATGACCAAACACTTTTCATTATGCTGCTCTTTTGCGGTTTCGACTGCAACAGACATTCGACTCGGAGGAGTTGCCTTTTGATGGAACCGCCACCGTCGCCGCCGCCGCCGCCACCACTACCATGGCCACCGATCGCCTCCACCATTGCTCCGACTCCTGACTCTGGACAAACAATGTGGAAAATTCTTACAAATCATTTACACAGACCACAAAACGAAGGCAAGAATAAAACCAGCCAACGAGAGCAACAACTCCCCAAAGTTCGAATTCGACACATTACATACACGCATGATGATGTGGGTCAGAATGGCAAACACAGAGGTCAAAAGTTCCGACTCTTGTTACTGTCATAAAAATGTTGCAAAATACAACAAAAAAAAAAAACAAAAAAAAGGCCCCAAACGAAGGAAAATGGAGGGCAAGAAAGAAAAGGAAAAAAATGGCAAAGCCAAACAACAACAAGAAACTTCCAATTTCAGCTTTTCTGTCTGCTACAAATGTGAACCCATTTCAAAAATGTTGACACTCAACATAGGGCAATTAAATTCATTTTTCATTCATTTGTTACATGTTTGAGTTTGAATTTGAGTTCGAGTGCGTGTGTGTGTGTGTGTGTGTGTGTGTGTGTGTGTGTGTGTGTGTGTGTGTGTGTGTGTGTGTGTGTGTGTCAGTTGGACACAGTTGGCAGAATTGTTGAAAGTAATTGACAGATTGCGTTGCAAAATTTGAAAGGCTTTTTGTTTGCTCTACTCATTGTTCGAATTTCAGGCATGAGAAAATTCTTATTGATTGAAATTTTATGTACTTAGAAATTAGGTGCTTATCAGGGGAGACTATGGAACACGTCTAATATTTATGAAAACTTATAATAACGGCTTGACAATTGTTATCTTCTGCCAATTCATATCTTAAAGAAATAAACGAATTTTGAAAAATATTCCAAAACATATTGGTGACTCACTACTTAAGAGATTTATAAATATAAAATTATCTAGCCCTCCTTCCTTATCCAAATAAAAGAAAATAAATTAATGTAATTGATTTCATTTGTCTTTTTTCCATTATATAATAAACCAATAATTATAGAATAACTTTTATAGATGTAGATTTTGTAAAATGATGAGTTTATAAATTTGGAAAAAAACGCATGTATATTATAATATATATTACTGCATATTATAACCTTAAAAGACAACATAAATAAATATTATTAACGAAAACCTTGATTTATTCGAATATATAAATATATTGTAAGTAGGTAAAATCAATTATGGAAATTAAAAAAAAAAAATTTTATCTTCTGGAGAAGTGGTAAAATTCATCAACAATTTTTCGTACATTAAAAAAATTGATAGTCTCAACGTTTCGCTTTTAAAATACTTCTTTTTTTTCCATCAAAAATCGATGGACATTATACAAGAATAAAATCCCTCTGAAGTTTCTAATAGAAACGTTTAAACTGATTGAGAATTTGGATGAGTTCTTTATAAAATATACATTTATATACTAGTTGTCCCAAAAAAGGAACTTGAATGCTTTTAAGTCCATATTTTAAAGAACTACCAAAAGATAGCCCTAAGATAAAAAAAAATATTACCTCAACTCTTTGGCATAGAAATGTGACTTTTTTACGTTTTTAACTTCCTGTTCCTTTGTTTTCTATATTGAAACATATATCCTAACCTA
Source organism: Drosophila sucinea (assembly GCA_018150745.1). Lineage (NCBI taxonomy): Eukaryota > Metazoa > Arthropoda > Insecta > Diptera > Drosophilidae > Drosophila > Drosophila sucinea. The sequence goes on along the minus strand of JAECWP010000142.1, from coordinate 55,579 downwards.
TTGTAGTCGTAATTTTTCTGCAGATAAATAAAAGAGATATAGTTAAATTTTTTTTTAATGACTGTATTTGGGTACAGATAATTTTGGAAGCATTTCCAAATTTCCAAAAGACTTTTAAATATGCAGAATAATAATGACATTGGAATCGCTTGGTTTGATCTTTCTAACCGCAATAGTTATGTAATTATTATTCGAATAATTTTCGCTATATTTCGATCAGTTATCAAAGTCAATGGTTAAAAATTAATGATCCATGAAACAAATACCTACAATAATAAGTATTATAGCAAAATTATACTAGATAATCACTTTTAACCCAAAAAAAAAAGAGCCATCCAAAACCCATTTGAAAATTCGAAATAGATGTGTTTATCAAAGGAAAAAATCGAATTATCAATTTTATTTTTTGAAACTCATAACAAAACTAATTTAACGCCATACATAATGAGAAGAGATTTTTCGTGTCATATTTTCCGATGTTTCAACGCATAAAATAAAACATTTTGTGAACTCTTTGAATATTTATTTTTATGAACAGAGGGAGAGAGAGAAGGAAGGTGAGGGAGGGGGAGGTGGAAAGATTTTCCAATTTCATACCCATATCGTTTCACATCGGAGATCCAGACCCATAAATATATCCCTAATCTCACTCTACTCTCTGACGATTCGAACAATTTCAGTGAGCATTAAGTGCCTTTGGCATGAGACCGTTTAATGGACTCTAAACACGTTGTTGGAATTTCTATTTTTTTTTTTTTTGTGACTGAATGTGTGTAAAAGAGAGAGGGAGAGAGAGAGTTTTTCTTTTTCGGCGGCATAGAAAACAGAGAGAACATAACAAACAAATTGCTTCACACACATTAAGAAAATTTTCGATGGTTTTTCAGTTCCCTCAATCTTACTGTCTCCATGCTGTGCTCCAGCTACCCCACCCACCCCTCGCTCCATTTCGCCCACGCACATTTGGGTTGAACTACGGAAAGGTCTCTGGGTCTCTGTCAGGGACTCGACCATAAATTTCGTTTTATTTATGAGCATTTAATTTTTGTAACATTAATTTAAACATAACTGCCAAAACATAAATTAGCTTCCGTTTCAACTAATTATGCCGCCTGGCTATATATCCCTACCATACGCCTCCACCACATCCCCCCCTCTCTCTCTCTCTCTCTCTATCCCACTCAGTTCCTCTCGAGGCAATCGCTGAAGCATGAAAATTGTTGACTGCACAAAAGGCAACATCACAGACACCCCCGAAAAACCGCATAAATTTAAATACATATGCATGTCTTTCACTTTGGGATACGTTTTATGTGTCTTTCTTGCCGTAGAGTAGGGATCAAACGAATGGAGGGGGAGTCGAACGTAAGTGCCGTTACACATGCATCCATTCCGGCCGCACCCCCCGCCCACCTTCCTACCCATCCATCCTAACAGCGTTGGCATTTATAAATTTTATATATGTTTTGCCGCTGCTGCTCTTTTGAACTGCCATCAAATTAGTTGCCCATCCAAGCAATTAACCAAAAATGCCAAAACTTATCAAGACGCAACATATCAGGGCTGCAGAATAGTTCTTGATACACATTTGTATCTACCTAACAAAGTTGGAATACCCTGGAAAACTCCAAACTTCCATTAGCTGAACCAAATCTTTGAAAGATGATATAAAAAAGATTATAGCAATGAATTTAGGATCGAACCTAAGTAAATCCACTAATGATAATATTTAAAACAATCTTTGGATCTAATGCCAAATGGATATAGTATGTTAGTACTCATATTATAATAATGATCTTTAAATTATATCTTTATGGATATGTCTTGTTCGTATGGGTACAATGAATTATTGAATATTAAGCTAAATTTCAATAGAATGTATTTCTAAAATAAAAATAATAACTAGAGTACGATATCATCAATTAATAAGTCCTTATCGGAAAGTATTTTCCAACTTTTTAACCCATGTTAATTATTTAAGTCTGTTCTTTTAATAACAATTATGAAAGACTTTTCTTTAGTTGGCTTTACTTAATATAGCTTTACTTTTTCTTGACTTAATTGAAATTAAATTATTAAAACTAAATTAATTGTAAATTTATTAAAATATTATGTTAAAATATTGAAGTTTAAGTTGCGGTTTGTATCTTTCTTCCAAGAATGATCGATAAGTGTCATACAAACTGATTAAAGTTATAAAACAAAATGTAATTTTTTATAAACCTGATGAAATATAACAAAACAAGCTACAATTGGGTTTAAAAAGTCTCAAAACTGTTTGGTTTTTTAAAAGGGTTCAACCATTCAAAAATATAAGCTACTTCTCAATTTTTCGCTATAATCTTGAATAAATATTTTCTTATATTTGTAAATTAAAATCAAAAACATGTCTAAAATATTTTTTACGAAAAGTAACCCCAAATAAAGCTGGACAAATATTTAAAAATTTATACTTCCAATATGGAAGACCTGTGGCAAAATTACTTTCAACCATTTGGGGCTTGTCTGCCTCATTGTAGTTTCCCTTGGCGCAAACTTCGGTAGCCCTGCCACGCCCAAAAGCGAAAAAAACCTAACAACAACAAGAGCAGAGGAAAATAAAACAGAGACACGGCAACATAATAATCATAAATATATCAAGACAGCTAACTTTCGGCTTGGCATAATAAAATCCAATTAAAAACCAAAGAAAGCAATGTTTATGACCTGACAGCGGGTGGCTAGCGGGGGTAAAGAAGGGGGCGGGATGGGGGCTAGCCAAAGGGTGCTCCGTCAGCCAGTTTGTCTGTCTGTCGAATGATTGTGCTGAGTTATGTTAATGGGCCTGTCTGCGCCCCCACAAAGTGGAACCAATGTAGTTTTTATTAGTTTTGTCTGCAAGGGTCTCTCGCTCTCTCTCTCTAACGAAATGCATTTCATAACATTTGTTGAAGGCAGAAAGAAAGCGGGCAGAGTAATTGTGGGTGGGAGCGAGAGGTAGGTGCAGCTGGTGCACCATCGAGGTAGTCAGAGGTTCCTTAAACTAATTACTCATTCGGCGATCATGGTTAGAATTGGCTTTTTTCACCTGAAGAAAACAACATAACATAATTCACAGCCACAAACAGCTGAGACACCCTCCACCCCCCCTCGTTCTGCTCCCACCCCATGCTGTCACTTCGCACGTAAATCTTAAAATACGCCAAGCAGAAAGTGTTGCCAAAGCAAAAGTCTAACCAGACTTAAGACAGAAGTTGGAGAGTTTTAGTTATTTCAGTTTGGGTGCTGCCCGCCCGAAGGTTTTGCACTTTATTATTTATGGCTGTCGGTTCGAGTATGAATTCATTTTATTTATGAAGCTAGCCAAGCCAAGCCGAGCAAAAAGCCAAGCAACCAACCAAATAGCCAAAAAAAAACAAACCAGAAAACAGAAAAGAGGCAAAACCAAACCACAAATGGCTCAATGGACAAACTGTGGTCGCAACTAGCTACTGGAAATGCGAGCAAGAAAAGAAAACAAGGAACAATTTTTCGTTGAAGGGCTCTTCTGGAATTTTCGTAGTTTTCTTTGTGAACGGTGGAAAATATTCGAAAATACTCAACAAGAATAAAAAGTTAGAAGAAAAGAAGCTCAAGAAAAGTTATAAACCAAGACAAAGAGACAATCGTAATATTTTTTTTACATTTTCTTCAAATTAACGCAACTCTTTGAAAGGCTCAAAATACTTTGGACATTTTGGAAAATTTAGTTTTCGAGTGATCAAATTCGTTGTTATCATCCACTGTTTGTCAATTTTGTGGGCTTGTGTCTGGACGGACGCCCGCTTAAGCGCCACAAAGTATGCAATACGATGCTCATGCCTCAACATTTACACTATGGCTTTGGTTATGCCATGGTTATGGCTCACTCTCCATTCCATTCCCTTTCCCAGTGTGTTTCGTGGCTCTGGTTTTCTTCTTGGTTGTGCTGCTCCCCTTCCCCTCGCTGCTTCGTCGTCGCTTTTTGCTTTTTGCCACATTCATAGCAATTTTCGTGTCGGCTAATTAGCTTTGGGTGTATTGTTTATAAATTTATGATGCATGTTAAATGGGTTTAATTTATTTATGGCACTCTGAGGCGAGTGTTTAAGCTTTGGGCCAATTGAATTTTCGTTTGGTTCGCTAAATTATGTTTATGACTTGTATATTCCGTTCTGCGTTCTCTTGCGTTGCGTTGGTCATTAAGAGGTTCCATGGAATTGCTCTACGTATGCACTTTAGACCTCTGCGCACTTAATTAGGTTCGCTCGTTCACAGAGAGAGAGAGAGAGAGAGAGACAGAGGGGGAGAGAGATCCAATTAAAAAACTCCAAACAGTTGTTGTCAGCTATCATCATTGGCATCAGTTGGTTGGGCCAACTAACTCATGCTGGGCCAGACAACAACTCTATTTAGCCATTTGGGGTCGTCGCGGGGAAAATCATCCCTTCGAAATGTTAGTGGAAAATGATTATGATTATGTTTATGTTCATATTATTCAAATATACACATAATTATGGTTTTTTTGAAAATGTCTCAATTGAATATTAGATACTCTTTTCTTAGAGTACATTAGCTAAATGGATTTGCTTAAGTTGTAAACTAAAATTTGTTATATTTAAAGACAAGGTAAGGCAAAAGTAATCACCCGATGTTATATTTATTAAAAGTTGATATCGAATTGCCAAAACTAAACTATATAGAACCAGTTTCTACTAAAAGAACTAACATAAAGTGTTCTGATATGAACCACTTTTGAATAGGTGTAGAAATAAATACGATATTCTGTATATTATATTCGTTCTAATGTCATAAAATTGTTTAGTTCTTATATATGATTAGGAAAAGTATTTTATCTGCCATTTTTATTCAAAGTAATAATTTTCTTAAACACAAATTATCGACTTTTTCATGACAATTTCAAAGGAAAGTAGATTTATAGTTCTTTTTAGCATCCATAACAATATCCTGAATAACTTTATTAGAGTTTTCAATCAAAAAGATAATTATTTACTATTTTGCAAAGTGGTCTAGTACTTCGATTTGTCAGAGGACACAACATTTTGCATTCCGATTAATTCCAAAATTTTTCTTATATAGTATTTCTTATTTCTTTTCTTTTATATTCACAATTATATATTATATATTTTTGGGTCGATGGCCTTAGTAGCTAGCATTTCTTACCCGTTAGGTTTTTATATTATTTTGTATAATAATTAATAATAAATAAATAAATAAAATATTACATATTTTAATTAAACTTAAGATGTAAGTGAAATAAACTTTGTGGAATCCACTTAGACACTTTTTTAACTAGTTAAATTCTAAACTTAAATTTCTTTTAAGAAAAAATTAAACTAGATTTACTTTGAACCCACTTCAACATGGTTATAATGGGAAACTCTTAGCCATTTATCATTCTTTCGAACCACTTTTATTTAAATATATTTTTTCTCCACTCTCGGCAAGTGTATATCGTTATTCGGCTAACACCATTAGATTTTCTTTTCTTTCTCCGTCTATCTTCCATTTGGGGTTGTCACACCCAGAACAGGCGCCAAGCCAACATGATCAATGGCCGCTAATTAGTGTGTCCTCTCTTCTGGAAACTTTACACATGCTTCGACTCAACTGGGTCGGTTCGGGGGGGTTTTTAGTTACAACAAGTGTGTGTGTGTATTTGTATTTGTATGGGTATGTCTCCCTTTTTTGGGTTTCCCGCTGTGGCCGCAGGTCATTTATTATTTTCTGCCGCTTTTGGGTTCAGAGGCTTGAATTTCAATCACTTTGTTGTTGTTGCTGCTGGTGCTGCTACTTCGGCGGAGCCTTCGATTAGAAATTGCGATAATGTCCAATGGCGACAAAGTTTTCGAATGGTCGCCCATCCTACATACATATAGCCCCCCACCTATGTGTGGCAGAGCAAAATGTTAACCTCGAGTTGGGCGCCTGTCTGCAGTTTGTCAAGCCGCAAGCCTTATCTGCACTTGGCTGCCACTAAATTATGTTTTATCTGCATCTGTGGGTCACCGTTTCTGTTGTGCTCGCCGGAGTCTCCCATGTTTCGTGGACAGTCTCTCACATTTATTTACGGACACATGCGTCGCCGTGCGGTCAGTGTTTGATTGATGAGCCCAAAGCGCTAATGAGCAGCAATTAATAAAGTCATGGACTCTGCTGACCGCAATCATATACTACATACAAAGTGGGCACCAGTCCGGGAGAAAGGAAGCGGACAACAAAGTCTCTTGGCGGTGTCCAACTGATTAATGCCAGGCATGATAATAAGGTTTTGACTTGCTTTTCTGCCGCCATCCATGAGCCCTTTATGGTTTTGTGTTTTATGCCCACTGTTGTCGTTGACTTAATCCCACTTGATCGATGTGCCTGGAGAGTGCAATCTGTTGATGTACCTAATGCGAGTATTAATTGAATGAAAACAATTCGAAAATTCTACAAAAATAACACCAACTACCAAATTTTAACTCAAGAGGCTTAGTTTGGTCAAAATCTTCATGAAAGTGAGAAGATTAGAGTGAGACATAGGCAGGTTAACCTGTGTAGTAAGGTGAGATACAGTAGAGGCTCTCAAATTAGAAACACTTTTTGTTCTATGTTTTATTTCATTCAATTATTCAAATAAAATTTAAGTGAATTAACTTAAATTTCCTTTTAAATTATAGATTTGTTCTGCTGACGCTGAAGTTGTAAGCTGTGCCTCATTTCTTCGCTTTATTCAGTTGTAATTCCCAACTAGTTTAGGGGATCAAATGATGTGGCACTGCAATGCTGGAGTATTTAGCGTCAGCTGATGAGAGAACTTTTAATGTCATACAGATAACTTGGTTCATTTTGGTTAAAGGATCTTGAGCTTGCTCATTTGAAAGTTTCATGAAATATATTTATAACTTCATTAATCCCATTCTGAAAATTTTAATTTATGAGTGTCTACTGTACCTAATTTTAAAGTGAAGATATTTTTTTGAAAGGAAAACATCAACTGATTGAGCACATAGATGGACATGGTAAACGGTGTATTAGGATATGTATAGTATATAATACCTCTACTCTATAAAATACCCCTAATGTATTTAATAACCCTAACGTCTCCAATGTACAAAATACTCTTTGCACGTTAACAAATAAGTCATATCGATATTAATTGTGTTTAAGCTGGTATCGACGAAGAAAGACAACTCTGAAATTCACTTCCTTCCGCTTGAGGCGAAAAACATGTGTAAGATAATAAAGTTAATTAAATTATAATAATTAGGTCATCCTACGTCAACTTATTTGACTACAACAATGGGAAGTGATCGAATAAAAGTGAATAAAGCAATGTAATTTGGTTATTATTTGGCTTTGAGCATTAATTGGCTATGATATCTTTCTAATAGTGTCCTAGCTCAAAAAAGCAAAAAGTAAGAGAGAAAAGAAGTCGAATTGCGCAATTAAAAATGCGAATTAATGTTAAAAATTGGGGCATTTCTTTTTCACTCTCTCAATTAATTCATAATAGATTTTCCCACACATTACCCTATTAGAGATGAAGCAAGCGAAGATCTCAGATTGATCTGTGAAATAAATGCTAAACAATCGGGATTAAATGACTATTCAATCTGCAACTGAAAGTCATTATAAAGGTTGTTTCTATCGGTTGTTTCTATGTCATCTTTGAGGTCTTTTGACCCAGTTAACTCATTTAGGTAGCTTATACTGCGGCTTGGCTAACAGTTAGTGTATGAAAATTTCCATTGACCAACAATGTACTAGAATGCGACCTTCTGGGCTTTCGTCAGTTTCCGGCAAAACTATTTGTAATTGTTAATGGAAGTTGACAGTTTTTTTCACATTATTTATTAGGTTGGCGTTTAGCTTAATTGCTCAATTTTTACAAAATAGTTTTGGGCCCAAACTGATTAATGATAATCGTGCATTATTTGAATAATTTATGGTTATGCAGCAAACTTTCAACTAACGAAAGCTATTTCAAATTTTTCCTGCCCCCCACCCCACCCCAGCCCACTCCTCGTGGCAAAACTCTTTCCTGATATTGCCCTTGGCCAGGGAAAGGACAGCTGCAGCCATGGCCAAGTGAAGGAGAGAAGGAGAGAGAGTGAAGGAGGGAGATGGGTTAAAGACGAGAAAGAAGAAGTTATGTAAATGAAATGCGCCTTGCAATGGCTTTCGGCCCCCGTCCTCCGTCCCTGTTCGTTACCGTAATGCGCATACACTGCGCAAAAATGTTTTGGCGTAGTTCAAGTCCAAATTGTGGCATAGTGGAAGCGCGTGCAAAAATAATTTATGGACGCCATCAACAACCCTTAGAGCTGAAATGATAGATGGCGTGCCAGAATGTCTGCCAGAATGCCATGCCATGCCGAGACCGAGAACCGAGAGCTGAGCCAACAAAGTCGCAAGGAAAGTTAACCCAAAATCCAAAATATGCTGCGGGCGCTATATTTCTTGCACTCACTCTGTCATTGGCAAGGAGCTGGACGGAGGAGGAGGCGGCGGCGGGGGCAGGGGAACTGTACTGGAGAGTGTCGAGCACTTTTCGAATTGAAATGTCGTTTTGGCTGGCGCTAGAATTTTTCATTGCCAATTGCTTGGTGGCGGCGTAGGGGGGTTTAGCAGGGGGGGAGGCTGCCATATTTCTCAAGAGCCAACACAAATGTCACATCAATCTTGTGTCCAGCGTTGCGTAAGAAGTAAAGAAAATATTCATTTTGTTTTCATTTATTTCTTTTTCGCCCTCTCAGTCGAGCCCCTTAAAAAAATATGAAGAAAAAACGAGCTGAATCCATTTAGGCCAAAGTCTCTATACTCTTACCAATAATCGGAGTAGAGGCAAAGGATCAAAAGATGGTTTGTGTTTTAACTAAAATTACATTAAGTAGTATCATGGAAAAATAATGCAAAAATCCATAAAAATCTAGTTTGATTTTCGTCCATGAACAAATTAAATACCCTGCACATTTAAGGTACTCGTTTTCGTAAAGATAAGTTAATAAAAAGTGATCAGTTTATACACAATTTCTCAGATTTTTAACCTTACCATATTTTTAACGGGACAACTTAGCTAATTCGATGAGAAAATATTTGAGTTTGAGTGCTAGAAGTGATATTGTAGTTCCCAAAAGTATGCAATTGTTTTTTTGTAAGGTGATTTTAAGACATCTACGACCAAATTTAACTTGATATCTCATTTTTATCCAATTATTTTATGGAAATCTATCTCTATATCATTCTGGGGTCAAGTTTCATACTTAGTTTTAAGAGTAAACACAAAAATTAAGATTAATTTGTGATGTAAATTTGAGGTCCATTGAGAGAGGGAGATATTTGTATGATAAAAATGCATATACCCTTACGACAAGAGTATTAAAAGATGAATCAAGACTATCGCATGGGCTGATGCTGGCAAAAATGATTAATGATTCGATCCTCGCTTCGCCCTAATGCCAGTGCGAATGCAAAAATAACCCCCAAACAGCAGGGGTGTGATGTTGAAAATGTATTTTGATTAAATGAACTTGTTAAGCAATTTGGTTCGTAAGAGAAATGCATTGAAAAATGAATTTCGCACTCTCTCTGTCTCTCTCCCTCTCCCTCTCTAGACGCAAACCAGAAATCTGCTACAGACCAGACCAAAAACCTTTACAACAATTTTTGCAGTAAAAACACAAGTTATCAAGTCATCAAGTTGGGGTTAACTCTCAACCCACATGACCGAAAAACTTGCTTGTAATACACCTCTTGCCACCTAGACCCATCAGCAGCCACAACAACAACAAAATGGGGGGAGGGGGGGAGGGAGAAAGACATGGCCGCAACGTCATTTGCGATGCTTAAAAGTTGATTCGAAAAGTTTTACACCGCAACCAGAGCGACGAGTGGGGGGGGGGGGAGGAGCAGGATATCAGGAAGTGGGAGGACACCGACATGGAGGAGAAAGTCCTTGAACGATGCCAGTACTTGCCTTCCACATTTTGGCCCTGACATACACACAATTAAGCATAATCACCTACACACACAATTAAACAGGCACACACACACACACACACACATGAGTGTACACACACACACACACTGTGGCATATAAGCGGCTTGTGTCGTCGCCATACAATTTCCGCAAGTCGTAAAAGTCGGTAATTTATACCTTTTGCCCCATATGCCATGGCATGGTAATTTGTTAAGTAGAGTTAAAATAATTGCTCGTATTTATAATTTACACATTTTGGCTTTGAAATTTATCGTCGCGCTGAAAGTGCGCTAGATACATGCATATAGCCCCAAAGGAGGAGCTCTCATCCCCCCCTTCCCCACCATCCCATCCCATGGCAGCCAGAGCCTTGGCTTGCATTTTTCGGTTGTTGTTCCCTCTTCTACTCGTACTCGTGCTCGTTCGCTGTAAATTTATGGCCCCAAGTTTGGCCCCACACCGTAAACTGTATGAATGAGTAAGTGAGGCTGCTGCTGCAATTGCCCCCAGCTGAAAGTTTTAGTTGCTATTAATTTTTGCCTCTCTCTCTCCCTCTTTCTCTCTCCGCGGAGAGAGTCAACAAAATGCAGACAGAGAAAGACAGAGAGAGAGAGAGAGGTAGAGATAACTTTCCCTTTTTATTCCCGGCAATAAACTTATATATGGCAGGAAGTGGTTAAGGGTTCTTGTTGTTTAGCTGCAAAAGAAAAGTTTTCCCCTTGGTATTCATATTTAGATATCGCACAAACAAGTTGCTGCCACACCCTGTAAACAACAAACAAGCCAAAAGCTCACACTAAACTCGTTAAAATGCAGTGGCCCAAATAGTGGCCATATATCTGTCTGTTTGTCCATATGAATGAGGTATGTAGAAGAGTCTAGCAAATGGCTAAATCTTTTTTCGCTGTTTACTAGACAATTACTAGACAACTTTGGGGTGGCAAAAAAAAAGAAAAGATGTAAGAGTTTACATTTGATCACATTTATTATTTTATCCTCCCTTGTATATAAAGATAATCTGATTAATTATTGAAATATAGATCGCTCAATGAAAGTGAGTACGAATCTGAGGCAAGTCAACAGCAAACATTGTAAACTGAGTAAATTCGTTAATTCCAGAATTCATTATAACAGTTTTAATTCTACAAAAAGATATTTTAAAGACGTCGTTGAGAAACGCGATATGTAATTATGAATTATCAACAATTTGATTCTCAGCAATAAATTCCTTACAATATTTACAGAAAGTATCACAAATAGAATGGGTGAAAATAGAAAATTCGAAATGTTAGATAACACTGTACATGTCTGATGATTAAGTTTAGTTACCAAGACATTAGACCAAATTATAATGACGATTTCCAATCTGTATCTGTAACTGAAATATTTATAACAGCTCTAAATAAAGTAATTTTAGATGCGTCTTTTTAATCCTATTTATTTCCTTCTAAGATGGAAAAAATATTCTTTTATTTTTTTTTGAAGTCGAAGGAAAAGAGATATTGTGATAGCTTTGATGGCGTACTTAAAAATTCAAAATTATTCGGATTAAGTATTTACACCAACTCGTCTTGACGATGTCATGTAAAATTATTTTTAGAAAGTAGAGGACCAAAAAATGGGTTTTGTTTTTATAAATCTTTGCTTCGATATTAAAAAATATGGTGTAAAAATTTCACACCGACAATCACATTTCTTCAGATTTAATAAACATTGAAACGCGCTCTGCTCTTCGAATACAGAAAATTGATGTTTTTCGATCAAAAAAATTGTGCAAATTTAACTTTATTTCAAAGATCTACTAAATTTGTAATTTTCATTATTTTTACCAAAACTGAGATTCCAAGGAATATGTAAATTTTAAGCTGTGTGATCTCAGATGAAAATCAACAATCAACTGAAAGAATCATCAATCTACAGCTAAGTTATTTTATGGCCAAATCATTTGAAAATATGTTTTTCTAAGTTCTTAAAAAAATGTTTAATATGATTGCAACATTTTAATGAATTTCAAATTATTCTTGTATGTATAAGTAAATGTGGGTTTTTTCAAATTTTTTTTACCACAACTAACATATTGTATTATACTTTATTAATACATATCTAATTATTATAGCCATAATATAGCTGAAAAGACAAAAGTTAGCCTAAATTCTAATCTAAATTTCATAAGCTTACATATTATGAGAAACAAAGCAATTGAATCGAATGGAAATTGTATAAATAAACAATAATTCGAAAATTAACACTATGAAACAGCAAATTTTAAATAGAAGCTATAACCCAAAAATAAGATGAGTGTATTTTGGGGATCAGCGATCTCAAACATCACATGATCATCAGTCAAAACTTGCAGTTTTGCTGTGAAGTGAAATAAATCTAGATATTCAATTGAAAATATCTTTTTGTGTCTAAATAAATTCTTTAGTTGTATTTTGTTGGTGAGATATAATATATTCATCAATCTGATTTTTGAAAGTTTTTTCTTAAATTAAATTAAGTTTATGGTTTAAAATTAAATTGTTGAAGCCAACTCTTATCATGTTTTTTTTATCTATTGTCATTAGACTTTCAGAAAACTCCCCATAAAAGACAAAGTGTTGTCCCATTATATCTCGACTCTTTTAAGTATTTCCAAACCAAATTACCGAGCAACTTAATTTTGCAGTGCAAAAAAAATACAAAAATCCCCAAACCATAAAACATTGTGAACAATAAATTTCGTTTTAATGGCTTGAGGAATTGGTTTGGGTGTCGGAGAGGAGAAGGGGCGAGGGCTATTGCCTTCTACCATCTATCTCCCTCTATGTCTGGGTGTCTTTGTCTGGTTGCGAACATTTTATAAAACATTTATTTGCTTGATTCCTAGCCTCATTTCCGCATTTTGTAAGCCAACACATTTTGCACCCTCTAGAGCCGAAGATATATTGTCTTAACCCCTATAACCTGCCACCCTCCCGCCCTGCCGCCCATATTCCAGCCATAATGAGGCCATAAAAAGGGTTAAATAAAATGTGCAGCAATTGCCTTATAGAAAGCCAACTGGGTTCTAGTGAAAATTTGCACGCTTTTCGCGCCGTTGCTCAAGAATTATCGACGTCTGCTTCTTGGTGTATTTCTCCGTGTGTGGGTGGTGGTGGAGAGATTCGGCGAAATTGGGGGGAAAGGGGTGGGTATAGAAATTACAGCTTGTAGCTACAAATTGCTTCCGTTGCAGGCACTTTAAATCGTCGGCGAGGGGCTGGGGTTTCGGGGGTTACGGGGGCGAATCAGCAGAAGGCCCACCGAAAATAGACACATCAATGAAATTTATTAGTTTGCATGTGCAAGTGCAGCTGCGGTGGTTTTTCCTTGGAATTTTTCCTGCTTTTCCCGCCGGACAAATTTCTAGAAAAACGGACATTATGACCCGCCTTCTCTGCCTCCTCCTCCTCCCCTCACCATTGGCGGAAACATTGAAACGAATGTAAATGGTTGCTAATTTGCTTCGCTCGTCTGAAATTAATGTTACCCAAATGTGGAGTTTGGTTCAGTTAGAGAATTGGGCTAAAAGAATGGGCTAATGTGTTTAAAATATTTGATCAGTGTATTAGTATTCTTATATGGTAGTTGGCAGATGTAATGGAAACGGTCTTATAATCGTTTTATCCACTATATTGTTACCCAAAACGACAGGGAGAAGGAAGCATTTCGTATCCTGTAAAGTAAATACGGGAGAATCTTAGAAGTCTCTTGAAGACTTACTCTCTTTAGTTCTGAGTTAATTTGTTTAGTTTTAAATCCTTTTAATAAATTCTGTAATAATTATTAATTTCTTTCTAGGTCTTAAACGAAAGAAAACGGGAAAGATGACGCAAATCAAAGTGAGTTGAAAGTTGGTTAAAATGATATTTTTAAACAAGAGACTCATTTGAAGTCTATAAATATCCCTGTGACCTTTGAACTTTACTAGTACTCGGATGAATATATAGTCCTAATCAGCATTACCAGTCCAGCTGAAAATATTGTCCTAACCGATCAAATTGAGTGAATTTATTTCCTAATAAATTCGAGTTACTCTTTCAATTATTTAAATTCTGCCTTTTTGGTTTAATTTTGCGATCCGTTTTGATTAAAGTTTGATACTCAAAGCAAAAAAGGAAACTTATCTGTATTACATGAGCTAGTAGCACTATTATTATCACTGATATGAACAGTTTTCCGATTTTACATTTGTAAATAAATAGAGCAGTTTCGGTTTTAGTAAAATTCCGAATCGTATTTCGGTTTTGGTTTGCTGTAGTGCGCAAATTTATTTTCTTCGTATTTTATGTATTTAATTGAATGCTTGTATTTAATGCTAAAAGTGAGCTAACAAGAATTCATTTGATTCAACATTTAATTAATGATTTTCTGATGCCATCCTACTTAGAAATTGCTATATTTTAGGAGCATTAACTTTTGCTTTCAGGGAACAAACTTTTCAAATAAAGTCCTCGATATAAACAATCTTGTTCACATTAGTTCGAAATGTAGTTTAACATCCTAAAGAGATTAACCAAAGACACAGTGGATATCGAAAATTGTGAACCCATACCATCTTAGCGCTATTTAAACCATAACTATTTGGATTATATAGAGATATTAAGGTATTATTTTAGATTGGTGTAAGTATTAAGAATTCTTAAATCATAAATCTTAATGAAGTGTCAACACTTCTTTACAAATTCGTATGAGTCATTTCGACTGATTTAAAGAACTCAACAAATATATGTATAAAAGAAATCCTCCAATGTTTGCCTAGACTCCGTGTAATCAGTGTTTACACATTGTATTTAGTTACCGTTCCCTTAAGCGGCTGCCTATCAAATGTTTAACAATTGTAAACTGACATAGCAAATAATTCTAGGAATTCGTCATACATGTCCGAGAGAATATTTTACATGGTCGCTTCTCGAAACGCCCACATGGGACGGTGTGTTGTTCTTTTTATTTGTTGCTCCCTTTGAAGTTCCGACGCGGCACATTGGCAGCCGTCTGTTCACCTAATTATCACACTATTTCAGCCATCATAAAGTATGTGTGTCTGCTGGTGTGTGTGTATGTGTGTGTGCGGGTGGGCAACCAGCAAATAGATAGAGAGATACGAGAGCAATGTGGGTCTACTCCTAAACTAAAACTGAAAATAGGCGAAATAAATAAACAATTTGAAATAAACGAATTACAAATGCAATGTAAATGAAATGTTGTCGTTCTCATTTGTACATCGGACGTATGTATGTATATGTGGCGCATCATAAAAACTCATAAAACTGTGAAGAAAGGCGGCAAAAGATCAAAAGCTCTGGTAAGGTACATTTTGTGAAATGGTAAATTGATTGGAGTTATGCCTAATTCCCATTTAATGTGGAATTTTTCAATGAAAGAGGAGCAAATAGTGACATCACCAGAAATTTGATCAGAACTTAACGACATGACCAGGATCACTTGAAATCCGTGCAAACAGGATACATTAATTATGATCAGAGTGTGCAACGCATAGAAAAATGCATTTGCGACCATTTAAAGTCAGTATGACAAGACGAATTCATATCCATCCGTCTATCTGTCCGTCTGGATCAACATTAGCTCCACCAAGACCTATAGAGCTACAGTGCTCAAATTTTGCACGAAGGCTTGTATATACTGCAGGCATTGATTGGATTCATCAAAAATAGAGTTTTAGATTGGTAAATTCGCTCTTTTTTACGCCATAATTAGAAACCTTCAGTCCTATGAGTTTATTATATATCTAAACGTCCGTGCCAAATTTGATCAAGATCGGATTACTATATCATAAAGCTCCCATAGGAACGATCTGTCTAAAAATAGTTTCGGTTCTAAAAACTGTTTTGTTTCGTATGCGTCTATCACAGATATACAGAAGAAGTAATTTTTCTGCTTTATCATCATACTTTATCATATAGTACTTGCGATAATAGATGGACTAGACCTGTTTCAAAAATATCGAAAAAGTGAAAACAGTGTCGCGACAATGTTTTTGTCGATTGTTTAAAAAGCTCAATATTATTATGTCTCCAGGTCAGATGAGTAATCTATTATTGCTTGGGGAAAGGTATTCTGTTTTTTAAAAAAACACCAATTTTCTTTTGCAAAATTCCATCAATTTAAAACATTTTAAAAGTATTGATGTATTTACGAAACAGATTAAAGATATGAATTTTTACGCATGAACTATCAAATAAATTATTCCATAATTTCGCATCAGATAAATCGATCTGTTCTGCTTCATCAAGTATAACATATTTTCAATGTACAGGAAATAATTATAAAATTAAATATGTAGACCTATGGCCTTCTATTAATTGTTAAGAGATCCTCAACATATTCGAAATATAACTCTATTTTATGTACGTATCTACCATGAAAAAACCAACTTGTACGCAACATATATTCGCCAGTAGGCCAAGGTAAATTATTCATAGTTTCGTCTGTCAAATAAAGATTTTTCATGATAATGGGACCCTGGAATGAAAAATAAATTTGTAATATTTGCATCTGACAGGTGTTTTTTTCTTACCACATATGGACAAGTATGATTCAGATTGCTGAATTTGTAAAACTGATTATAGACTAAAATAACGAATGAATTGTAATGTTGCTTGAGAAATCTACACGCATCGAAAGTTGTATTGAATAACCATGGTTTGTAGCCATTAGCTTTCTTTAAAACTTCAAAACGAGCGTCAATGCGATTGATCGGTTCAAACACGGTGGCATTGAGATTAAAGAAAACCTTATTTCGGGCCACAGCTTTTAGGCGGCAGGTGTGAAACTCCATCCAGGATTTATTATATGATTCACAAATTGCATTGGTGAACTTAAATATGACAGCCTCCTAAAATAAACCGTAAAATGCGAAAAAAAACTATTACATATTCTCATTTATGCTACTTACATTAACGTTGCTGGTAGTGAGTATAAACAAAATTGGAGGAATGATTAGCAAGTGAACGACAAAGAATTTGAAACTCATGTTTGAAACTCGAGGTTCGAATTGTCACTGTTTGGTCAAATGACTTTAACTATGCTGATAATACTTAAAAAGTATTAGATGGATGCACTAGACATTTATACAGGTAATGTTAACATTTCCATGATAATAATTATACCATGCATCCATAGGATGAAATGGTATATTAAAGTCGCCAAAATGTATGTAACAGGGAGAAGGAAGCTTTTCCGACCCTATAAAGTATATATATTCTTGATCAGCATGAGAAGAGAAATTGATAGAGCCATGTCCGTCTGTCCGTCCGTCCGTAAGAGTGCAGAGATCTCAGCAACTATAAATGATAGAGCTACCAAATTTAGAATGTAGACTCGTGTAGTATAGACGCAGACCAAGTTTATTTTTTTTTTTTTTTTTGCCACGCCCCCTTCCGTCTCCGGAATTCAATAAAGAGTGATTTTCTCCCGCAATACTTATCGTATCGTAGTTTAATTTGGCACACTTATATATGTTATGGACATCTATCATTCCACCGAATTTGATAAAAATCGGAATAAAAATGGCTGTGTTATACATTGAAACGTTTTGCACTCAAAGCAGTGCAAGGCGAATTTGGCCGGTGGGGCGCTAAAGTGCACACACATAAGAATGAGCGAGATAGCATATGATAGAAATCGCGCATACGAAAAAAATGTAATATGTACATGAATTTAGTTTTATAAACTCAAGGTAGTTTTTTTCCCTTGATGCATGCGTGGTATATCCAAGTCGGCCCGGCGACTTACTTACTTTATTGCTATTAAGCTTATCGAATGCTATGGTTGAACAACATTTTTAAAGAGATATAGTACCAATAATTTAGACTTCAACAATTTCAACAGAGGGAAGCATCTCCGACCCTCCGAAGCATTCTTGATTAGCATCAGCAGTCGAGTCGGGAGTGGAGAGTGGGGACATGTCTGTCTCTCTATCACTCGGTTGGTCCATCCATCTGTTTTGTCCGAATGAACACTTAGATAACTACCTTGTAGTATCTACCCCAATGAAGTTTATTTTTTATTTTTTTCCACGAACACTTTCGCCCCTGTAATTAAAAAGAAACTCAACTACTTCTATTTGGCCACCAAATTTCATGCAAATGGGAATAAAAATAACCGAGATATACGTAATAGAGAGCTGCATGGCTCCATTCACAAGAAACTTAAAATGAATGCATTCGAAGTGAGTTGAATTGAATGAGTGTCAGGCACACAATGAGACGAATGTGTATGAATATGTGAGTTTCTTACGTCTCATAGCATAAGTCACTCAGTGAAATGAATGAGAATAAATGAAATGTCAAACGCAATGAAAAATTTGACAAAGCCTATAACATTCGAGTTACTCGAATAATTCGAATTGGGCTAGTAGCCTGTAAGATGTGTTCTATTACCTTCAATTTGTCGGGAAGCATATCTAACCTAGTCAAACGTAAATGTTACTTCCCGTATCGGTGTAATTTGTATTAAATATATGGTATGGATAAATACGGACACATTTTACATTGATTTTAGTTTTTCTTTATTTTGGATTAGGCATTCGAATGCATTCGAAACAAAGCATCTCAATAATTCGCATTCTCACTCATTCAATTCGTTTGTGTTCCGTTTAAATGTTGTGCGACTGAGTTTTACGTCAGCTCACTTATTCATTCAAACTAGTTCGGCTTCTCACTCAATCCATTTAATTTATTTTGACAATTGTCAATTCGAATTTGATATTTTTGTCACTCATGCAGCTCTCTAATAAGTAAAAGCTTTTTGTACTGACCACAACGGTATTGGCCGCTAGGTGCGCTAAAGTGCATGTGAAATGCCAACCGTTTGCATGGCATGGAAATTGAATTTTACCCAGTATATCTAAGCAAATTAGAAGTCGCTTTCGGACATGGTGAAGGGTGTACCTAAGTCGATGCGACGACTACTAAATCTAAATCCAATCTACATTAGATTAGTCAACTAAGTATGTATATCTCTAATGGTCTCTACTTATTTCTCATAGACTGACTTCCACAAACATTTATAAACAGCTTTATTCCAAACTCCATGAACATCGATTTATATTGAAAGAATGCAATCGAACTTTGCCCGCCAAAGTCGTTAATAGAGCACTTTATATGCTGATCGAGAACTTACTTGTATACTCCTCGTACATATATGTAAACATATAATTTATGTACCCATGTTTTTTATTAGTTCAGACATCAAACATCTGCAACATTTGTGATTCTCCATGAAAAGGTTAACTTCATGCCAACTTTAGAGTGATGCGAATAATGTTGCCTGCCTTTGCCTTCTTTGGTGGGTTTATATGGTTATTTGTGTCTTTTATTTTTTATTCTTCTTCTTTGCGTTGTTTGCGTTGTGTTTCTCATTTCCACCTGCTGGCTTTTTGTTCAGAACTTGGCAGGCGGTCTAATGGGGACAACGTTATAAACATTTTGCGGGTCACAATGTTGCCAAGCGTCAACGGAACGAGACGATGTGACAGCAAAACAGTTTCAACGCTGTGGCGCTGTAGACACATGTTGCTGTCGTCGTCGTCGTCGACGATTTCGATGTCTCTTGGCGGTTGCATGCGGCGGCTCGTTGCTGATTAGCATCGCCATCTCGGCACTCGTGTCAGCTCTGTTAGAGATAAAGCTGCTTATGGATTTCAGCTGGCTTTTGCATCGATGCCGATACGAATGTGGATGTGGCTGTGGCTGTGGATGCCACAAATCATTGCCAAATGTGCAATAATCTGCTAGCCAATCAAGAGGTGTGGCTTTTCCATGCCATTTATCTTCACTTTCGTCATATTCAAATGCATATAATAAATATTAAAATAAATTTGTAAGCGAAATCAAAGAACCGATATTCATTTGTATTATCCACATTATTCAACACGAAATAATAATTTAGAAAAACCTTTCTCTTGCTTTCAGTATTCCAGTTTTGAAATATATTTGCATTAAAGGCAAAATAACTTTCAGGTTTTCAAGCCTTTCAAAAACCTACAAGTTTCATCAACAGCAAACTTTGCTGAAGACTCCACAAAAATGCTTAAACTAGTTGAGAATTACAACTAAATAAAGCCAAAAAAGATAGCCAGATGTACTATATTTTCTTTATCTTCATGTCAAATATAGGAAATAAATGGGAATAAAAATTTTAAAAATAAAATAGTCGATGCACTGTATACAGTGGCAGTATCTTTAGAAAGTCTTTTTGAAAAATACTCACAATATCTGAAAACGTTCAGAAATATTTAAGCGTTGGCTATTACTCTTTGATTTTTAGTTGACAGTGTAAAAATCGAGTAATATAAAACTAATTTCAATTTTTATAAACTATTTAAACTATCCAATGTCTCAGAAATTTTATTTATTGGGGTTTTGATATATATCTTATTGCTAATTCTGAAGTGTTATCTTACTTAAAATACTTATATACATAGTATGAACTTTTTACTTATTTTATTGCTTACAGAAACAAATATGTATATTTAAATTATCTGAATAAATGAAAATCAAATGTTCAAGCAATTTGGTTCTTGACTTACATTTAAGTGTACCCTGTACTGACATTCAAAATCACATAAAATGGCGAAAAACTTCAAATTAAGTATAATAGAAAGCCATTCAAGATAAATGACGATTTTTCTTCCTTTTCAAATATTTTCCATATTTAATTTTTATTCAAAAGACACAAATCAATTTGATTAATTCTGTTTTAAGCAAAATATTTATCGGGGAAATTCCGATACTAAACCAAGTCGAAGGACGTTAATGGCATGGAAATACAGGGTAACTCAAAGTCGATATGAGTTGCTTAAAGTGAATGTAGTTCTTAATACAAAAGAAAAGGGAAGTGTCCCTAAATTTGCTTAGAATGCACAGACAGACACATCAGCATGACATATACCCTATATTTAGAGGGTATAGAAACTTGTTTCAAACTTCTTGCTTATTTTTTGGAGATTCCACTTTCACTTCTCAATATTAATTGCTTTGAGAAAATCTTTTGAAATGCATTTTCAAATATTTTCCTTTCTTTAAATAAAGATCTTGACTAAAGCAGATCCCCTTAAAGATCTTTTCACACACACAGCTAGAGAGGCAGAGAGAAAGGGAGAGAGAGGGAGAGAAAAGAGACATATATCAATTCCATGTTGAACCTAACTAGTGAGCTTCCCGCTGTGATATATTCCCTTGCCGTCCCCTCCCTTCCCTTCCCTTCCCCATCCTCCTTGGTGGCCTCCTCCTCCAGTCTCATTAGCTGTTGCATTCGATGAGGCAAAAAAACAAGCCACTTAATTTAAATTTAAATGTTTACTTCTCGCTTTGCGTGTGGGGCAAAGTATTTTGTCTTCTTTTATTTTCTTTTTTTTCCCCCGTCCGGTCCACTCTCGCCACTGCCCCCCTCGTCCATCTGTCGCTCTGTCGCTGTCACGATATGCCAAGATTTATTTTCGGTATGTGCCATGGGCGACTAAAATGCGCCTGTCAGCGCAACAGTTGCTGCCATATATCCCCCGATATCCCCGACCACGACGATGCCGATGGCTGATGGTGGTCTGACGGTGGTCTCCTCCGCCTCTGTGGCTCTTTGGGCGGACCCACATCGAGAGTGGAGTGGAGTTCCCTCTCATTGCACTTGACACTCCGCGCCCAACCCACATTAATTAGGCAAAATATTGACATGCTGATGTGTTGGCTTGCCTATTGATTTATGTGTGGTTAAGTGTTTCATTTTATTTTTAATTATCTGGCTTACATTTTGGGCTATGAATTTGTTCTGTTATGTCTTGGACTATTTCATTGTTTGGCATTCCGACGACTCTTGACTCTCTGGCAACTATTCAATGGATTGAGACGCATCATCAATTGGAGGAACGGCCCCCAGCGAGCATGATCAACTCGGTCTAGAAATCAGAGAAAGCTTCGGTTTAGGCTATACACGAGACTGTACTTAGTTATCAATTTGGGGGAGGCGATGGGCGGCATTCGGCAAACTAAATCGGTGGGCTACTAAATGGTGATTGATATTCTTAGCAACTTTGGCAACAGAAAATTACTTTTGGTACTTTTTATGGGTTTGAGAATAGTAGAATAAGGCAAAGGAAATTTAATCTATTGATATTTGTGTTTTCCGTTTGTAATAAAATATTGGAAGAACTACTCACTTCTTTTCCCTTTCTAGGAGAGTTAAATAGAATATTTTAAAGTTATGTTGCGTATGGCTTAATAAGAACCATAATGAAATTAAGAATGAGTATTGATAATTAGTTGAAAAAATCAAAATACCAAATTAAATTAAATCCAAATGGCTATCTCTAATGTTTTTTAATGTATTAAAAAATATTTGAACTTTTAAGTATTATAGTAATACAGATGGTAATTGTTAAAGCAATTTGATTGGCTAAAATAAAACAACTGAAACAGCTAAAATATTTTGATTTATGGAACTGAGAGTAGTTCGTTGCAAAAACCAATAATTTTCCATTTTAGTTTCCCGTGTAGAAGTTTTATGGAATTTTTATGGAAAAAAGAAACGTTTCTATCACCAGATTTAATTGTTAAAAAATCGAATAATAATTGAAATTTATATATATATTTATATGTCATTCGAAACAACCCTCAATTTCCATTTTAGTCTCCCGCTAAGGAATTTTATGGAACTTTCAGGGAAATAAGACGCGTAATATCAACAGATAAAATAATATCAACCGATAAAAAATTAAAATTTATATACGATGTTGTTGGATCAGGAGTTATGGGAAAAGTGAAGCGAAAATTAAACTAATTAATGAAATAAATTCTCTGCCCACTTTTGCTTAGCTTCGTTGGCCAGCCATCCTTCCCCCTGCCCCACTCCCAACTCTTACCATGATTTCGTTTGCTCCAACTCCAATTGATTATCTCGTCATTTAATTGCCCCCGTTTGCCTTTAGTTTTAGTACTCCCATTACCAGCTGAGACAGGTGACGGATTTCTATTACTGCGAATTCTGAAGATACTGCTTTTGTTTGCCGAATACTGCATCATGTCTGGGGAAAAAGAAATTTGGGAAGTGGTTGAGCCTGTTATGCCCAATGGAAAGTCTTCTTTGTGGGTGCGACGAGCACAACTTTCCGTAGATTTCTTGAGCAAATACCACGATCGCTGCAACACGCTGCCATCCTCAATGAGCTTCTCGTAGCCAGTGAGCAGTTTGCGTACATCGACACCGACCAGCTCCTGGGGCACTGGTAGATCGGTGAATTGTTCCGAAGTTTTTCGCAAATCCTCAAATCGTTGAACAAGATGTTTGATTTTACTTCCCTTGGCGGACTCGTCGCTCTCCACACATTCCGTGTCGGCTGTCGGGGATGCAACAGCAGCGGCAGCAACGTCTACTGCGGCCGCTGCCTCATCAATTTCCGAGTCATCCATTAAACAAGCGGAACTCATGCAGCCAAGCATCTTGGCCGTTTGGGCCATGAAGGTCGCTTGACGTTTACGTAAGTCATTCAGCCGCATCTTCAGCTCATCCAGATAGGCCAATTGTCGGGGGGTGGGCGGTTGGTTTGCCATTTTTTTCGGCTGCTTTTGTCGTCTTCAACGTTAATTTTGTAGCCCGGGCTTTCGGTTATATGTGAAACATTGGATGGGTGAAGGAGTTACTAGTTATTGTATATTTATGTGTGTGTACAGAAGATATTGTGTAAAGGTCTATGGGAATTCCTGTATGAATGTATGATTGCGACAAATCTATCAAAGGCTACTAAGCCATTTATGGAGTAGCGAATCATTACGATCTCGTAAATAACAAATATATTTCTATTACATATTTTTCATTTTTACATTTTCTTCATTTTAGTGCTAGAAGATCAAACTTTGTGGAAAACTCCAGAAAAAGAATAAATGATCATGTTTTTATCTGAGAGATATCGTTGCTTAAATCATCAAAGAATAACCAAACGATAACTGAGAGATATCGTTGCTTAAATCATCAAAGAATAACCAATCGATACCAATAAGTAAAGTAATTTAAAACTTAATTCTGCACAAGTAAATTTATAAATTTGGTTTCAAAACTAATTTAAAACGTAGAATTTTCCAGTAAAACAACGGAGAATTTAACACCTGAGGATAGATGGATAGCTTAAAAAACTTCAAGTCAATACGGTGAACATCCCAGACCGATCCTTTTAAATTCTTTACACTAATTCTGCACATAAATTATCAGGAAGCATTATTTATTTAATTTAATTTTTTTTTTACCATTAAAATTTTGAACACTTTGAACGGAAATCGTACTTTTCACTTCGAAACTGTGTAAAAAAAAATGTTTTCCTTTAAAAAAAAAAATGTACTTCTCGATTACGATTACTTTTAAAAGGATTTTGACTGGTTTTTTTCTGTACGATCGGATATCACCCTAGGATGTTCATTGGAAACCACTATTTTTTAACACGGGCCTATTTTTGGAACAAAATTTCACCAAAAAAAGTTTAAATGTTAATTTATAACGTTTAATTAAAATAAATAATTGAATATTATTGACATCGCCAAAAACATTTTTTGACTTTTTGGGAAAAATATTACTCATTCGACCTGTCTTCAAGATCACTTACATACATTAACAATATTGCCCATAGGCAACAAATGACATGATAGAGTTAGTAATATTTATAGAAAATTTAGATTTTTGAAGATACTATATACCTAATATGCAATGAAAGGCATATTCAAGAGTGCTCCTCAGTTAGATTCAATTATTAGGCATAATTTTAAGCAAATTTGGCATAGTGGGGGGTTTGGAACCCCCCTCGGAGGAGCCGTCACTGGAATGCCTTCTCTTTTGTGCCATTTGCTTGTGGTTTTTATGAGCTTCAAATTGAGATATCTGTTGGTAGTAAGTTGTAAGCCAACTCTCCGCCCTCGACTATGTCGAATTGTGGCCAAATGTATGTACAATGGTGATTTTTTCATCGTATATTTCATTCCCCGGGATGCTTGCTGTTGGGTGGGTGGGGTTCATGCTGTTTTTTTTTTTTTTTGGAATTTCACGATGGAAAACGTGCCGCTGCCAACGGCTGACGCCTACTAACCAACAAAAAAGAGGCGTGTCCGCGACTCACCGTACCAACTCCAGCCCTGAAGTCTGGCTATGGATCTCCTGGCTGCTGCTGCTGCTGTTGTTGCTGCTGCTGATTTCACCCAAAAGGCGAGTGCAATTGTTGTTTCATATTTTAATGCCTTTTTGAGTTGGTGGGCGTGCCCCGACACGATTCTTTTTTGCCGATAAGCTGTTATTTTTATGGCTCCAACAGCCGGATCGGATCGCTGACCGAGACCAACTTCAACTTCAGCCTCAACTCCACATCCACGTCCAAATCCAACATCATATTGGAGCTGGGAGTGTGGTGTAGGCTGGCTGCCGACTTAAAGAAGTTAAAATTATTACACCGCAATTGTCTTGATCGTTGATTTATGTGCGCTTTTGTTGTCGGCTCTTGCAAGAGTCGCCCTCAGGCAAATTTCTGTGGCTGTTGATATTTATTATTGGGCATGGAGACCACCCCCTCCCCCCCTTCCCATTGCCCTTGCCGCATGAATGCTATATGCATATAGATACCTACATATATCTGGGCAATATGGCAACTTGATTATGGCTCTCATTAGCCACTGTTTTCGCTTTTCAATACAGCTTAATTCGTTCGCTTGTGAACTAGTTCATTAGTTCAGGCATCTAAATAAGTGGAACAACATTTCGATAACATTTGCATCTCACTTCCTTTATCAATAGGCGGAATGTTCAATGGAACAACTTTTAAACACGCAAAAATATGGATTTAATAAGACATAGAATATTAAATGGAAATTGAGTTATGGGAAAACGTTTTAAAACAATTTGAAAATATCTTTTTTTCAGGAAAAATTGCTTAGTTCATCTCATACACTTCGTGGTGCTTGAAAATCCCAAACAAATTCCTTTTTTACAGTCACATAAAATTTGTAAACTGATTAAGGCTTATAATTATAATTAATTTACTAGTAGTTTATTGAATAAAAAGTATTTTACTCATTGAGTTAATTTTTGATAATTTTTTTGTAAGAAATTGCCAAGCTAGGTTAATATAAAATGTTTTCTTGATTAGCCCACCCTCAAAAATGTAGGTTTTATACATTTTGTACTTATATATATATTTTTCCTGTATTATATAAGTTACTGCTAAATAAATTCAATTTAAATTCATTAACAATTATCATTGTTTGATACCAAACTAAAATTTTGACGCGGGAATATTTGAAGAAAATTTGCACAATCTTACTAAACTTCAATCTAAAAGTATTTGTATCGTAAATATCCAGAAGTTTGTATTGGTAAAATATCGGATTAAATTGGTTTTACTTTAACAACTTTCAGAGTTAGTTTTAAGAGACTTTAAATGAGCAGCTGATTTTCTTAGAAAATAGGATCCTTATATTGCAATATGAAATCTTCTTTCATTCTCACTTTAAGAGTAGGTAATATAAAGTAGTGGTCTAATTTTTGGTAAGAAACTTTGAACTGTTTTTGAAAGGCTCTCCCATTGGTAGTGCTTTAAGCAAGGGTTTCAGTCACTGCCTTCTGAAGAAAACGAGCACGTCGGATTATTTGAAATCATAAGTCAATTGTAAACTTTGATGATTTCTTAATTACTATATCGAGATACATTTCATTTTCGTAATTAACCTGCAAAACTAAAAATCCATAAATAATTCTTTGTTAAAGAGAAACCGCAATTAATAAGTATTATATAAGGGGCCAAATGCTGCCCCTTAATCCCTTTGAGTGCCTCTCGCTTTCGCAGCCTCGCGGACTCTCGTCACTCGCCACTCGCTATGCCTTCTACCAGCCCCGGAGAGGCAATCAATTTCTCGCGTTGTAAATTAACAATCATGGTGCAAAAGAGATATAGAGAGAGAGAGACCAGGGAGGACAGGACAAGAACGACAGCTGCTAACTGCCCGCCTGGCCGATCCGTAGACACACACACACACAAAAAAAAAAACTCGCCGCACTCCCCGCAATCAGCGTACATTAATATGCACGAAAACAATAAACAATAAAGAGGATGACGACGAGGTGGAGGAGGAGAAGAGAATGACTGGAGGTGAATGGTTGTGGGGATGGGGAGGGGTTACAAAGTGTAGGCAGAGGCGTTACAGCGGCAATCATACAAAAAGCAAGCAAATGCCGCTAAACTATAGCCCCTGCTACCTCTCTCTCTCTCTCTCTATCACTCTCCCTCTCTCTCTCTTTCTCGACTGACAATATTTATTGCAAATGCAGCAATAAATTTCAAAACACCATTCGCTAAGCACCACATGGGGTCTCGAAAATTGAAGATAAATTTTAAGGCGGCAATTTATGATTTGTGAGCATAAGCGTGAGTCTGCCAGAGGAGAAGAAGAGTGGGCAAAATCCCACCGACCCCGACCCCGACCCGACCACGACATACAAACACAACACACACACACATACATGGCATCAGTGGAGGCCGCTGCTGACAAGTGTGGAGTGTTTGCCGCCGCACTCCTTCACTCACGAGATGAGTCTCGTTCAACTTTCCTGCAACTCCAATTCCAATCTCCATGCCACTCCACTCTCCACTCCACTCCACTTTGCCCTTGTCGTTTTTCAATTGTGCTTGCCGCGATTTTACGACTACCCGCTGTGCCTTTGACAGCCCCGAGCCCAACTGAACCGAAAACTGCACCAAAAAAAACAAAACAAAACTAAACAAAAAATATGTGAAACCCTTCCTGGCCCTGGAAACCAATTGCAATGGTTACATGACCCGACCCATGGGCGGAATAAGAGAGATGGCAATTGCAAGGCAATGACAGAGACCTCCCCATAGACCATCCAACTGATTATCTTCCTTCTTTCGAAAGGAAAGCAAACGAAAATTATTCAAATCAATCTTTCTAAAAAAAAACAACAATTTCGATTTTAGTTTATTTATTATTTAAAACAATCGCTTAAAAAAATATAGTTTTCTTTTCGAAAATTCTAAATTTTTTAGAAAAGTTTGCCGCTATCCGTATCAAGAAATGATTTTAAATGCATTTTCAACTAAATTCTTAATATTAAATCCCTAGATATTACGAGTCCCGATTTATCTAACTACGAGTGAGTCCTTGAATTTATTTTTTCTTAAATCATAAATTCAAATATTTGTTTAAATTTCTTTAAGCCAATGGCCACTGTAATATTATGAAGATCCTTCTTAAAATGCAATTATTCACCATCAGAAATGATTGATAAATCAATTTATATTCTACCCGATTCTTAATACTTAATGAAATCGATCACTGAACGATACAAAGTAGTTTTACAGTGCGCTAGCAGAAGAAGTGCAAATTATCTGGAAGGGTCATACCAATAACCGATCGTTCAGTATTTACAGGGTTATAAACTAAAACAAATAACTGACTAGTTCACTAGTTTTATCATATAACTTCGTAGCGTTTAGGATTCTACGTTCTTTCTTCTAATATAAATCCGAGAATTATTAATGGAGTATTACATTTCTTTTTGTTAGTAGGGTATTCGCCACTTCGACCATTGTGCGGTTTGAAATTCTCGCCACCGCACAACATGCAAACCATCCGCTTCAAGTCGAATATAATAAAAATGGGGGGAAAAAGAAAAAGAAGGTTTATGAATGCGCACATGAAAAATGGAACATCGTTAAGAGGCAATTCATAATAAAATACGCGACGGGCAGAAGGCAAAGGCAAAGGCGAAGGAAATGGTGGAACCACCAGACAACCAGACAGATGGAGAATCCAACTGCAACAACTGCAATAAGCTGCGCCCAGGCGGTCGAAGTAGTTAGTTTTCTCTTGTTGTTGTTTTTATTACGTATTCAGATGCTCTTGCCAAATATATATATTACCTTTTTTTTAGGAAGGAAAAAAATATTCATTTAAGCTAAGTTTCAAGCACTGAATTGCAATTTTCCTATGTAATATTTTTGTAATATAATTGTAGAGTTTTGTGTTTTTTCAGATACTCTAAGATCTCTTTTTGCTGTTAATTTGTTAGCATCAAATGATTCTTATAGTATTTAATATTTAATTCAAAGTGAGGAACTATTAAATGGTATAAAAAAATTTCAGCTAAGTTTTTAAATTTCGATTGATTGCTTTAATAGTGTGTAGGAACTTCGTTGAAAGAATAGTTGGACATTTTCTTTATGGTTTTTGTTCCTTTTACTGGAAGCAGCATTGAAATTATGACCGTAAGCAGGATATTGGGTTAAAGTTTTCGTTTCTATTCGTTTTGTTGGGCAAATGAAGCTGTTGCAAGGCGAATACGCGGTATTTCAATCAACACCGAAAACGAATAATAAATTAAAGTGAAAAAAAAACAGAATATATATAAATATCTTATCAATAATTTCATTTTCATATGAGCATCGATATACACGTGAAGACAGAGCGAGAGAGAGTGAGAAAGAGAGGGAGGGATGAGTGAAAGATGGGGCCATAAATATGAGTCAAGTCGTCGCTCTGTCGACTCGAGTCGAGTGGAGACCAGAGAGTGGCTAGGGAAATTTATAGAGTCTGTTCCTTATGCTGTCAGGTGAAATAAATAATAAATTCGTTATATCGACAGCAGCGGCGACGGCGGCGGCGGCGGCAGCGGCTATCAACTGCAACAACAACAACAACAACAACATCAACAATAATTCAAGAGGCGTATGTTGTAGGCACGCCCACATTCAACGTGGAACATTGTTGCCTCAGCTGCACAGCTGCAAGTCTTCATCACAGCGACTTTGAGTGTAGGCTGCCGGCACGAAGACGGCACGGAGCACGGGGGCTCGATGATGGGGGCAACAAATTTGAATTCAATGAAAGATGAAATCATTAAGTTTGCAGGCAAATTGAAGGCGACTTGGCTTGGCTTGAGCTTGGCTGGGCTTAGCTTGGCCCGGTAATAATTCGTTTAATCGTAGTACAAAGTTATCCATAATATTGGCATGGGCTGGGCTCTTGACGATCATGTTTTCATGATGATTGCCTATATTATGACATCAGAAATAAAGGCTGTAAAAAACATAATTCAACTTGTGCTGCAAATTTGGAGTCACCAAAGATATTTGCGAAGAACTTTGGAAAGACAACACCTCCAATACAAATAATCCTAGTTTAGAAATCGAATAATATACCAAATTTGAGTAATTGATAGTTAGATGGTTTTCTTTCGATTTGTTTAAAAAAAAAAAATCTCTTTCATCGTTGCTTGCTGATTGTTGTCGCCCAAACCTTAAAAATTTTCAAACTATAAATTTGGAAAATGTATGTCTTCTTGAGTAAAAACCAATAAAAAGTTTGATTGCATACAATTTAGTCAATGTGTTTTTTTTTTAACCCTTTATAAAACTTTCTAAGCACAAGGACTTTATTCCATATAAAGGAAATATATATAAGTAGATACTTCCTAAATTTTATTAACAAATTTACACTGTCAAAACATTAAGAAAATATATTTAAAATATGTTTAATAATTTATTTTTTATCTAAACTTTTTGGCTACTTTCACATAGAAATAAAAATATACAAGCCGGAAAAGATTTTTAGAGCTCTTCTTTCGCATTCCAACCAGAACGATTAAATTCAAGAGAGGATCGTAGAAATAGTGTAGTTTTATCATCTCTGACGATTTCAAAAATCACTGTAAGGACGAAAAATAAAATTCTATAATGATACTGATAACTTCTCCTTGCAATAATTTGCAAAGCCGATCTAATTTCCAAACAGACTACATTATCTTGGGGAAAACAATATACAAAATTTGTTGTTCAAAACTGAAAAAGTGGATTTATTAAATATTTCTGAAATAATAAACATCTTTAGGAAATGAATCGATTTAGACTATATATATAGACTATATATTTATGATAATTGAGTCTTTGATGGTTATTCACACAAATGAATTCGATTTATTCCATCTCACATAATAATTTCGTATGTTTTTGGAGCAAATGCACTTCAGATTGGGATAAGAAACATTTTCGAAAAATCAACTGAAGAAAAAAGGGAAATTTATCAAACTCCCTTTAGTTATGCACTTCAGTAGCTCTCCAATTTGGCACTCGAGTGAAATGCAATACCCTTCAAGCCACACCATGGACGGGTGTATTCTGCTCTACATTGGATGTCAGATGACATAGTCGAAGCTATCAATCAATTCACACAGACACACACACACACACACACCCAGAGGCACTCCAAATGTAAACCTCGTAACTTCAACGGCCTATCGTCTCATGTTACAGAGGAAATATCAAAGAAGCTAACTTCGGCTATGCCAAAGTTTGTATACCCTTGCAGCTTTTGACCATTACATTTTATTTTCTAAAAAATTTTTTGTTTCTTAATCCAATAAAGAAATATTTTAAATACATTGGCCGGGGGCAGCCAATCGCCAAATAGTAGACAATGTAGCGATTGATATTCATATTCACACACACACAATCGCAATTTTGACACATATATGTGCTTCACTGCTTATGCGTGCACTGCTTATGGCAGCAGTACTGCTGCATACTGCTGCTGCCATAAGCAGTGCACGCTATATAGGCAAATTTTATATCGTCGAAATCAGGCGTTATGTTTATCCGATTGTTTTGAAATTCACGCATATGACGTAATCCCTTTTTATTTATGTACATAATCAGTTTGGATAAGATTGTTCAAAAAATGAGAAGTTATTCGCATTTAACGATTGTATTTGTATGACAGCTATATGATATAGTTGTCCGATCTTATTCAAAATCGCAGATGTGTATGTGGCTGTATAGAAAAGCTTATATACGAACTTTGAATGCGATAGCTCTAAAACTGTGGGACTAGATCGCGAAGCACCAGACAGACAGACGGACAGACGGACAGACGGACAGACGGACAGACGGACATGGCTATATCAACTCGTCTTCTCTTGCTGATCAAGAATATATATACTTTATGGGGTCGGAAACGATCCCTTCTCTGCGTTACAAACATCTGACCAATTTTATAATACCCTCTGCAAGGGTATAAAAAGAACAACTCACACACACCCGAAAAACCTCTTCCTGTCGCCACAATTTGTTTGCACTGCTGTCAGGCATCAGGCGTCGGGGCCTACATCGATTCGACCATGTGACAGGCATCAGGGCAGAGCTCATCAATCTCCTGTCGTTTGGTCTAAACAAAATATGCAATATGTTCACAAAAAAAAAAACGAACGCTGCAAATACAAACAAAAATTAGAAACCCTTTTTGCGGCCTAACCACACACACACACACACAGTGCAGAGCCATTTGCAGAGGGAGACAACAAAAAAATTAGAAAATATGTGTTGACAGGAGTCATCAATCAAGCGACACAACTTTTGACATGTCAAATGAACGAGCAAGCGCATAAATTACAACCCAAAAACAACCCAAAAGAAACCCACAAAAAAATACATACATACATAGCTAGGTAGTTCAGATAGATAGGTACATAGATAGCCCAATAACCGATATCGAATGGGAAAAACAAAATGCTTTGCGTGCCAGTAGCCTGTGCATGTCAAACGGCAGCAATTGGAAAATCAATTTCATCACTCGGTATGGGGCATGTTAAATGTCATTACAATTTCCCCTCCCCACCCCACCCTACCCATCCACTTTCCACGCCCTCACTCTCAATTACTCACACCCACAGCACTCGCCACTGATAAGATTTATAAAAGTAAACGATTTCCCGTGTTATCTATCGGTTTATGAAAGCTTTGCAATTTTGTTTTATAAATACAATCATCAGGTTAAAGGCCAAATCTACATATTGATTACGATTCCATGAAAAAGTGCTTTCCTTTTAAGAAATGATTTTGAAGTGCTCCCATTCAACTCTGATCACTTGACTAAGCATGTGGCTGAGATCTGTTATTAATTCCGATTTCAGTATGGGACATCTAGAGTCGTTTTTCTATGTCCTTTTTATCCTGGTGGGCGTAGAAAAATGCAGTACTGTATCCGCAATCGATGACTTGTTAAGTGGGGCAAAAGAACTTCTGAGGAAGCGATAAATTAATCATTTATCATTGCAGAATTGTGACATCTCGCCGGAACTTGAGAAAACATGCTCGTCCAATTGCTTTCTGATCGTAAAGCCACTCATTCAGCATTTGATAAACCAAACTCAATCAAACGAATTATCGCGCTTAGAGCACAAAATTGAATTGCTAATCAAAAAGCAAGAAGAAAGACAAGAAGCAGAGAAAGAAATATCTAATAGATTAGCACAAATTGAGAAAACTTTATTAAACTCTAAGGAAAATAATCAAGAATCGCAAGACTCCACTAAAAACGAAGTAAACGAGTGTAAAAACGACGTAAACGAGTGTAAAAACGAAGTAAACGAGTGTAAAACCGAATTGGAACAGTTAAAGAAAGAAATGTCCTCAAGTCCTAAGCCCAACAGTTGCCTTCCGTTCGGTAATTCCTCAGACACACACACGATTTGGACTTCAGAAAATGATTATTTTCCCGTAAGATGTGAAAGTAATGTGGCAGGAAATGGTTGGTTGGTAATTCAAAGACGTTTCGATGGCAGCTTAGATTTCTATAGAAATTGGCAAGACTATAAACATGGCTTCGGCGATTTATCAGGAGAATTTTGGTTAGGTCTTGAGAAAATATATAAACTAACTAGTCTTCAAAAATATGAGCTCTATGTGAATATGAAAAGTTTCGAAGGTCAAACCTATTTTGCTCGCTACGATAATTTTCGCATTGGTAATGCGGATAATGGATATGTAGTCGAATCTATTGGAAAGTTCAGTGGCATTGGTATAGAAAGGTTTGAATACAATTTGCATAAGAAATTTACAACAAGGTACACATGTGTAAGTCCTGTCAAAATGATTGATATTAATAGATTCCATAAATATATTAATAATTTATTATCGTTGAATTTTTTACAGAAATCCCAATGGCGTGTATTACGATTACGCTAAAGATGTTAGGAACAGCGTACATTGGTTCGATGATCGCAGTCTGAAGTCAATCGAATTGTTAATTAGACCTAAGCTTCAATGCGATTCAATTTTTTAGCATAACCATTCAAATGTGAATAAAAGAAAAGAATTTAGAAAATAAAAGAAATATTTTTTCTTAGACAGTTTCGGTCATTAATTCTAAATTAAATTCCTGCTTTAGATGAACAAAGTCGCGGAGAATTTCTTAGACATCGACGAAAACAACATCAAATTCTTTCAGCTTTTCAACTCGTTATCAAGAGTAACTCGATACTCTTGTTACGATATCAGAAACGTTCACTCGATACCTGTATTCGATACAAAAAATAAAAACTTGTGGTAAATCGTCGGATCTTTTAAAACTTCTTAAAGCACGCTCTAAAGATTCAAAACATACAAATTTACATTACTCTAAAGATTGTAGTTCATTTAGGGCATCAAATATGTGAGAAAGTGAATCAAAGCAGACAAATCTTTCATTTTAAAGTATTCCGACATCAAAATCTTCATCTGCTCCGAAATCTGCTGCGAAAAACTTGGACAATTACTGCATTTCGATCGACAATTCACTTGCTCTAGCTCGAAGTCCAAAGAAAACTCGATAATACATACTTTCGATTCTTTTCAATTATCTTAACGATAATTTTTATTTGCTCTCAGTGTCAATGCAGGTAACTCTGTCCGACGGATTATTGACTGTATTGAAACTGAAATTGAAAATGTTTTTTTTTTTTTCTCGTGTAATGATTGGATTGGTTGATCAATTATTTTAAGCGATCACTGTTCACTCGCATGCAATCATCAATCAATCAGACGCCCTCAAACCAAAAGAGGAACCACTTCTTATTCATCCAAATTGATCTTCACCCTCTCATTCTCAGCCCAGGCAGATCATCAGAGATGTCTTCTCATTGAATTCGACATGCAGTGTCAGTGAATAACCCCGCTGGCTAATCAATTACAAAGAGATGCCAACATGTCAGCCGAAAGACAGCCAACAAACAGCCAAGGCGAATCGGAATGAAGGAAAATACAAAAAGCAACAATAAAAGTGGCAAAATGTAAAAACTTAACCGATATTTCTATACTCTTGCGAATCGACATTTTATATGGATCGTTTCTTTGTCCCAAGCATGTGCATTTTGATAATATTAACCAAGTTTGTTGGATCTCAAGCTATATCGAACAAACTTGGTTAATACGGAATAACTAAACAGTCAAGCGATTAGAATGAGCTTCGAAATGAATTAATTAAATATACGGTCACACTAAAAATATATCAATCATAACTTTTCCGCTTTTGAGCGTTTTCAATGATCATTCCTTTAAGAGGTAAAAATATATGGCCATTTCAAAATTATATCTTTATATGATAAAATGAAAAAATTTCGATTTCAATATTTAATAATAATAAAACTAAAAGAAAGAAATGAAAAAGAAGAAAAATTATTTAAATTAATTTATCTAGACCCAATTTTATTATATAATTTTGCGATATATATAGAGATCTTTCCTATTCCTATCCTATTCAGATAAAGCCAGAGAGAACTGCAATCGTTATAATATTCAGAAGAGACTTCTTCTTTTACTGCGTTGCAAACTTCTCGTCCGAAGTGATGTAACCATTTGGCAAAGTGAAGCACAAATTGTTGATACGTGGTGCCAAACAAAGAATGAGGAATGCAAAGCGAACGCCAAATTACTTTCAACACAGTAAATCAAATGTTGAGAATTTTCGCAGAAAATTTAAAAAATTCG
Source organism: Drosophila sucinea (assembly GCA_018150745.1). Taxonomy (NCBI): domain Eukaryota; kingdom Metazoa; phylum Arthropoda; class Insecta; order Diptera; family Drosophilidae; genus Drosophila; species Drosophila sucinea. The sequence goes on along the minus strand of JAECWP010000142.1, from coordinate 19,775 downwards.
ATGTGTACAAAAGACCGTTGACAGTTCGCTTAATTGCCAAAAAGGATGTTCAAGTTTTGTGCCTGAACTTTGCTGTCAGTTTGCCAATTTATAATGCTAATGGAAAACAGAACAGAATAAAATCAAAATAAAAACAGAGTGTGTAGTACTAGTCGCTGTCGCATAGATTTGCATGTGACATATGATAACTGTCAATATTTTGGCAAAACTTAACTGACAGCTGTCAACAGGCTGACACCGTTTCGCTGAGCCGGAAACAAATTTGTAAAAGTAAGCACTTCAGAGGGAGAAAATTGAAATAAATGTACAATGTACCTACGGATACATATAGGCTCTATGTGAATCAGCGGTATATCTACTGTGGTTTTTTATTCAAGAGTTTTGCCGCAAGCTACAAAAGAAGGGGAGAAAAAAACAACACGACCGCAAACGAAATAACAAAGTGAATCCACTAGAAGAAATATGATAGGGGCTTTTTGGTCGTTACGTACGCGTACGTGAAGAGATTCGCATGTGTCGCCGACTGTCAAAGTGTCAACATGCGCAAATAACGGTAAAGGATTTGTCACTGCCAAAACAGCGAACAGCAAACAGAGAACAGAGGGAGACGGCGACCCGACAAACAAAAACCGAGAAAAGCGAGAACTGAAAAACCAAAAAGTGAAATCTGTCACAGCTGAAAAAATAAACCGACAGAAAACAAACCAGACCAACTGGAGGTGGACAAAATGACATCGGTCATGCCGATGCCCCATACACAGACACACACACGCTATATAGTCATCATATGAGATATGACATAAAAGCGATAAGATTGGAAAACGTTGCTAAAAGAGTTGTGAAATTTCAGAGCAGTCCAATACTAAATTTTTTCATTTCGACAGACTTACCAAGTATATAAGGGAACAAATTTGTCAGATTATTTGCCACTTCATGGCCTTAGTTTAAGGATTAGTCTGAGAAGTTTATGAATTCTTAATGGTGAATGATATTCCTTAGATTTATTACCTTTATTGCGAAGCTCAACACAAATGTGTCTGTTAAAAAAGTGTGCCCAGACTTACCAAATGAAAATAAAAAACAGGACTTAACATTACAAATTTGTTTCATTGAAAGTTAGATTTTGAAACACAGTTGTCAGCTAAAAAGTGTGACCAGGCCAAACTCAGGCATAGATTTTTGAAATTTAATAAACAGTTGACAGCTAAAAAGGTGTGACCAGGCTGACCAAATGAATTTAAGTATTCAACATCATTAATTATTTATATTTAAATTTAGGTTGTAAAACTATTGCATATACACTTTAAATGCACAATATTCATTGCCAAAACAAATTATATAGATTTATTAAATTAACATTTTTATGCAAAAATCTGTGTTTCATTTAATCTCACAGTTCGATCGAGAAATCTTAAGTTTCTTTAATATTCTAAAGATGATAGAAAAGCGTGTTCCCAATAACTGAATGATTCGTAATTCACTTTGGCACTATTCTAATTTTTTGTTAATCTTTTCTAATTGCCATTCTACTATCTACACTTTACATTGATTAAAGAAAAGAAAAGTACATAATTGTGACAACAAAAGAACAATAATTCTAACCAGAGTGATAAAATATTAGAAGAAGGACCAGTTAGGGCATGTCAAGGTGACCCCGCGATCACGATCAGGTAGATCAACTTTACATTTGCATTCTAGATTAAAGGTAATTTAGTTGATGACGACAATTTATCCATGGCAAAAGCATTCAACTAAAATTTGTTGGGTGAAATGTAAACAGAAAATGGTAATCAATTGTGCAGTGAATAATCTATGAATATTCACTTTCGTTTTATTGAACTTCAGATTGTGCCCAGATCTGTGGCAGTATCATGCGCACACATTTGTTGATGTTAGATTGTAACATTGGATATTTTTTCAAACATCTATGATCGATGAGCCGTCATAAAACTGTCAAGGTGTAATACCAGTAGGCGCCAGTAGAGGTGGATAGTACGAGATTGGGGATAGGGGGATATATGAAAGTTAGTTACGATTACATACATACATACATAACTCAACTCAATTTATGAATATTGATTTTGAGAGAGATAAGCCAAGTAAATCGAGTGATATATGAGAATGCATTCACTCGCTTTTAGTGTGCCATCAATCAAGCCGGAAACGACGATCGACATCGTCGATGGCTCTCTCTCTCTCGTTCACACAAGAGTCTGCCATTCCCACTGCTGCAATCTCAATCGCTGGTCCCTCTGATTTGGGGCCCAATAATTCGCCGCTTATCGTGAATGCAATTTATAATACAAAATGGCAGACTGATGCCAAGGACCCTTTCTGAAAGCATAATTAATATTTAAAAGCTGCTCGGCTGCCTGGTTATGCCCTTCTCCTCCGCCTCCTGTTGCTCTTCATCAGCGATTCCAATCAGATAACATTAGCACGTCACATCACACAGCGTGCAAAAATTATTATTCATTGAATTTGTGATAAATGTGACAGGTCCAGAGGGCCACAGAGAAGCAGCAACAGCAGCAGCCGGCACACAACGAGGGGTCCGGGTCCGGGTTCGGGTTTGGGTTTGAGTCTGGAACTGAGACGGAGACGGAGACCGTTGGACATGCAACATCGCCGCATCGAAGCTGTCAAAAATTTGTTGCAAAAGATATTATCAGAAGAGAGGGAGAGGAGAGAGAATGGCTTCGGCTCATCAATAATGAGCACGATGAGGATGTGCCTCTACCCATTGAGGATGATGATGACGACGACGATGATGATGACCATGATCGATGATTGGCCTTTTTTGTTGCCGTTTTTGCCTGGCTATGGAGTGACGAAGGCTGGACGAGATTCGCTCTGACCACACCCATTGACAGACATGTGCAATGTGCAATTATTTGTGTGGAGAATTGCAACAACAACAACAGCAACAGCAATGGAATTGCCACACTTTGATTGATGTGCTCAATAAATTGCACGACGAGCGCATCGTTATTATTGTTGTTGCTGTCAATGAGTCTTCTGCTTCTTCTTCTTTTTCTTCACGAATGTGGCATGTGATAAGCCAGGTGACAAGCCAACAGAGAAAAAGTTTCAAGAGTTATGGTTAGAGGCAACAACAACAAGTCTTGATGCTTTCGACACAATGAGATCATTATAGACATGGTCATAGTGAAGTGGCATGGTAAAGACAGCCAAGAAAAGTGGCTAGAAAACTGAAAGAAAAATTACTAGATACGATGGATACCTAAAAAAATCATTGAACTAGGAATTTAAGAGGAACTTCGATCTATCTATATTGGCTATTATTTGTAAATAACATTTTTAGATAGTTATTCATTATGAAAACTCTTTCTATGTTGAGTAATTCTCTCAAAAATTTTCTTTTAAATTGGATATTTAAAACAGAAGGACTATGAGTTTGTTGGAAGGAACTAAGCCCCGAATCAAAGATATAATTTTAGGTTTAATTATGCTAGAAATTCAAAACTAAATTCAAATCAACTTAATCTACGGATTGATTTATAGTCTCCTGTTAGTACATTATTTTTGGAGAACAGTGACAATTAGTTTTAGAGGATGGAAAGGAAATTTCGCATGCTAACTAATTTCCACAGCTGCGAAGCGTTGAATGATTTTTCACAAAAAGAGAGTCGACGAAAACCCAATATAAAATCTAGAAAATATAAATTAAACTGATGCAAAATTATCAAATTCTCGATAGGAAACCGAAATACTACAAAATGTTGTTCGAATAATTATCCCTACAACAATCAGAAGCCGGAAGTCCAACAATAATATCGACATTCAATAATTTATGGAAAAAGACTCTTAAATTAAATCTTATTTTATAAAGATTTAAGGGATAAAATTTATTAAACTACAGTCACAAAAGAAATCATGTTACCAATATAAAAGTTAATTTGGCTAACAATGAGAGTCGAACATTCAAAATAATATTAAATTTAATATAATCTAGATAAATCATTTGTGTACTGTCTTCTGTGTGATTTCTAATTACTGCTATACATAAAATTAATGGGATTATGTGATTTTTATGTGTGTTCTGGATCTATTTATGGGATTTACAATGAAAGACTGCGACAACAACTTCATTTGGGAAAATGACTATAATCCTATTCGAGGACAAAACAAACCTTCTCCCTCTTGGCAGACATCAAGCAAATAACTCTTTTACGCAAAATAATAATATAAAAAATTTAGTAAAAGCGACACATCGACAATAAGATACCCTGTATTAAAAATAGTAATTTATCATGAAATTAACTTCCAACACATTGAAATGTGTTTTTTAAAAGTGAAACAATTTAAGGAAGAACTGAAAATAATGTCTTCTCAGTTTATGGTGTTTGAGAATACATCTTTTTAATGACACCCATATACCCAGCATATTTCTTATGCTTAGAGGGCATAAATAAACAGTCCTTGGGCCAGGCTCTCGTTGTAGTCTCGTCCCGTCGTCTGTGCAGTGTTAATCCGACTCGTAAGCATTTTGTCACATTTCAAAATCATTTATCATAAGCTTTCACAACACTAGAGCACACAAAGAGGAAAAGAAGCAGACATAAAGTGCCAGCGAGACAGAGATAGCGAAAGAGAGAGGGCAAGAGGTGGCTAGAGTATGAGGGAGATAGCTACCATCACGCCCCGTTCATGTGGCATCATCTCTGTCATTGCAATGACAGTTGTGCACATTAATTTTTCAACACAGACTTTAGAAAATTTGTACATAAAAGCAACAAATTTTATGGTACATACTTATATATACGAAAAATTATCACCAAAGCAATATTGTATCATCTTTTCTCTCTTTCTCTTCTGGCTGTCTGTCTGTCTTTCTCTTGTTGTGTGTGTGTGTGTGTTGGTTGTTGAGCAAAAGTAATTTTTCATATCATAAATTTTCAAGTCAGTTAATCCCACACGCGGCGTTCGTTTGTGTCTGCTCTCGTCTCTTATTTATGCCTTCCGCCATCCTCATCCCTCCCCCCCCCCCCATGCCCGGGCTTACTGCATTTGTCTCCATCTTCTCAGCTCTATCTCTGTCTCAGCCTCAGTCTGTCTGTCTCTGGCAACTCTGCCAGCTGTGACATTTTGACATTTCAGTGATAATTCATACTTTTGCATGTCATACTTAATTATGCCAAACAGTCTCCCTATTTCCCTCTCCCTCACTTTCTGTCACTCACTCTCTTTCTCTCTCTCTCTCTCTGTGTGTGTGGGGGTCGACTTGGGGTCTTTTATCATATTTAATTTCGGTTTCTTGCATTTTACTCTAGACTCATCTCGTTTCTTTTGCTCGTTCTACTAATTACTCGACAGACATTTCCCAATCATCTCGAACTTAATTTATCACTAGGTTCAAACTGAGAAAACCATTCCCCATGGATGATTAATATTTTTCCACTCTGGCGGCACAAAAAAAAAAAAAAAAGATGACATTCATCACATGAAATATGTTTCGTGAAAAAAACAACAATAAAACTGAGTAAACCAAAAAGGGTTTTTTCATATGCCAAACACATCAATCATCGGACAGTACGCGACTTGGACAGGCGGAAGAGAAGCATGGAGAAGCCCCATGGCAAAAATCAAAATTTTCTATAACAAAAAAGGGCAGATGACTGAGTATAGTCGTGCATAAATGAATGTGTGTAGTAGATCTCGAATTTAGTGACATGTCAACGGGCAAAGGCAAGAAATCGCCATCAGAAATACTCTTTCAAAAAAGACAATCAGCGCTTGAGTCGTAGCAATATGTTAAGAACCAATCAAAGAAAGTTTTTAAGAAATCTTACCTATTTATGTATTTTGATATCCTTATTTAAGCAATCTTTATAAATCGATATATACATATATTTACATATATATACATATATTTACATATATATACATATATATATATATTAGTCGAGTATCCAGCCGAAAGCCTCAGCATTTATCTATATTATAATCAGACACTGTAATAAATAAAGAAATAAATTTAATGAGCTTGCGAAGTTTTCAATTAGTCATGTCAATTATTTTACAATTACAATACATTAAAATCGAATTTTTACAATTGAATTTCTCATTTGTTTTTTTACAGAAGGATCGTTCATGAACTCAGACTCAAACTTGTTCCTTAATATTCGCTTCAATTAATCAATCCAATAAAACAACAAAGTCATAAAATAATATTAAAATTAATAAAGTGACTTTAAGTTATTTTAAAGTGATCATTCTTTCGAATTATTTTATATCAGCATTCATGATCTTTTATCCCCATTTTTCAGTCTGTATCTTTCGATTGCGCTTAGTTATGCTTCAGATAAACTTTTAACCTTTATTAAATTTTTATTTATTGCTTTATTATTTGTATATTTTATAATTATCCTTAAAGTATTCCTATTTATCTTATAGTTTATTCTTTGATATTTTTTTAATGTTCCTTTTTGAAAACATAAGTAGTCTTTGTGTTGTTTCTTCCTATTTTTTACTTCTCTTATTCCAGTTATTATTTAATATTATTGCTTGAATTTTTGTTACTTATCTTCATTACTATTTAAACATCAGCATTTATTCGGCTCTTTTTCCACTATTTTCTAACAGCATTCATGATCTTTTATCCCCATTTTCCAATCTATGTCTTTCGATTAAGATTTATTTATGCTTCTGATTAACTTTTGACCTTCAGCTTTATCCACTTTATTAAATTTTCAGCTATTGACTTTTTACTCGTTTATTTTATAATTATCCTTGAAGTCTTCTTATTTTCTTATATTTTATTTTTAAGTTTTTTATGTTGGTTTTTAAAAACCTAATAATTTCATTGTAGGTCGGGTTCTTCTTCCTATTTTTTTTCTCCTTTTATTACAGTTGTTATTCAATATTCTATTTTTCTTTATTCCCTAAATTTTTCTGTATAGCAGGAATCAAATTACAGTTCAGTTATAGTCTATCAAATTTTAGTCAATTATGATTTCTGTTTCAGTTAGTGAAAATCAATCAGTTTCCAACGGCTTCTCTTTATTGTTTTAATGTTGTTAATTTTTTATTTACAATTTCTACTATCGAAATTCTGTGTTAATGTCTACATTTATTTAAGTAACTTTGTAAAAATCTAACTTTTAACGAATAAAAAGGGTATTTGCAATTCTCGATGACCCACAAACTATTTGTATTTCTCTAAATTTGTTATACACTGCCTTTTGCCGTTGACTGATGTGCGGCCATCAATCTAAACTCATCATTTTGAAGGCGTGCTGTCAGCCATAATGACCGAGGCCAGGGCAAAAAAAAAGCATTACAAAAATATCCCACAAGAGCGGGAATATCGGGGGGAGGTGTACATATAACTAGTATATACTATATTTGTTTGAATGTATGTATGTATGTGGGATATTACGGGTCACACAATTCCGCACAGAGTCGTCAATCATAATTTATAAATTATGTTTGTGGCTCTCCTTTGGCTATGACCATTTACCATTTGAATCGTTTCACTTTTCTCTCGCTTTTCATTTGTGTGTGTGTGTGTGTTTTTCTTTATTCTGTTTTTGTGCCATAACCAACTAATTATTCAACGTCTCATTAAACAAATAAATGTGTCAGAAGAACATTTGTTTCCCATACATCACAACATTGAATTGAAAGAAGGCCGCGTAGAGCGTCGAGCGTCGAGGAATCACGTCATGTGAAAATGACAAATCAAATGAGATTAACACTTAATTTCATTTTTCCGAAAATGCAAAACAGAAAAACCTACAAGCATTTTTCTTCGTTTTCCTTCTTTCTATCATTCTTTCTGGCTCTATTCCCAATTTTATAAATGTGTTTTTCGTTGGGAAATCACCTGACAGTGGAGCATATGGGGCGTGAAATTAAAAACCATAATTAAAATGTTGCATGAAGATTGACAAAGTGAGGAATTTAATTTTGTAGGATGGAATGATTGAGTGATGGTGATTCATAGAATGGACGGGAGGCAAAAAAAGGCAAGAATTGCGCTGGTTTCTTTCGTATAAGTGCAAATTAATACCCTGTACTCATATTTTTAAGGGAGATCTCTAGACACAATCATTTTGGTGGATAAAATCTAATAAGGAGAGACCACTAGGAAGAGTGATAAGAAGAGTGGGAAGTACCCTTTGGAATTAGGACATGAAATTAGGACTCAAATAAAAAGCATTTAGCACTCTAAAGGGTATATCTTAGTCGACTTTACCACCTTTGACGCAATGCAGTTTTTGTTTATTGATTTTGGCCGATTCAAAATTGAAATGAACGTAAGTATTTCTCTGGCACAAGGGGTCACAGTGGCCCCGTCATTAGCAGCTCATCCATCACAGAGACTGGACAGAGTCAAATCAATATTATATCACCATGTGGTTTCACGTCTCTCCCCCTCTCCTCCCCTTGGTATTTGGAATATTTTACCATATCATAACAGAGACGTCGCCTTTTTGGCATACACACAAAATTCATTCCATCAATCTTGTTAGTTTTGACGCATTTATTTCCAGCAACCGTAAATAGCTTGAGTGTGAATGAAATGCCATGTTGTTGTCCATGAATGCGATCTTATGATCAATCAATCGATCGGTGATCGGTAGTCGCTGCTCGGCGATCTCTCGCTCTCTCTGTCTCTCTCCATGAGCGACATCATCAGTCAAATGGCGCGACAGCGTCCATGGCCTGGGCCTGGGTCAATTGAGAGACTTTGACAGCTAGATTTGATTTATACACACTTGAGACTAACCATGGGCGTAGTGACTAAGAATCCACACTACGTCCATGCTCAATAATAGAGAGATAATCGGATCTCTGTCCATGTGTGTGTGTGGCACCCGAAAGGCAATTCATCATCTAATTAAATATATCGTATCGACAAAGTTATTACACTGTCTACTTATATGAAAAACGGCACTTAGACAAAGATCTTGTACGACAGCTTATGATAAATTAAGGCCAAGTTGAATCGCAGGTGCCTAGTGACACGATGGTAAACAGAGATTACACTCATCGAAATGCTCTGCCCATTTGGTTAATTGAAAGTGCGTAGAACTGCGTTTTCCCCACACCATACCATACCTCACCTCACCACACCACAGCACACCACAACACACCTCACAATGTGTTTTTGGGTGAGCAAAGGAAAGCGCCACTCCCATTTCTTTTTCTTTTTTAACCAAGCCAAAGCCCTGTTCCATATAAATCAATTAATTTAAACTGTCAGGGAGCTGTCAAATTGTGTTGCTACCGGCAGCATTTTTGTTGTCTCTTACTCTATCGCTCACTCCCTCCCCCCTTCCTGCCCCACCACAATCTTTCTCTTTGTCTCTCTTCAGTTCTCGACGGGAGAAGTGAGACTGTTGCTTGCTTTTGGCTTTTGCTTGGCTTGGCTTGGCTTGGGGAACAGGCGACATGTCGAGATTTCGCTGAGTGATTGACGACTTTATGTGTCATTAAATACCGTTAGCGGACTGGCGTTGGCGTCGTCGTCGTTTTTTTGTTTGTTTCAACAACCACGTTGCAGCAGCTTTGGAGTCATTTTTCATGCTCGACGTAGGAGCCGTGTTCAGTGAAAGTCGTTTGTTGTTGTTGCTCTTGTTGTTGTCTGTGTGTGTGATTAGTGGCAATTAGACAACACATTTGTGGCGGGGGCCGGTTCGGGGGTGGGGGAGTGAGTTGACAGTTGATTCCCCAATGAAGATAAGTGAAATTCATTCGTTTCGCGAAGGGTATCAAATGGGTACCCACTCATAATATTCCAAGAGGTATGATAAAATTTCGAGACGTAAGGCAAACAACCCTGCAAATCAATCGATAACTATTTCTGTTGAAACTAATGTTGAGTCAGGTGGAGTGGATAAGAAATACAATTTGGCATCTCAGTTTATTCCTTTTCAATATTTTGTTTTTGACATTTTTATTTTCTAACAATTCGAGGGTGTTACAGTTCGAAATGAAAAGTAGATCGCGGCTATTTTTATTTTGAAAATCTATTATAAGAAAATTATTATACAGGTACATATGTATGTACTACACTATATAATTAATACTAATTATTTTTTTCTTATCTCTACCAAATTCATAAAAAATTTAATAAACAGATGTTTTTTGCATGTAGGTTCCTGACTGTAAATTCATATTATAATTCCATCACACTTTGATTGTATTGGATATTGTAATTAAATATTTTGTTCCTTCATTTTAATCATCACTTCAATAATAATTACTTTTCGAAATGAATAACTTTTAATTTTGACACATATTTGCCAAATTTTTGGGTTGAACTTACCTATTTTAGTTAGAGATAGTATTAGAAATCTTGAAGAATCAGTTACCTGATTCCAGAACCAGCTATATAATTGTTATCCCGATATATTTCAAGGTCTTAGGCTCACACCTTTCATTTTAGCTACATTTGTAAGTCAATAACTAAATACTGAGTCTTTATTTTATATAACATATTATATTTTTCAAGTTTAGAGACCCATTTTATATTTTATAATTTTATAAATAGGCAATATGGAATACATTGTTAATAAGTATATGTATTAGTAAACGGATCACTAACTTCTATTATCATTTAGTATTCAAGATAAAGGATTCAAATATTAAAGATAATATAGATATCGGCATTTCAAAAGCCAAATAACTCTGCCATATGGAATTTCAATCAATACTCTCTAAATATGTATTCACAGTTTGTTTTTTGTTGCATTAAGAATAAAGACAAAATATTGAAAATTTCGGTTTCACTGAAATAAAATTAATCGTAAATTCAATCAATACTAAAGATGCTCATGTTCATATTTCCAAATTGTGGAGATGTGGCAAAAGTTTATAATTATAATCGAAATCAACTTCTGTTTAGAATAAACTTATTCTAACTAATTCAAACTAATCGACGGCCCCAGATCTTAGAGCAAATAGTTTAATTCGATTTCCACACAGTTAGTTGTTAGGCAAGACGAGCTTTCATTTACTTTTAAGTAAACTTCACGTGTTATTCCCTATAAAAACAAGTTGTTAGCTCATTTATATGCACTTAGCTGCAATGTTTGCCGACATTTGTTAATTAAACAAAAAGCTGTTAATTAGCATTTAACGTTAAGTCATCATTCAGTTGGCATAATCGTTAACGCACAAGTGTTTATCAGCTGTTTATTAACGTACATCTGTTAATTTAACATCATTAACCTATTTATTTATTTTATATAAACAATAGGCTTACAATTTCTGAGGTAAGAAAACCCCGCAAAAGCTATTCTGTGTATCCCTCTCTAGGGTCTTGATCCCATCTCCATTGCATGTTTATCCTATCTTCTTTGTTTTTCGAAAATTCATTTGTCATATTTTGTGCTAATGAAACTCATCGCGAATGTCACGTACTTTTTCCCTTAAAGTAACTCCAAATATTCCACTCACATACATACATTCATAAGCATTTGGATGATTTTCCAGAGACTCAATTGAAAAGCCATTTCGTTGATGATAGACTCCGAAAAAGTTTCGTCTATAACAAGCACAACAACAACAACAATGCAAAACTCACCGCCATACAAAACCGACAAAATCCTTGTGAACTACTGGTAAGTGTCGGCACTCAACTAGCAGCTTATTAGCAAACTTTCTCATTGGATTATATAGTTGAATATTATAATAATCGAGTTAGGTTCCTCGTCGTTTGCCTCACACACATGGATAGTTGGAGGGGCGAGAGGTGGGCGAAGGGAATCAGCTTTCATGCACAATTTCCGCTCAGCCATGGTTCGTCGTTAGGTCGGGTAGGAGGAGGAGGAGGAGGCATGAAAATAAGCCCACAGTTTACGAGACTAGAGGAGAGCGTCTCGTGTAAGTGTAGCAAAAAGTGGGCAACGTTTTACTTCTGCTTTTTTTTGCCGCCTCTCGTTTTTGCAAGCGACTAGGAAATACTTTGCTAAATTGCCTGGCCAAACCAATAGAAGGACTACCAATGAGTGAGTGTGCATGTGTGTGTGTGTGTGTGCACCACCCAAATGGCGGTGGTTTGGTGGGGCGCACTCAACTTTTACAAATCGTTAGCATTTCGCACGTTTATTGAGTTGTTTTTGTATGTAAATTGGTTGCATAACTTTACCGAGTTGTTAGTGCGGAAAGTGTCGAGTGGCCGGAATGGAAATGGAAATGGATAATAAACCCTTTTTTCTGCCATACTACACACTGGATTACGAGTATTGTCTGTAGATTTTCCAGATACTCCCAGCACAATGTCCTCAGTCGTGTGTGTGACTGTATGTAAACTTTGATTCCTTTTCGAGTGCTCTAACGCATTCTAAAAAGTTAAAGCTATTTGCGTACATATTCGATGTGTGTGTGTGTGTGTGTGTTTGGATAGGAACAGTAACAGGAGGAGTAGGTGGCAATGGAGATGGGATTTCCAGCTCAGAGTTGGACAAAAGTCTGTCTGCGGTTTGGTCTGGTTTTTTGGTGTGGGAATGGGATAGGGTTTTGGGTTGGTGGCGGCGGCGGTGCCCTGCATATTTGTCGTTTGCGGTTTTGAGCTGCAAATATTATAGCAAATTGAACTGTAAATAGTTTTTATTGCCCTTTTAGCCACAAGCCAAGGGAATACATACACACATACAACCTTATGTACATATGCAAAGTTGAAGTAAATGTGCATAACTCTGCTTTTTGTTTCACTTTTTGGAATGGCGATGGCGGTGGCAATGTGCAAAACCACAAAATGAAGTTGTTGAAAATGCACAAAGATTAACTCTGAGGAATGTCGTTCTGGGGTTGCTATAAAATCAATTTTAGTGGCCGCTCGATGGTGTAATGAAACGATGTCAATGGCTATAGAAATGGGAATGGAAATGGCTAAAGTATGTAAGGGAAATGCAAAGGGTTGAGAATGGGGACTTATGTATGTGAATACCACTCGTTCAGTAGAAATGGAGAGCTACAACTTATTTTCAATATAAATTTCCATAAATGACATTTCACACATGTTTCGTTTTATCGTGAAGTATTTACTGTGAACTTACATCACAGCGATTCTTAAAATGTAGTTTGATCTATAAATAATAACAAAAAATTATATGAATATTGATATTTTGAACATAAACATTTTTGTCTTTGACTAATCGGGCCCAAAACTGCCTTAACGTTCATGAATTTGTTTTCAATCAAAGGAAAATGTGTGCTTTGACAATTAGTTGCTTAGCTTTTGTGTAATTTCCCTTGTGGATTTAAATAAACTTTTCTAAATTAAGAAAAATAATTACGCAAAACGAGAATTCAATAAAACTTTTTGACAGCGCTTATAGGTAATTAATTTAACGTTTACTAACACTGGTCATCAAATCTAGCTTTTTTTCTCTACTTTTGAATGTTTCAGCACTGAAATTCCGAGTAGTCAAAGCAAACATTCCTACAAAACACATCTTTAGGCAGCGATGCCATTTTTTAGAAGCAAAAAAAAAACTTTGTTAACAAAAAATAGAAGCAAAATAAAGCTTAATGTTGATAAAAACCCTTTAAAAAAATCTAATTTTTTAAAGCAATATTCTTTGCTCAAATGCAAATATTTTAGGTCCTTCTTAGTGTTTTTATATCCTTTTAAGATAAATAGTAGTACTTGCTACCGACTAAACCACATAATTTGGTAATTTAGAATTAAATAGACTATTAATAAATAATACTAGTCGTAAACATAATGCGACAAACGGTTTCTAAAGTACTAAAGGTTTCTAAAATGGTCCACTGGGGTAATCGCAGTACGCTGGTGTTCGAAATGGTAAAGAGCAACTTTGTGTTCAGTTATTTTACTTGGAAATTCCAACAATTCAATCTACTTTGCAGCAGCTTCAAATATATTCAGGTTTATTATGACAAATCGTTTCCGAGCTTTCCAAGACTTTCGATTTGGAATTAAGTTTCTTATAGAACTTTGCACCTTTCAGTGTCAAACTTCAATTTTTTTATTTAGAGAAAACGTAAAAAGGCAACATCAATTTTTAAAAAAGTCAGAATTCCTGCTTACTGTTGATTTCGAATGTTTCCCGTAATCAGACAATTAAAAAAGTCAGTGAAAGTTTAGCAGTTGCGAAACTGGTTCGTTTTCTTATTTCCAATCGGAAGCAATTGCACTTGGAACTTTTTATTGGCCAAAGGCAACCCTGCATTGCCAATCGACTATCGGTTTCTCAGCTGTCAACTTGACGTATTAAATTTTTTGCAACTTCATTCTTTCCTTTTCAATTCGGGTTGTGCTTCTGGTTGGACGTGTTCGAAGAGACTTTTAAGTATTTTTTTATTCCTTGTTATATTTTTCAAATACAAGAATTGTGAGTTACATTTGTGTGCTTAAGTAAAGCAAGTTTCAAGGAACTTCAAGGTAAATATTTCCTCCTTTTTTAAGGTTTTCAAGGGATTAATCCTTTTTTATCAATTAATGTCAGTTTGTTGAGAACAAATCCCGACGAATCTGCGCGAAGAACTCCTTTTTTTTTTTACTGCGACGAAGTGGATAAGCAAAATGCTTAACTTAATTAATTATTTTTCCGGTAAGCTGCAAAATCTGCGGCTGGTAAATACTGAAAAAATCTGTGAGATTGAAGAAAACGACGACAAGCTGGGCAACCCTGATCAAGAGCTTCTAGATGAGTCTATTGAGAGTAGTTCGGATTATGATTCTTTGGGGGCTGCTGAAGATTCTGAAAATGATGATGTGGATGCCACCGAGAAAGTCACTGGCTCTTCAATTAAAAAGCCTGAACAAGACTGTGAGCAAGTAAACGATAAGGTGAGCTCATCTAAAAAGGAAGTGTGTGAATCAATTAAAGTCCGAGAAAAGTATACATACATATGTAAGTATATGTCTGATTAGAAAAATATATTTTTGCAGCTCGAAAATGCCGTCAAAACGTTAAAACTGGCAAAGCCCTGTTATTCTATGACGCAACGGCGCACTCTGCGCGGTGTTGTCGCAGGGCATCTTCAAAGCTCTATTGAAGTGGAAACCGATTCTGGTTTTTTGACGGTTGATCTGGACAAAGTTGAGTTGACGTTTACACCAAGAATCAATGACATTGTTTTGCTGGAATGCAATGCCAAACTGAGCGACGAAGAGTTTGTGGACGAACAGGATGTCATTTTTGACGTATTAAAGTTAAGTGCCTCTCGCCTGGTGACGAAAGAGCAACGCATTGTGGAACGTGTCTACGATGATTTGGTTGTCCTTTCCGAAAAGGCCTATGTCCTCAAGGAGAATATTCCCATGAACATAATGCTGCATTTGGATGATAATGTGCTGGTCGATTTAATCGAAAGTCAGCATCTAAATTGCAATTACCGTGCCATTAGATTGCAATTAATGGAGAAGAGTTTTGGTATGACGAAAACCATAAGCTCACCACTTGGAAATTCGACGAATCCGAATCTTGCTGTCACATTCGATGGAGACCGTGCCATTTTCACCGAACTGCAGCAAACCTACACGGTGACAATTAAACTAACGAATAATCTGAGAAGACCCCTCGAAATGCGTTCGATTAAGGTTATGGATGATGGCGAATCGCAGTTTACTCTCATTGAGCCTATAGGCCCAGTTAATATTCCGAGTAAGAAATCAATCCAATTGAAGTTCGAAGTGAAAGTCGAATACAATGGCCAGTTCAAGGAACGTTTTGTCGTGACTTTCGATAAATTTCGAGTGACGCGAGCCTTTGCTATTGTGGTAGCCAAAAGCAAGGAGGAAGCTAGCGCTGTCGAATCCGCACAGAGGGCAACAGACTATCTGTTTGTACCCGGGAGAACAGTCGATCAACGTTGTCGCTTGTATGCCAACAAGGTGTGGTCCAGTGGATTGAATGTGGTGCCCGGCAAGGTATTGGTACCGAAGGTACGTTTTGTGTCCATACGCTTAAAACAGTTCGAAGTACCCAAGAAGCTCTATGAAATGTATTACACATTGGAGCCGCGTAGCTATATGAGAGAATCCATTGAAAAGGCATATCCCTTCCTCAGCGAACCCCTTTCAATCCACAACTATGTCAATGTATTCAGTTTGTTTCTCTTCCTGGAGGAGATAACGAATTTCTGTAGTTTCCGGAACTTTGATATTGAGCGAACACGCATGCAGCGCGACGGCGAATACCTTTCGTTGCATGTGGAGAATCTAGCCGAACGTCGTCCCTCCCTTGTGGTTGGGGATTCGGTTCAAGCCATTGACATTCGTAACCCAGCTGCGGACATCAAATTCGAGGGGGTCATCCATAAGGTTCTGTACGATCGTGTGCTCCTCAAGTTTCACGAGAACTTCCAAGCAGAGTATGTGGACGAAGAATATCGCCTGGAATTCTTCTTCTCGCGCTATGCATTGAGAAAGCAACACTTCGCCATAATCCAGGCTGCCAAAAATATGGGTGAGCATTTCCTGTTCCCCAAAAAGATGCAGAAACGAAAGAATGTCCAATTGGAAATGAAGATAAATGACAACGATGAGATGTCACTATATGATACGCAGATGGATTGGCACAATACTTCATTGAACAGCATTCAGAAACGTGCGGTTTTCAATATCCTGCGGGGAGAAATCAACAATATGCCGTACGTGATCTTTGGCCCGCCGGGAACGGGTAAAACAGTCACCCTGATCGAGACGACACTGCAACTCCTGAATTGTTTGCCCAAGTCCCGTATTCTGGTATGCACACCATCGAATATGGCCGCCGATTTGATAATGCTGCGACTCCTCGACAGCGGAGTATTGGCCAAGGAAAATGTGGTTCGATTGGTGTCGCAGCACCAGATCGAAAGGAGCTCGATACCAGAGCAATTGGCGGGCTGTTGCGCCACTGTGGACATAAGCGCCTTGGGAACTTGTCCCAGCACCATGACGGTGACATCGTCCGGCATGAGATTGCGCTGCCAACTGGAATATCTAAGTCAATACCGGGTCATTGTGAGCACTTGTGTGACAATGGGCAATCTGCTGCAGATGCAGTTTCCTTATGGCCATTTCACGCATGTCGTGATCGATGAGGCTGGCCAGTGCACGGAAACGGAAGCGATGACACCGATTGCCCTCCTGACACGTCGTCCCAGTCAGGTCATCTTGGCCGGTGATCCGTATCAATTGCAGCCCATCATTGTGAATCGTTTGGCCTCCAAAAAGGGATACAGTGTGTCATTTTTGGAGCGTATCCTCCAACATAGTCCGTACTGCAAGGATTTGTTGCGATTTCCCACCACCTCGGGCTTCAATCCGTGTGTGGTGACCAAACTTCTGTATGGTTATCGTGCACTTCCCTCCATCATGTGCATCTATAGCAAACTCTTCTATGACAACGAGCTTATCCCGATGATATCCGATACGAATTCGCCGCAAGCCAAACTCTTGTTCCAGGTGCGTGATATCTTTCGAACCGAACCGCAATCGCCTCGCTCACATGGCGTCGTATTTTACGGCATTCTGGGTGAGAATATGCAGGAGAATGACTCGCCATCCTGGTTCAATTATGCGGAGGCTAAAGAGGTCTTCATGATGACCGTTTCGCTGTATCAGAAAGATATTAAACCAGAGTCCATAGGGATAATTACGC
Organism: Drosophila sucinea; assembly: GCA_018150745.1. Classification (NCBI taxonomy): domain Eukaryota; kingdom Metazoa; phylum Arthropoda; class Insecta; order Diptera; family Drosophilidae; genus Drosophila; species Drosophila sucinea. The sequence goes on along the minus strand of JAECWP010000142.1, from coordinate 2,184 downwards.
CATATGTTAAACAGGTGATGGTACTGAAGAACCTTTTCCTCGAGAACGAAGTCGTCGCCCCAAAAATGGGAACTGTTGAGGAGTTTCAGGGACAGGAAAGCGACATCATTTTGGTCTCGACAGTCCGTTCAACTGCCTCAATGCTGGAGATTGATGCTCGACTCGGTTTGGGTTTCGTTCGCTGCAACAAACGCATGAATGTGGCCATTTCTCGGGCCCGTTCTCTGATGTTTGTCTTTGGGAATCCCCATCTGCTTGCCGTTGACAATTGCTGGCGTCAATTGATCATCTATTGCGCTCAGAATAACAGTTATTTTGGCTGTGGATTACCCGCTCTTCTTCTAGAGACTGTCGAATCCCCTGACTATGATATTGCTGAGGACTCGAAAAACAGCAACGACTCATACGAATCATCTGAAGATTTTGTTCCATAATTTATTCAATTCACCTAATAAAACTTCATAATTTTTTTTGGTTTCTATTTATTCACTAGATTTTTTTTTCGCCCCACCTTTTTGACACCTACCAAAAATGGAATGGGCAACGTCTGGCAAACGTCGCCCCCACATTGTATGATAAATGATTGGCAAATTAATATCAAAAATTCTACGACGACATGAAACTAATAATTTCTGTGCCATAATTTGCATAGATATATCATTATTATTATTTTCTTTGCTTGTTTCGCTCGGCTCTCTGGCATTTTCATCAATCAATTGGCATGGAGGGGACATGGACATGACATGAAAAATATGTTTGCCAGCCGATGGAAAAATTATAATTTATAAAAATTTCAGAGCGAGCGGCAACAACTTGGCACTCTAGACATCAATCAAAATAACTCATTGGACATTTTTCCAAGACAGACAGACAGAGAGAGAGAGAGAGAGACAGAGAGTGAGAGACCTTCCTTTGTCCAGCTTTATAAATAATGACGACGATGATGATGATGATGAGAATGTTAATAATGATGTTTTTCTTTGTCTCCTTCTGCATTTTTGAAAAATGTAAAAAAAAAAAAAAAAATTGAGTTGAGAAAAATTCTATAACAATTTATAATAACAAAACGGTTCATAGCGGAAATGGCGGAAAAAGTTTATTAGATTTGTTCCAGGCCAGGAAGTGAAGGTCTTTCAACTTCAATTTGTTCGCTTCTCAAATGAGATTAATGACTCGCAGAGAAGGATGAGGGGAGGGGGTCGGTCTTATGGTTGCATTCTATATTAAATGACTGCTAATTAATGATGAAACGGTTCTTGACTGTGACTTGACACGCCTTCCCATCTCTCTCTCTCTCTGATGCCCACATAACGCACGATTTGAACTGAAATGACACCCGGAGAAACTATTTGTATCTGTATCTGAGAGGGTGTGCGTGTGTGTGTGTGTGTATCAACATGATTAACGAGCTTATCATATACTTTGGCACTTTCCTCAAAATGTGTTTTGTGCTCGCTCTTTGTAGGCAAGTAGGGAAAAAATTTCATCACTTTTTGTGCCAAAAATCTCATTATTCTTCATTGTGTTGGATTGATGTCGTGTGGCAGCAAAAGATTTATTATGATCTCAACAAAAAGTGGATGAAGCAACTTTCAGTTGATGCTGAGACCGACGAATTGATTTAATGATAATACAAAGAATTATGTACATAAATTCAGTAGATTTTAATGTATTTAGAAAACAAACAAAAAACAAAACTTCAAACAATGTGAGCAATTAACTTATTATTAATAATTGTGTGCAATTCAAAAATTTCATATTTATGTCAAAGTCAACTAGAAAGGTTTATCGTTTCATTTTATTTCAATATTTGATAATATCTTATTAAGGAAATAACCAACTAAGCGATAGAATTATCAGATCATTAAAGATACTTTGTCTTAATATTTATATTGTTTAATCCAAACAAAGAATTGTTTTTGCATATTTCCAGTTTAATTGTAATTAATTTATAAAACGATACAAATTTTCTATAAACGATTAAACCAATTTTAATATTTAAAATGATAGAAAGATTTCATAGAAGCTTTATAAAAGTTTTCTGAGTGGGCACAAAGCTGGAATTAATTACTATTAAACATTAATTTAGGTCTTAAGTCAACAAAGTTAACGTCAACGGCTAACAAGATTTTTGGATGGCAAAAAGTACCAGGCAATTTCCCTAGTACCATACTTGTGACAATA